>CM021101.1:867776036-867964531 GCA_007115665.2 Sequoiadendron giganteum
GGTCCAAGAAATGGGGTCTCTTAGTGAGACCCCATTTCTTGGACCCATTTGTGAGACCCCATTTCTTGGACCCATTTTTCAAACAAGCAAGTTAGGTTGTCAATTTCATTGAATTTCCAAGCTGGTGGGCCCATTGGCTTGCCAATTCGGTGAAATTGGCAACCTAACTTGCCTATTTGAAAAAATGGATCCAAGAAATGGGGTCTCTCGATGATGTAATGGGTCCAAGAAATAGGGTCTCTTGGTGATTTAATCATCAGAAGACCCTATTTCTTGGACCCATTTTTTCAAACAGGCAAGTTAGGTTGCCAATTTCATCGAATTTCCAAGCTAGTGGACCCACTAGCTTGCAAATTCGGTGAAACCGAAAATGTAGTGGCCTGTTTGAAAAATGGGTCTAAGAAATGGGGTCTCCCAGTGATGTAAACGGGCACTACATTGACAATTTCATTGAATTGGCAAGCTAGTAGGCCCACTGGCTTACCAATTCGATGAAATTGGCAACCTAACTTGCCCTGTTTGAAAAAATGGGTCCAAGAAATGGGATCTCTCGATGATTTATTGGACCCATTTTTTCAAACAAGGCAAGTTAGATTGCCAATTTCACCCTCTCAACTCTCTCTCTCTCTCTCTCTCTCTCTCTCTCTCTCTCTCTCTCTCTCTCTCTCTCTCTCTCGTAAACCCTAATCCCTATACCCTATAAACTTAACCTTAAACCTTCAACCCAATACCATCAACCCTATACCTAATATCCTAAACCCTAATCCCTATACCCTATAAACTCAACCTTATACCTTCAACCCTATACCTTAAACCTTAAACCCTACACCCTCAATCCTCATCCCTATACCCTATACCCTAAACCCTAAACATTATCCTAGAACCCTTAACCCTATAATTAAACACTAAATCCTAATTAAACCTTGTACCCTAAACCTTGAACCCTAAACCCAATACCCTCAACCCTATACCGAATATTCTAAACCCTAATCCTTATACTCTATACAGTTAACCCTACACCCCCAACCTTGAACACTATACCTCAACCCTACACCTTCAACCCTCATCCTTATACCCTATACCCTCAACCTTATAACCTAAGCCTTGAACATCATCCCCCAACCCTATACTTAAACCCTAAACCCTACATTCAACCTTGTACACTAAACCATAAACCCTAAACATCAATCCTAAACCCAATACCCTCAACCCTATACCCATTATTCTAAAGCCTAATCCCTATACCCTATACACTTAGCCCTATACCCTCAACCCTATACCCATTATTCTAAACCTTAATCCCTATACCCTATACACTTAGCCCTATACCCTCAACCTTGAACACTATCCCTCAACCCTCAAGCCTCATCTCTTTACCCTACATCCTCAACCTTATACCCTAAACCATAAACATTATCCCTCAACCCTATACTTAAATAGAAAACCCTACAATCTCAAGTATTAACCCTATACCTTATACCCTTAACCCTACAACCTAAACCCTAATCCATATACCCTATACACTTAACCTCATACCCTTGACCCTAAACATTATACCTCAACCCTCAACCCTTAAACTTGTACATAAATCCTAAAACCTAAACCATCAACCCTAAACCTAATATCCTCAACCCAATACCCTCAACTATATACCCAATATCCTAAACCATAATCCATATACCCTATACACTTAACCTTATACCCTCAACCCTAAACACTATCCCTCAACCCTCAACCCTATACCTTAAACCCTAAACCCTAAACCCTCATTCCTCATCCCTATACCTAATATCCTAAACCCTAAACCCTATTCCCTATACACTTAACCCTATAACCTCAACCCTATAACTTAAACACTAAAACTTACACCCTCAACCCTCATAGAGGGAGAGAGAAAGAGGGGGAGGGAGGTATTGGGGAGAAAGAGAGAGAGGTTGGGAGGGAAAGAGGAGATAAAGATAAGTAGAGAGGGAAGGAGACGTAGAGAGACATGAGAGATAAAGAGTAGATAAGGAAGGGCAGATGTAGGGAGAGGTATGGAGGGAGAGAGAGGGAGGTGAGAGAGAGGTGAGATAGAGAGCAATAAAGAGAGTGTGGTAGGGAGTGATAGAGGGATATGCAGGTAGAGAGGGATAGGTGAGATAGAGAGAAGTAGAGAGATAGAGATAGAGGGAAGGAGGGAGGGTGGGAAAGAGAGGGGAGGAAGGGAGAGGTAAAGAGGGATATGTGAGATAAAGATAAGTAGAGAGAGAATGGTGACATATAGAGAAGGAGAGAGTTATAGAGAGGGAAAGAGAGAATGGTGAGATAGAGAGGAGAGAGTGAGAGAGAAAGAGGGTGAGGGAGGAGTGAGAGAGAGAGAGAGGTAGAGGGAGGGAGAGGAGATATAGAGAGTAGATAGGAAAAAAGATAGGGAGGGAGACATCTAGTGAGAGAGAGAGAGGGATAGGGGAGATAAAGATAATTAGAGAAAGAAGGAGAGGTAGAGAGAATAAGGGAGGGAGAGAAGCGAGATAGAGAGGTGTAGAGAGAGTGGTAGGGAGTGATGGATGGAGAGGTAGGTAGAGATTTATTAGGGAGATATAGATTAGAGAGGGAAGGAGAGGGAGAGGTATGGAGGGGGAGAGAGGGAGGTGAGAGAGAGGTGATATAGAGAGAAATAGAGAGAGTATTGTAGGGAGTGATGGAGGGATATGCAGCTAGAGAGGGATAGGTGAGATAGAGTGAAGTAGAGAGAGATAGAGATAGAGGGAAGGAGGGAGGGTGGGTGAGAGAGGGGAGGAAGGGAGAGGTAAAGAGGGATAGGTGACATAAAGATATGTAGAGAGAGAATGGTGACATATAGAGAAGTGGAGAGTTACAAAGAGGGAAAGAGAGAATGGTGAGATAAAGAGGAGAGAGTGAGAGAGAGAGGTAGATGGAGGGAGAGGAGAGATAGAGAGTAGATAGGGGAAAAGGTGGGGAGGGAGACATCTAGTGAGAGAGAGAGGGACAGGTGAGATAAAGATAATTAGAGAGGGAAGGAGAGGTAGAGAGAGAGTAGAGATGGAATGAGGGAGGGAGGGAGAGAAGCAATATAGAGAGGTGTAGAGAGAATTTTAGGGAGTGATGGATGGAGAAGTAGGTAGAGAAGGATTAGGGAGGTAGAGAGTAGAGAGGGAAGGAGAAGGAGAGGTATGGATGGAGAGAGTGGGAGGTTAGATAGAGAGTAATGGAGAGAGAGTGGTAGGTTGTGATGGATGGAGAGCTAGGTAGAGAGGGAGAGGGGATATATATATGTAGAGAGGGAGGGAGAGAGGGAGAGAGATGTAGTGAGGGAGAGAGGTGAGATAGAGAGAAATAAAGAGTGTTTGAAGGAGAGGTAGGTAGAGAGAGGGAGAGAGGAGATAAAGATAAGTAGAGATGGAAGGAGAGGTAGAGAGAGGTGAGATAAAGAGAAGTAGAGAGTGAATGAGGGAGGGAGGGAGAGAGGTGTAGAGAGAGTGGTAAATTTTGATGGATGTAGAGTTAGGTAGAGAGAGATTGGGAGATAGAGAGTAGATAGGGAAGAAGAGAGGGGAGATAATTATGGAGGGAGAGAGAGGGAGGTGAAAGAGAGGTTAGCTAGAGAGAAATAGAGAGTGGTAGGGTGTGATGAAGGGAGAGGTAGGTAGGTAGGTAGAGAGAGAGAGAGAGAGAGAGAGAGATGGAGGGAGGGAGATAGAGATAAGTAGAGAGGGAAGGTGGGAGGGAGGGAGAGAGAAGTGAGGTAGAGAGATTTAGAGGGCAAAGGAGAGAAAGACATAGAGAGAGAGAGAGAGAGAGATTTCTTGAGATCAAGGGAGAGAGAGTTAGAAAAAGGGATACAGATAGTGAGAGAGAGGTCTAGAGTGTAAGGGATAAAAATGAGAGATAGAGAGAGAGAAATAATACAATTTTTTTATTATTAAAACTTGACCTCTTGATTATTGAAATTTGAGAAAGTTTGAAATTTGTGAGATCTTCCAAAAATTAGAAGAGAGAGAGGAGAGAGAGGGAGGAAGGTAGAGAGTGAGGGAGTGGAGAGATAGAGAGTACAGAGAAGGAGAGAGTGAGAGAGAAAGATGATAGAACTTGCTGACTACTCAAATTTGACCTCCTGATTACTGAAATTTGACTAAGTTTGAAATTTTTAAGATCTTCCAAAAACTAGAATTTGCATTATAACTACTAGAGATCTGAAACCACTCTCAAACATCCTGCCTATATACATGAAATATAACTTAAAGTATAAGAAAGTAAATTTCAACTTATACTTAAATATTTATTTCATGTATATAGTTTCCCTGAAAGATAACAAGAAGAAAGAGATAAGAAAAAGAGAAGAAAAAAATTCAATGTAGACCAAAATGTAAGCGCGTTATAACACGCTCATGTTTTGTCAATGCATTCACAAAACATGTCAAAACTGAGATATAACGCGAGCGCCTTATAATGAACTCGCATTATATCTTGCTTTGGGAATCCCCAAGCCTTAGGATTGGTATTGCCTTGGAATACCAACCCAAAGGTTTGGAGGGCATTCTCAATGACCAAAGACGTGTTTTTGCAAATTCTACAATTTTTCACATAATCGGGTTCATGCTCATCGTGAGAATTGCATGTGGTTCAATATCGAAAAAATCAAACACATGGGTAATGTTGGGTTCTCTCTTAGCTATCCAACAATGTAATTTTTTTCACTTTCTGACAATGTTAAGCCTTTCATACATAATTTCTTTTGTTTGTATGTCTCTTTTTTGCCAAAAAGTAGTGTTTGGTGTTTTTTTCGTTATAAATTAACTATTCATCGAATTTTCAAATAAATTACATTTTTAGAAACTAGACTCCATTCTACAAATTTAAAAATAAAAATTTAAAAATTCAATTAGTTTCCAAATTTTGTAGGGGTAGCACAGCCAAAATTATATTTTTCAAGAAGTGTCCACTTCAAAAATTAGTAAAAACTAAAATATTCATTAAAAAATTATCAGAAAAGTCGTGCATCAACTACATACTATCAGCTAACTTCCGACTATAGCGATTTTAAAAATACTAAAAAAAATTCATAGTACGAGAGTCGTACAAGAGTTTCTATGTTATGTTTTTTAGACAAAAACAATACCAATTTGTGTATGTCCCTCGTTTGAACCCCTTAATCTCAACCATTTAAAAAATAAATTAGTATTTTAGAAAGTAGACTCAGAGCACTTGAATTCTTCTTTTTCTTCCATCTCAAAATTTTGAGTGTAAGTATCCTCAATTTCACGTCCAAGGTCAGTATTTCTTGATTTCAGAAAAAAGTTGTCCACTTAAGTCCCCTTTTTGGGGACCATCTTGGTGCACTTACCATTTAACCTATGTTAATTAAATCAACTTTTTTTTTTTTTTCAGGGCAAGGGGCCTAGCTCGATTGGCTAAAGCATCCTATTGCAGGCAAGAGGTCACAAGGTCAATCTCCCCCCAAACCCATGGTACCAGAGGGTGTGTCATGTCAGTGCAACCTGTCACGTGAAAAAAGTTTACCAAGCGCACTACAGTTTATAGGGGGATGAATACCTGACCGATTCGTGCAGTCTTAAAAACAATCAATTTTTAATTTCCCTTTTCTCTCTCCTCTTTTCACATCCTCCATAATCCTTCCCTAATCTACATTAGTCTAATTAATTTGTGATTAAGATGTGCACATAACTAATTTTGATTAATGTCACTCCACAATTTCCCACTTGCCCTTAATCCCTCATTAGCCTACCTAATCATTTGCACAACTCTTAATCATGATTAATTAATCCTTAATCTCATCCTTTTTCCAATTATGGCAAGGGTACCCAAGTCAACCCTATTTAATGCCTTCTCCATTTGGAGAAGCTAACCCCATCCCCCAAGGAATTTTTAATTCCTCTTTTATTCCCCCAACATGCACATGTGGAATTTTTAATTCCACTTATCCCTCCAATGCATCCCATGTGGAATTTTAAATTCCACTATATTCCTCCAACATCCTTGGAAGGATTAAAATCCAATTTTAAATACACTATCCTGATCCTTATGTCCTTACAAGGGGAATTTTTAATTCCCCTTGTTCTTCCCAAGATCAGTCTTCAAAATCAAGGGAGATTTTAGAAGAATTTTAAATTCTTCTATTGTCACATCTCTCTAAGATTTGGGTAAGATGAGACAAGTAAAGTCTTTTTCACCTTTCCCCAAGGTACTTTAAAGTACCTCCATGTGGCTCCATGTCATCTCCACTTCATCACTTCCTTTCCACCTAAGCCTCCACATGTCCTCACCACAAGAGTTGAGATGCCTCAAGGCATCTCAACCCTTGATCTACAAACCTAAATGCAATCCTAGCCCTCAATCCCCTTTGATGCACTTTTATTAAATACTTAGAAAAACAATTCATTTGCAACAACACATGGAAATTTTGATCTTGCATACACTTGCTATCATACCTCCATTGTTGCAGCATTTCAAGCCTCCATATTGCATTCAACGTCACATCCATTACCACTATTGCATTCACCATGCCATCCTCGTCTCTTTCATATACATTTTAAGTCCTTCTATCAAGCAAGGAGAACACATCTATATCAAAATCAAGGGGCAACCAAGGATCAATTTGAGAAAGGTATAATCTCTAACACTTATCTTTTATTTTTCTCAAGTTCAACTTAGGCTAATCTTGAGGTTCCTTTTATGTTTTCCTTTGTTTGCATTTCTTTCATTTTTTACATTTTAGAATAGGATTTCACACCTGCACACATTTTTGGGACACCTGGTGGGACCCATGTCATGGGTCTCTTTCAACTTTTTTGTTGTTTTAATTTTGCAGGTTTATATTTTTCACCATAGAGGAAAATCCACATAATTATAGAGGCGAATCCACTATCTCAAAGGACAATTGCACACTAGCCATCTAGCTCCAGACTTGCAAAGGCGATCCTGACTTTGGCCCTTTGTGGAGGAAAATTTGCAACATGGATGGGAGAACCCGCTCACCCAACAAGCAATTATGCTCCCACCCTTCTAAGATAGGTGAATTTGTGGTTAGGTGAACTTGAAATGTAAACAAGTGATTCTACTTCTACTTATGAATGAAAACCTACACTCCTAAGAGGCGATCCTGAGGTAAACCCGAAACTAAAATCCTTCAGTTAGAGCTCTCATTTGGTTTTGGGTTAGGTACTGATCCGCTAACTTGTCTGGTTGTGCATGTGTGATTTTACTAATGTTTGTGTAGCTTGGCTTTGTTTGTCCAAGATTGGAGGTACCCAACTACTAACTTGTGTCTGCAAGATGAGCGATCGAAGATCTTATTGTAGCTATTTCCCAAACTAATTTAGGCACATTTTGATTTTCTAAAGGGCCAATTGACACTTGTTTATCATGTTTGGAGTTAGCTATTGATTTATGCTCTCCCCTTGCACCGTACTGATCAAATATCATAGCTAACTCAAGTCCAGTTGAGTCTACCTAGGAGGTGTTAGTTTTTTGTGTATGCTCTCCCATTGCGCTATGTGCAAGCTTAGGGATCAAAAATGCCTAACACTTCCTTCCCTTGAGGAGACCTTCTCGAGATTTCATCACTTCGGGGATGATCTCAACCACACAAATGATCTCAATGCTAGTTACATAGTTGATTCATTGAGCATAGGCAAACCTATGAACCTAGATAGGCAATTTTTCTACCCATAGTGGCGACTTCGTGATATCCCTAGATAGGCAATGATAGGTTGTTGTTAGGTGCTATCTCTTTAATTCAAAATTGCATCAAATGTATCAACCGGGTAGTGTTTGAAGGCTATATGCAATAGGAAACATCTCGACTAAATCTCTCATATTTTTTGAATGTTTGGAGCAGTTGAAAACAAAACTTAAACTAAAAGGCCATTAAACTAGAAAGTGTAAAGTTTTCTAAACTAGAAAGCGTGAAATTATTAAGCTAGAAAGCATAAAATTACTAAACTATAAAGCATGTAAATTACTTGAAAAGAAATGCTTGTAATAAACTGTAAATTTTAAATGATAATAACCATTGAATAACATATAACTGTTAATATAAAACAAACTTAACAACATACTACTGATAACCAGAATGGGTGCTTTGAAATTTCAAATAAACAAAACTAAAGATTATAAACTCAAACTACAACCTGCAAGAATAACTTAACAGAGCTCAACACATACAAACAACATTCTTTCACACTTACCATGTACAAAATAAATATAATAGAAGTGAAAATGAAAATACTTATCTATCTATTCTACGATTCCCTCGAGTGGCCAGCTCTTGGGTACTACTACGCTTAACTCAGATCACATGAAATTCTATATCTTCAAAACTAATTCATCCAAGATAATGTTATCACAGAATACTAATAACTCAGAATAAGACTAGAAAATATTGTTTTATTCATATCAGGAAAAGAGTAACACCAAGACATAGTTCAAAAGCACATTATGAAAACATAACGATATCCACTATGCATTATTTTTGGCGGTTACATATTTATACAAAAAAGCTAAAAAAATCCTAGATTTCAAATGGTGAAGATCACCATTGAAAAATTCTTCAACATAATTCAACTAACCAACGAACTTAAGTCCATAACATAAAGAATTTAAAAGGCTTGGAGTGAGCCATAAAGTCTTTAAATAGAAATTAAATAGAAAGCATTAAAAGACTCGATCCACTATGCACTTCCGAAAATTATGATGCCTAGACTTCCAACACTTGTCTTCAACTACTTTGAAGTTTGCTTTAAATCCACTCGACTGTGCATAATGACCGGGTGTACATCATGACCTGTACAATACTAAAAACTATACCATTATGTTAGCGTGAGTCAACTTATTTCAATTGATTTTAGGAAATAAAGATTGTAAATCTTTTTACAAAAAGTAAACAATTATTGATCCTAAAGATGAACAATTGGCAGGGTAAAAGCAATTAGAAGAAATGAGGAACGATATTTGGTTGTTTATAACTTTATATATATGAGGTTATTTATACCTCATCACTTCTCCCCCTCCTAGGCTTGAGGAGGTCCTCTTGCTCTTCAATCTCCCTTGTTCTTGTTCAACTCCTCATACTTTGCACTAAGGTCATATGGATCTTCTGCCTCTCTATCCCAATCATCTAGGACTCTAAGAAAGCCCTCATTAAATTTGACCCTTGCTCTCCATGACTGTAAATTAGATTAGGATGTTGATCTGTAGTAATATGCACTACAGGGGGTGGTGAAAGAAGTAATGGAGGCCTGTACCTCATCCCTATCCATTCACTCTTAAGCTATTGCAGAATATCTGCTAATGCCTCTGCTCTTTTGTAAGACCGCCTAATATTTGTAGGTGAAATCATCTCTCTTCTTTTAAGGTGCATTGGAAGAGGAGTGTACCTCTCTTCACAGGAATTCAATGATTTTCCTATCAATTATGGCCCATTTACTATAAAATTCTCAAAGAAGATCCAAATATTATTATTATACTTATTCTTTACAATTTATTTAATCTTGATGCTTCAAAATTGAGCTTTAAAAGCATAAGGTTTTCTATTAGGGTACCACATTTGAAGTCCAACAGTATTTTCTACCTGTAAATATTCTCTTGTCCTCTCTTTCCATTGAATTTGGTTTTGCAGGGTGGAAAAAAATTCCCTAAGCTAAACTTCACCAACAAATAAATTAACATAGAAATTTGTATATCTTTCTAAAAACAAATTGTGGATAAAGAATTCACACAATAAATTTTGTTGAGCAGGTGGTGATTCTATAAATGTTTTTACAAGCTCTTTATCATCCAGATCATGTGGAAGATTGTAGTAAATTCTTAATAGTTTCCATCTTAAGAATTGCTCATTCAAAAACATGGAATACAGTCTAGATGGCCTTCTACAAGCTAACAATAGTTCACCAATTTGAGAGGCATCTATTTTACCTTGATACAACCTATCATATGACTCTGTCAACAGAACTATTTCCTTTTTCAATTTAGCATTTTCTAAACCATTCTATCTTAGAAAACAACACCTCTCCATCCATGTAACCAACAATGGAGGTATATGAACCTGGAACCATTCCATTGCAGTTGGCTCAGTCTGTATCTCTTTTCACTCCATGGTTGGTTTAGCACTAATATCCTACAAATCTTGCTCCAATTCAACAATTTTGCTTAAGGAAGAATTAAGCTCATATCTTTGTTTATCCTTTTCTTTTTCAAAAGCTGTAAACAATTGCATAAAATTATTAGTTAAACTTTTGATTTGTTTGTCTTTTTCAGAAAAAATTGTCACATACCTTTTACTTTTATCATTCCAGTGTTGCACCTGAAATTGCAATTGTTCAATAGTTTTATCTTTTTTCTCTATTTGAATTTTAAAATTTGTAGTTTCCTAATCTCTCTTCTTCAAAACTGCACTGTGTACATCTATCTTTTCATGTTGTTGATTAATTTGATCTTCATTTTTCTGCAACTAACATTTCAATTGAGAAATTTATACTTTTAATTTCTCTACCTCTATTTCTTTCTATTCAACCTCTGTATTGATAGAAAATCGAAAGCTAGGAATTTTTGCATCATCATTGGTTATGTTTTCTTCATTAGGCACCACAAATGAACCTTGTTCAGTATCATTGGCAGCTAGAAGAGAAAAAATTTCCACAACTTTATCTTCAACACCCAAATTATGTGGAGATTAGTCCCCTACTTCTTCTCGTCCTAACTATAATAGTATATTTGCCCTCTCATCCTAAGGGGATTTAGTGGGTTGTTTTTAAGTTTCTTTTGTTGCCTCCTCGGAAAGTTGAATCTTAGTTTCTAGAAATTGGGCTTTAATATCATGTGACTGTCAGCCATGCCTTTTCTTTTTAGGGGCATTCAATTGGTCACTAGCTACGACACCACTAATTTCAGCATATAACCTCTTTGTTCTCCTTAAAGGAGGGGTTGTTTGCAATGTTACTCTAGATCTCTTTTTCCTACTGTGAAGAGGTTCTTCCTCATCTCCTGAATTTATGATTTCCACATTTTCTTGATGGCCTAGGGTTTCTAAAATATTAGGTGAAATTTTTGGCACTTCGCTATCAAGAGCTATTGTGGTATGCTAGGGTTTAGAAGTTTCTGGAGGCTTGGGGGAATTCTCTTCCAAATGTTGAGTCACCCACCCAGATGATTCACCTTCTTCAAGGTGTCTCTTAGGCTCTGGATTTTCAAAATTTTGGTGGATTTTTTTCCATTTCTTTTTCATATTCTTTCAGAAATGATATTTACATATTAATTTTATGAGGTCATGGTGTTTAAGTGGTCCTAAACCAATTTTGAATTTTTCTATCATGCTAGTAACATAATCACAAAGAAATGCAGGAAAATTAACCCTAAGTGTAGGGTTTTCAATGCCATGGCGCAAATGGGTAAGTAGGTGAAAAGGTGGACCTACAACTATTGCACATTGTCCTTCAGAAGTGAAATATTTAATAATACAAGCCATTATTGGAAGAATGAAGAATAACATCTAATTATGCAGTTTTTTTGTTTTCATTGATGTCACCATGTTATATGAGTTATAATTGCATCACCATAAGTTCAAGCTTGATCCGGTATTCTGAACTAGTATGTAGAGATAGTCATTATCCTCCGGTATTTTGGTCCACAATCCTCCGTTGATGAATATCATTCATTACGGTTTTGGGATATGGTTCTTGGCTACTAGAAGCTTGTAAATTCATAATTTCATGTGTATAGGTTCTCGTATGGCGAGTTGACATCATTTTGTTTTTGTATTTTATTATTAGGTCTATCCATGACCGACTTGATCAATATTTGATGTCATAATGAATTAGTTTTATGTTGTGGATGTATTTGTGATCTATCTTAGGTTCATGCCAACATATTTTAGTGAACAACACACTTGAATTGTTTTTGGAAAATTTTTGTACAAACTTGAAGCTGACAGTTAATCCTTTTAGTGAATGAAGGTTGCATCTAATTAGGTCGACCTAATTGATGCTTATGGATCAGTCAAATATATATACTAGATAGTTTTGAGAATGAAAGTGATAGAAAAACATGCAAAGATGAATCAAGGTGAATACATATGTGTTGGTATGCGAGTTTATCAGAAGAAGTGTGCAAATTCAATTTATTAAGCATCAAAGGAATTGAATTAGCACTTGTTAGGTGTAACTTTATCAATTCATATTTCGGTTGTAAGTCATATCTACATTGTATCTTTGTAAGCAGTGAGCCTCCCATTTTGGACAATGAGTCCTAGTAGTGAGCCACCCTTTGTAATATCTTATAACTAGTTATATTATATTATTAGTTAATCCTCATTGTGGTTTTTCCCATTTTGGGTTTTCCACGTAAAAATCTCGGTGTTCATGTGTTGTGTGTTTTTATGTTCTGCTAATGCTCTTACTCATTCTTACTGTTATATGCATTGAAGTATTTGGATGGTGTATGTTCAATAAGTTTAGGAAGATACTGATTCACCCCCCTCTTAGTATCTTGGGTGCTCAACAATTGGTATCAGAGCTCGGTTCCTCCGAAGAAGCCTAACAACTTCAGGAAGATATTGAAGATGGGACAAATGGATTATAAAGAAGAACTTCAGACAACTCTTGATGATCTTGACAAAGCTGAAAATGAAAATAGAGTTCTGAAAGAAAATCTTGATGAGGCAAATGACTGCATCAAGAAATTGAAAGAGCAATTGAAGAAATTCAAAGAAATATATAGAGAAGTAAGCGAGAAATTAAAACAAGCTAATGAAGAGATCATCAGATTGAAGGTGCAAGTGGAGGAAAATAAGAGAATTGAAGATTTCTTTAAAATAGTGGTGCAAAGAAAGACTGATGAATGCTCAAGGATTGAACAAGAAGTGGTAAACCTGATAATAGATCTCATAAAAGCAAGAGTTTGTGAAGATAAGTTCAAAACAAGCTCCACCAAGCTCGATGAGTTGATTGCAAGACAAAAACCAACTAAAGACAAAGTTGGTTTGGGATTGGAAGTAGGTGAAATCTCAAAGGCTATGCAAACCCCAAACACAGAGGATAATCAAAAGACTCAAGATAAAGGAAAAAAGAAAATAAATCCAAGAAGATTTTCCAGAAGATCGCCTATCAGACAACCAAATGCTCAAAGGTACCCATCCTTCAATGGTGTGTGTTTTTCATGCAATAAATTTAGTCACAAGGCAATAGAGTGTAGAAGTAGCATAAACCAATATGCTAGATCCTTCTCTAGACAATGTTTTGCATGCAAGAAATTTGGACATAGAGCTAGTGAATGCAGAAATCATATGATGAATTGGTTTAATGGAGGTAGAATGAATCGATCTTTTGTTGGCTATTGCTATGCATGTAATAAGTTTGTACACAAATCAAATTAGTGCAAATCAAGGGTTAATGGAGGTCAAAAAAATCAAAAAAATGTTATTTTCTACAATTGCAGCAAGTCTGGACACATTTCAAAAGTATGCAGAAGTAAAAGAGGAAAGCAATCCTATCCGGTAAAGAATAATGAACTAGTGAAGAAAATTGACAAGAATGAGGTTAAGCAAGAAATGAAAAATATATGGAAGAAGAAAGAAGATTCACTAACATCAAGTGAGTATGTGCCCTCATCTGGTGCAAAAAATCCCTCTGACAATCAGACCCAACATGGTCTTAGGGGGAGCATTAACAAAAAATTATTCAACCCCTTGGATATCTGGTGGCTCAAATGTTGGCACAAAGGTATGTTGTAAAGAATGAATAAACAAAGCCTTTGCAAAAGGAATGGGAAGAAAAGTTGCAGGCTTGATCATTTATGGAGGAAATTAGGGTTTTTCAATGCAATAAAGAAGTCTTTATCAACTTTTTGAATTCTACTGCATTTAATGCGAATTAGGACAGCTCATTGATCTATAAAGTGAATTTGTAAGATGTTTTGATCACTTGTGCAATTGAAGAAAGTGGAGAGCGATTTGGAGCAATCTTGAGGTGATCTGAAGAGCAAGTCGAGCAAAACCCTAGTTTTGGTTCTCGCGAAAGAAAAAAAGTATTTTACTCTTTTGTGCTATTGTGGGTTTGTGTGAATCTTCTTTCTAAAATAATTAGAGCTTGGTGTATGAAAATATGGTAACCCCTGTAGTTGTAAAAGTGTCAGAAAGACCTAGACCTTCCTACAAGAAGTATTCCATGATGGTATTTGAAGATGACCCTCTGGGCGCCTTCTCATCGATTCCTCACGGTGTCATGCCCATTAGAGACACTAGAATGTACATCTGTGTTAAGACCGAGGAGCATAATCTCAAAAAATTGATAGATATGTGGCACAATGAGCTCATCGGGGATGATTTCTTGATAAAACTAGAGCATGAAAATATTGTTGTGAAGAAGTTGGATCGGTGGAATCATTTTCCCAACTTCAGTTCCACTCTTGATGACAAGTATGTTAAACCTACTCTTAGCATAATTTATGACAAGTTTTTGTGGATTGACATACCTCACCTAATAACTAAAGAAGTGATCAAGGTTTTTTACTGGAATCTATGATACCGAATCTGTATTGGTGTTGAAGTCTGTGAAAAATGAAGTGGTGATGAAACTCACCAGAGCAACATTTGATAGAAGAGCCCTTACAATAAAACCTATTATCAATCCTGATGTGAAGTATGCAACAATAATGATCGATCACAAGATCTACTTCACAAATAGGGAAAAATTTGTGTCTGCTACAACTATATACCCCATATATGACATGGCAGCAAATGGAGCAGAATATGATCTATGTGAACTTCTCCGACAATACTTGTTTGAAAATATGAAGATGAAAAAGGAGAAGAAATATGCATTTAAGCGTGATGGGTAACATAGCTTCTGCACCATACATGATGATGAAAGGTGAAGTACCAATGGATCTATTGGGAGTAATTCGATTAGCCCAGAGAGTGTTGTAAAGTTTCTTATGCCAAGTTCACTGATTAGCATCAACTAACTTGCACACTATTGTGACTATGTTCTTGTTTGATGACTCGGCCTGTCCATTACCTTGTGGGTAATAATCTGATGAATGAGCTAATGTGATGTCATGATCAAAACAAAACTCTAGTAGTTCCTTTGATGAGAAACATGATGCATTATCTCTCACAATTTTGTGAGGCACTCCAAAGCGTGAAACAATATTTTCCTTTAAGAAGTCACACACCACTTCGGAAGTAGCTCGCTTAGTTGGAATGGCCTCAACCCATTTGGTAAAGTAATCTGTAGCTACAAGGACATAGATATAACCCTTAGTAGATCGTGGGTTGATAGGACCAATAAAATCTAGACCCCATTGCTAAAATGGAGCGTCTATAATAAATGGATTGAGAGGAATGGTTACCAACTTCATCTTGCCAACAAATTGCTGACACAACTGGCATTTGTGCACCCATTCATATGCATCACAAAACATAGTCATCCAAAAGAACTGTGCCCGTCAAATTTTAAAAGATGTCACCCTTGAAGAAAAATGACCTCCACATGCTTGATTATGGAAAGCTTCCAACAAACACTGTTGTTGGTCTTTCGTGACGCATAACAAAAATGTTCCATCTAGCCCACGTTTGTATAAAATTTTATTCATTATCACATAATTATGGGCTTTCAACTTCAATGTCCTCCTCTGTTGCTTATCCAAGTGATGTGGGAACTCACCATATGTTAGGTAATACCATATCTCCATGAACCATTCTTCTACAGATTCAAAAAGTAAGACCATAGGAAGATCCTCTTTCTCTTCAAGATCAAGTTTTGGTATAACTTTCTCTTGAAGCTTCTTATCACCATCTTCAGCTATTAGTTGACATAGACCTCTCCCGTGGACGAGTTTGGTTGGTTGAATCTCCAAGTCGTACTCTTGAACCTTCACAACCCAGTTGCCTCTCTGAGAGCCCATTTCTTTTTATGTTAACACACTTTTCACTATTGGATTAGTTACATATACTATTATATGGGAGTTCAAGATGTAGAACCTAAAAAATTTAATACCCTGGACCATCGCATACGCGTTCTTCTCAATCTGAGAATAGCGCGTTTCATTGGCCTTGAAACTGCTACTCATGAATGTGATAGGAGATTATGTCCCTTCATTCAACTTTTGTGTTAATATCGCTGACATAGTGTGCTCCGATGCATAATAGTAAAGAATGAAATTCTTTTCAAAATCAGGATGAACCAACGCTGGTGCCTAGCTAATAGCTTCTTTGATTGCAATGAAATCTTTATTTCCTTCTTCCATCCACTTGAAAGCAGACTTCTTCTTCATCATGGTGAATATTTCCTTTGTCAATTTAGAGAAATCCTATACAAACCTTCGTATGAAATTTAATTTACCGAAGAAAGAGTGTACTCTAGTCTTGCTGGTTGGAATAGATAAATTTTTGATAGATTCAACCTGACTTGGATCAATTCGGGTTCCCTCCTTTGAAACAATGTGACCGAGTAACTTGCCTTCAGTCACTGCAAAGATAAAATTCTTAGGATTCAAAGAAATATGATGATACCTACACCTTTCAAAAATGTCACACAAATGAGAGAAATTATCTTGCCACTTCTTTGAGAAGACAATAAGATCATCTAGATAGACCGCAATGACTTTGTTCTTCAAATATTTGAATGCCAAATCCATGGCTCTATGGAAAGTTGCACCTATATTAATAAGACCGAAAGGCATTCTTTCATATGCAAATGTTCCCCATGGAGTGGTGAATGCGGTCTTAAACTGTTCATTTTCAACAACTGCAATTTGATTATACCCTGAAAAACCATCAAGTAATGATAGAATTTATGATCCATTGATAGTTTACAAGGTGTGATCCATGATCGGAAATGGGTTGTTGTCCTTCAGAGAAAACTGATTTAGGTTCCTGAAATCAACACAAATTCTGATTTCTCCATTCTTCTTTCGCACAGGAACTATGTTTGATACCCAGGTAGAATGATGAATTGGAAAGATGATCTTGGAGTCAACCATTTTTTGTATCTCTGCATAGATTGTACCTTGAACGAATGGATTGTAATACCTCTGCTTCTGTCTAAAAGCCTTAGCATCAGGTTTCAAAGGAATTGTATGAGACAATTCTGTAGGAGTGAAGAATTTCAAATCTTCATAGGACCAAGCGAAAACATCTCGATACTGTTTGAACAAAGTGATCGACTTCTCTCTCTTCTGGTGTTCAACAATTGCCCATATTTACAAGTCGAGGCTTTTCTTTAGTACCAATGTTTATTGAGTGATATTTAACAGAAGTCTTATCACCTGAATCTCTTTGGTCTTAGATGCACCTGTCATGTCTATCAAATAGATTTTCAAAGGAAACTAAACCTTTAGGAATTTTGTTTCCTTTCAACTGTATAAAATCCTTTTCCTTGGATGGTTCAACATCTTCTTTATGTTTGTCTTGTCTGTCAAAAACATCTTCTAATGAAACTTCTTCTTTGGAAATCTGATTTCCTTGTAGCTGGATAATTCTTGACTCAGTTACCTTAGAATCTTCAGTTAATGATTCTCTAAAAGGAAATGAACTCCCTTCAAAGAATAGGCTTTCAAAGTTGTCTCACATAGTGAAAAATTCCTTGATGTGATCATCATCATTGAAAACCTGCCAGTTCTAGTTGTTATTAGGAACAGTGGGCTTGTGTATTAGTTCGATAGAAAATGCACTTTGACGAAAATCAACATTTGGTATGAAGAGAGAAGCAGAAACTGTCAGAGCATCCGCTTTGTTGTTTTTCGCATGCGAAAGATACTTAATATCAAATGCTTCGAACCAATCAATTGTATTCCAAACCCTATCTTTATAATTTCAAAGGCAATCTTTCTTCACTTGATACTAATTTTTGACTTGCTTGATGATTAGTTATGCATCACCTTTGACTTTGAGTTGCTTAATACCCATATCTCGGGCATCCTTGAGATCTAACAAAAGCGCCTCATATTCAGTTGTATTGTTCGTGCGTTCAAATTGCAAGCGATATGCAAATGGATACAACTTTCCTTCGGGAGAAATTATGACAACTCCCGCCCCTGAACCAGTGGTCAAGCAACTCCCATCGCATTGCATGGTCCACATTTCTGGATTTTCTATAAACTTTTCTTCAGGGTACATCTTGTTCTTTCCTTTTTCTTCTTTTGTGAACTTCCCTTTGATGAGTTCACTGTTCTGATCTAGTTCATCATTTATTTCTTCCAGCAACACATAAGTCCCAGGACTAGTTTCTTTGAATAAAAATTGTGCTTGCGGATCTTGAGACTTCACCATTGCAAATCTAGACTTGAGCTTCGATTCCAACTTGAAATTACCATTCTTTATTGGAATAGTTGAAAAAGACCAATCCATTTGTATCTCTCCATCGAGGTCCTTGCAAAAAATTTGGCTTAACAACATCTCGTAGCTAGCTGGGATGTTAGCTACCAGGATAGTCATCATGATTTTCTTTTTTGGGCAAGCCGCCAGCCTTACTTGGGCATCTTTCAACTATCCAACTAATGGCACTGACTTAGATTCCAGTGAGTAACATTTGTCTTTTGTGTTGGTACATGATAGTCCTAAAGCGTTCATCACTTGAAGTGACATGATATTATCTGAGGCTCCCAAATCAATGATACAATTGCTCAATTTGTAACCCCCATGTATAGAGAAATATAGAAGGGATTGGGTTTGTCTCCCATTGGAAAAAATGACTCGAGCAATTTTGGCTACTTGGCTGGTCCTTTGTTTACAAACTTGAGAAGTTGGTTGACTTGCTCTAGGTGATCTTGGAGATATTCTAGTTGAGAAATCTGCACCTTGTTCTTCATCAGGGAGTCTACTGTATCAAATTTTTTTGCAGATGAATCTTGAGTACTTACGTTCTCCTAAGAAGACTTGGAAGCAGAAGCTACTTCCTTTAATTTTTATTTTTCTCTTTGTACCTTCAGTCTCTCTTCATCCTATGCTTTCTGATGTTGATTTCATGCGAACACAAGAGATATATGATTTTCAGGATTCACGACAAGAGTGTAATGATGAGGATGCTCTTCTTCTTTTTATTCATTGGGTTCAATTTCTAAGTATCCTATTGCGGAGTCGCCATCAAAATTGTTTGATTGTGGTAAGAAAAAATTCAAACTAGGAGCAGGTACAAATTTTGATTCTGGTGTAGTTTCAGCAAAACCCATGATCTCAGCCATCCTCAAATTCTCAAGACATGAAGAGTCGGTGTGCTTGTTAGAATCATGGAAGAAGAAAAACACAACATTCTATGTGTTGTTAGTTGCGTGCCTTAGTGGAGGTGGTCGTCATGGCCTGAAGTTGTTGAAAGGCTAGAAGTTGTTCCTCCTTGGTTGGAATGGTTATTGTTGTGCTTGGTATTGCTATGAAGCTTGATATTATAGTGGTTCAGGTAATGCAAGTGGTGTAGGTTGAGTAGGTAGTGCGGGCTGAGTGAGCAACTGCCTCTTGAGAATATTCATTTCATTCACCACCTTTTGTAATAATGGATCGACAAAACTTTGAAATAAAGGACATATGAAATCACCCTTCATTTTTCCACTAGTGATCATGTTGTCCTTGATCTATATTGCACCTTGTTGTGCATTCTCTAATTATGTTTTGTTAGCCGACTTGATGAAGAAGGATATCTCATATGGGAGAGCATTAATGAAACTGCTCAAAAAAATTTCAAGCAATGGATTGAGCATGTGTGAGATATGTGTAACAAGGCGATTAATCCTTCCCAAAAACTTTCTCATTGGTTTGTGGGCTTCCATCTTTGGATTGGATAGTTGAGCAAACAATCAGTGACTATCTTTTGCGGGCGTGAACCCTGTAAAGAACTTGTTACTCATAGTAGCCCAATTTGTGATGCAACCTAGTTCTAAGTGATGGAACCATTTATCTGCAACACCATTAAGCGTCTCGACGAAGAGACGTACTACAATATCTTCATGTTCCACATGCAAGATGCCATAAGCTATTGAGACGGTTGAAACATGATCATCAGGATGTTGGGTTCCGTCTCCATGGAACCATGGAAAGTGTTTTATCGATCCCTTAGGAAGTTCATGATTTACTACCAAGGCCAAATGTTCGATTTGATTGTCCCAAGGCAGTGGGATCTCTTGTCTTCGATTGCGATTATTGTTGTTATTGTTGTTGTTGTTGTCACCCATTTCTCTTGGTTGAATTGCAAGTTCCTCTTGCTTGATTTTGGGTTCTTCTTCTTTGATCTCAGGTACGATGATGATTTTAGGAGCTATGTTGGATGACTCTCCAACTTGAATGGGATGTGGTATGAAAGGATCGACGTTGATGTCTTCTTGAAAGAGAGGATTCCTCCTTCTTCTTGTATAGACTACATAAGCCAGGATTAGCTAATCCCATGGAGGATCAGGCAATATGGGTCTTTCGGCTGCAATATCAGATTTCCTTTCTTCTTTGTCTAGTACTTTGGTAGATTTTCTCCACAGAGCAGGGGTCTCCTTCTTCTGAAATATGAAACTCCTTAAGATGTATATAATGTCCACTTGCTCTCCTTCAATTATCTCGAGATTCGCTTGGATAACTGGTGTAAGATTAGGTTGTCGAATTGGAGCAGTAGGACGCTAAAGAGTCATTCACGTGTCATAAATCCTAAGATTTCTTCAAATTATATGCCTCGTGCCCCACAGTGGGCACCAAAAAATTGTTTGCATTTAAAATTGCACCTCTGGAATGCGTTTTGGAAATGGATAACTATGTGTTGTAAACCGCTCTTTGAATTAGGAGGGGAAGCTCCCTCTTTTGCTGAGTTGCATAAAGAAAGTAAAGTAAACTAATTTTTCCTATCTTTTTGGTTCAACTACAAGAAAACAAGGTTATAGAACTCTAGATGTTGCAGCTGAGGTTTTCCTTTAAATGAAACTTAACAAATACAACTAACCTATGCTAAAGACGTTTCTATCATCTCAAGTAAACACAGATCAAGAGAGTTAGAAATGGACGAGATTGATTTTCTGACACAGACACTTAAATAAGCTATTCTCAACATACATCTACTGAATTTTAATGCAAGCTAAAAAGGAGATCATATAAGTATTACACAATAACATAAATATGAGACTTTATATCAAGGGCAGCAAAGCAAGCTTCAAGACTTTTTTTTCTTACACTTCGAGCACAAAGATTACAATTTCGGGACAACAAGTTGTAGAAAAATACTTGTAACATGTGATCAAACTAGATTACAATTGACACAAAACACATGCACTAAACAAGGATTTGTAGCTAAGGAGGCATGCAAACTTTCTCTTTACACAAAGTGAACTGAAACTAATCAATAAAAAATATGAAGGCATATGCTCAACAATTTTGTTATCATAAGCACGGTTCAACTAAAATGAGCAAACACTGCTCTTATTTATAACTAAGCAGAGGAGTAGGGAACCCTAAAATCTCCTTGCTTTTACAACTACTACTTGCCAACATGCAAGCTTTATTTTTAATCCTAGAAAAGATAAACATCTAACACCTAGAAAGCATGTAAAATAGGAAAGTACCAACTTTTGCCAGCTCATTGCAATCATTTTCTTTCTATCCTCAAAGAATGGATAAGAATCAGGACAAGAATAGAAAGAAATATAGGAAGAATATTCTAGAAGAAAGTTGATTTAAATCTTGATCACATCCGCTAAAAAGCAGGTAACTTCATCCTTGGTGGGAGTGCCAATACTATTAATAACAAAATGTCATTTTTCCAAGATTTCTTCACCGTTCGTAATAGATCTCAAGAAATCTTCATTCTCATTGGTCGCTTTCTTGAACTTTGCTGACATCATGGAAATCATCTTCATTCTTCCAACATTGCCATCGCTGCCATGCATGATACTCTGAAACTCTGCTTGGACTATGCCAAACCCAATGTATGAACCATCCTCAAGGAAATACTGACAAGGAATTGCTGGGATAAATTCTCTGATGAACTTAAGAGTATCAATAAATCTTTGCTTATACACAAAAAACTCCTCAGATATTCTCACATATTTATTAACCTTGAAAAGGTGACCTTCTTTCCACTCCAGGATCTGTCTTTTATGTTTTCTTTCCATTGTAGAGCCATAAGCCATATCTAAATCTACAATTATGATTTCATGCATAGGCTTGAACTCGGCTATCAATTGCTCAAAATCCTAAATACCTTGACGTAAGTCATGAGACTTGTATCTTAGCTAAAAAACCTCTGCTAGAATCTCTTTTCCTCTGATAATGAGCTCTTCAATCCATTCTTGATTTTTTTTTCCACAAATAACCAACTGCCTCAACTGCTGCTGATCAATTGGTGTCTCTAAAACTTGGGGCAGCAACTGAGTTGTTTGTGAGGTGCCATGAATGAGATTAGATATACACAACCAGAGTTGACGATTTTCATCCTTGAGGGCTACCTTGTATTCTCCATCCTTTTGCACTCTTTGTTGAATATTTTTTGTTACCATCTTGAACAAAATCATGTCAGCATGTCGGGTACTCTTACCAAGATTTTCTTTGACCATTATAAAATCATCAATATCCACCTCATCCTTGATTCTATCTTCAAGAGGCATAGCTGTCTCCATGACCATTTCACCATCAAGATTCCTCTCAAATTATATTTGTTTCTTGGCCTTCTTCTTGGGTGATTCTTGATATACATTGAGATCATCAACATTTACCTGATATGAAGGCCTTCTTCTTGTTCTTCCCAAGGAGCTCTCAAGACAAGATGTGGTATCTCTACTAACATCCATGGGAGGTATACCTCCAACATTGGCCTCTATCTCCTCGTCTTCCAAATCGATGTGAATTGTTGAAGACCTCGAAGATGGAAAAGGGTCTTGTATCAAAGGTACGCCTTATGTTTCCTCTTAAGATATGGGCTCATGTGGAGGAAATTTTGTTTCTATCATTGGGTTCTCCTGGATGAAAATACCTGTGTAGTCCAACCTCTTCTTCCCACTCTTTGTTGACTTTCTGCCCTTTGCAACCTCTTGAGACTAAAATTTTCCTTTCATCTTCAACTGAGATCTTGAAGAAGAGGAAAGGGATGAATGTTTCCATGGCGGGTCTGCTACTAGAATGGACTCCTTCCTTTTGAGGACCAAGAAGGTTTTGTTGTACTCTACCACTTGTTGTGTCCTTTCTTCTATTGTAAGCATTCTATCCCAGTTAACCTGTAGAAGAGGTTGTTGTTCAATCTGATTTCTAGTATAGGCTAGGATAATTACATCCCCATCATCATCAGATAACCCTTCAATTTCTTTGGATAAAGAATCTTTCATTTGATGAAGGGTGAGTCTACTATTGCTTCATCTTCGCACCTCGAACTCATCTTTGTAGTTAGCCCAAAAATCTTCAAGTGCGGGTACATGAGCATAGTTTTGACCAAGTTGAGTTGCATAGACACCATGGGGATCATAAGATCATCTCTCGCTGAAAGGCTTGAGACCAAGTTTATCTAACTCATTACCCATTATTTTAGCATTTGCGGATGATCTACACCTGTAACTACCTAATGCAAAAGGGAAGCTGAATGCTGGTTTATTTTTGTTGTACAGGCGAGTGTGAACATCTGATACTTGCCTCAGAAATTCCATACACACGACTTCATCTGACGGATACCTTGGTAACATAAGAGGAGCACCTGAATAGCCATACACCCTTAGGTAAGTGAAAGTAGAAAACTGAATAAACTAATCCGCTCATTCTGACATTGCTGCCCTAGAAATAGATGAAATGTATACATGTTGCTCATTGTCCAAGTCACAAATTGTATATATTAGGAATGCTTCATTCAATCTTTTGTAGTGATGTAATGCCGCAGTGAACTCCAACTGAGTGTAGTAATTATAGACATGTTATACATTTAAAGAACCATCTGTGTTTCACCCTCTGAATTTACCTTGAAAGGCAACCAAGTAGGCTAGGTAGGAGATCATGTGGAATGCATGTCTATTGAAATATTCAGTTATTTGATGATGAAGGAAATCACTTATTAATGTAGGCCAGTCATAAAAATCTATCTTCTTCATGATGTGAGATATCATGTAGAACATCCAAGGCTAAAATTTTGTTGCATCCGCTTGACCAGTAATTCAATTGAGTAAGGTGATTATTATGGAAAATTCATCCTTGAACTCTCCTCTCCCGATATTCTTTGGCAATGTACTCTATTTTTCTTTAAGCCACCTGTGTGCAATCTTCTTGCTATACTTTTCTTGGTACTCTTCCCATATCCATTCACATTCTTATATGTTGATGGTAACACTTCCAAGCCATGGTGGAATTGAGAAGCATTTCTCAATCATGTCTGGCTTTAAGCTGCATATGATTCTTTCATCTATTGACTAGATTTCCCTTGTGGCAGGATTATAATGCTTGATACAAGCAATTATGAATTCTAAGCTTTGTACTAAGAAAGTTATGGATGATGTTGCGAGAAGACCTAAATGGTCAAGATGCCTGATGGTGGCATTGCCTGCATCTTTCAAAGGACGTAGATTGAATACTGGCTTGATACGGTGTAAGTCAGTCTCGGTTGTTTCTATGAAATCATGGTACAGTGCTAATTTGGTCTTAAACTCTATAGGGATGTACTCCATTTTGCAAAACTCAAAGATTGACTGTGAACACACCTAGGTTTTGACAAGTTTTGGAAAACTTTCTAATTTTAGACTACTGATTTTTCTTCTAGTGATAATAGATTTCCACAATCCATGAAGATTTGTTGAAAGTGTTTCTGGATTAAATTGTGTTTGTTTTTTTGCATCAAACAAACAAATGAATTTTTGGAAAAAAATTTGAGATATGGGTTTTGATTAGAATTTCGTTACAAGCCAAGCCAAATCATTCATTTTTGAAAATTTGGAGTGAAGACTGAAAAAGTAGCAAACCCTAATTTTCTCTAAAAAAGCTGGCATTTGGGTATTGTTCATGAGCATATTCTGGATGAACCCAGTTGATCAGATGTTGAAAAACCTGGCTTCTAACTGAAAAAGCAACCACTTTAAGTTTCTCTAAAAAAGCTATGATATGGGTTTTGTCCAGAAGAAGGTTTGAAATAGACCCAAAAGATTAGAAATTGAAAACTTTGAAGTTTTCTCTGACATGCAAAGTAAAAAGTAGCTACTACAACCTTAAGAAAATCCTTCAAAAATTTGTCCAGAAGATACAAATATAGACCAGCTTGCTAAAAATTGAAAACAATAGCCTCGTTCTTCACAAATTTGATGTTATGGATGAAGAAATATGAAAAAGCAAGCCTTCTTTGAGTGTTGATATGAAAATTGATGAAAAACCAACAAGTTTACGTTCTTGAATTTTGAAAATAAGGGTTTGAAGTTGTTACTCTATTTCTCCTTGAAGCCACCAACAAGAAAATATGAAAAATAAAACACAGAGATGCCTTTAAATAATTTTAGCCTTGAGGAATAGCCTTCAAAACCCCGATTCTTAGAAAAACCCTAATTTAAGTTCATGCAATGAACTTAAGGCATTTTTTCCTTCCTTTAGAATTTTGAAATTTTCAAAAATTCACTAAGGCATTGTAAGTTGGGCACCCTTCTTGAGGTGAGGCTCCCAATCTCTCTAGACTTAACCAATTTTTCACCATTTTCAACTTCTCTTCAATTTTCTACCCTAGTTTGATCCTATCTCCCAACTTCTAGATTGATCTGACGAACGAGCTGAACGTTTCATCATGGAGCCTAATTGAATCCGAAGACATTGTTCTGGAGACTTCTTTTGATGAAAATTTCGTTTGACCCTTCAAATTGTTGAGTGCCTATCTCCACCAGGGGCGCCCACTTTCTCCATTGTTAGCCATTTTAATGATCTTCAAACTTTGCTTGTCTTCTGACCTTTAGATGAATTCATGATTTTGGGTGTTGTATTGATCATATTGACTGACTGATGGATTCACTAGATAGCTAAGAAGATTCTGGAAGGGGTCTCCTGGATACTTCATCTTCGTAAATTGAAATTTGATGGCTCTAAACCCTAGGTGCCCTTCTCCTTCAGGAGCACCCATCTCCTCTAGAGATATTTTTTATTTTGAGTTTTTCACTGTTGTTTCTGACGTTTGTCGTTCGATTCACTTTTTCTCCTTTGTTTAGCTTGCGACATCTGATGACTGCCTACTTTGATGGACGTGCTGATGATTACATTGGAAAGCTTGATCTAGTATGACAAATTTATGTTGGAGGAATCTTCTACAAATTAATTCATTTGACACATCAAAAAACTCGGGTGCCCTTCTCCTTCTGGGGCGCCTAGATTCACCAAACTTAGCCATTTTTATTGTTTTTTACCTTTAGAGTTCTAAACACCCCTCTTCGTGACCTTTGTTTGATTTGGATTTGCAAACGGTTGGGTGATCTAATGAGCCAACGAAGACATCCGCTACAAAGATGGTAGGGAACTAAAGAGATTGATCACATCTACAAACCCTAACTACTATATTTGGTCCTCCAAAAAGCTAGGCGCCCCTGGCCACCTAGGGCGCCCAAAGTTACCAAACTTAGAAAAAAAATCATCTTTTCATGATTTGCATTCTATCTCCAACGTGAAACTCCTCTGTTTGATCTGAGATTCTGGATGATTGCGTGGTCAGATGATCATGTTGATTGATTCGTTGCAGAACTGGGAGGATTCTAAGCAACAATGGTTTGGAGGAAAAAACCCTAACTCTGACATTTGACCCCTTGAAAAGCTGGGCGCCCTTCTCCTTTAGGGGCGCCCATGGCTGACAGACATCCATTTTTATGTAATTTTCAAACTTTGCCTCATTTGGCATGCCTTCCTTATCGTTGAATGTCAGAACATAAAAAAATTCTAACGCATTGAAGCATGGGCACCCAAACTAAGCAGGGGCACCTGGATTCACCAGCCTTAGACAAATTTTTGCATTTTCTAATTTTTCAATCTTACTTTCTTTGTTCTTCATTTTTCAGGCACGTTCCTCGTTGATAGCTTTTTTTTGACACTTGAATGTCTCACTTTGACACCTAGTAGCTGACTGACCTCCATTGATTACCTTGGATCTCTGAAAAAGTAGAGTAAAACTAGTAGGGTAAAACTGATCTTTTTGTGATTCTGATTGCACCAGCCTAATGAGGAAGTATTTTAAGCCAATCAAAATCAATCTCGACCCTAGAAGCCAAAATTTCTATTTTTACAAAATTTTACAAGTATCAATTTCTTAAGAAACCCAAAAAAAGTTTCTATTTTTAGAAAACTACTAAAAATAGAAAGTTTCCTAAAATTTAGGGTTGAAAAACTAAAATTTGGGTATTGTAGGTCTGATCGTTCTGAACTGACCCAGATTGTCAGATTTTGAAAATTTTAAGTTTTTGACCCCCATGCAAGACATGCAAATCCCATTTTTGACCTTTTTGATAGATGTAACAATATTTTGACTCATTTCTTCAAAATGCCTAAGTGTAGCAAAATTTTTAATTTGGGCTACAACATGATGAATAAATTGCACAAGGAAGAGCCATGGGAGAGCAGATGACTAGAGAAGTTCCTGCATTAGTAAAGGTAGATCCAATGATCTTGGTAAAGGAAAAGGCTCAACTCCTTTTGAACCTAATACAAGATCAAGAAAAAGGAAAGAGACTCCTCCGATGGTGCCATTCAAAAGAGGCAGAAAGAAAAAGGAAACAAGGGAGAAAAACCTCGCAATCAATGAAGAGCAAGAAGAAGAGGAGGAAGACCTTGAAGCCAAATTGGTAAGAAATAAGAAAGGGAACATGCCCTCTGGTGGAGGTACTTCACAGGAGCCAAGTGTTGGTACTATAAGATATCATTATGTGGCATCCTTCAAAGAGGAAATATAACATGTTTTTGGTGTTCATGTGCACACCAAACCAAACTTGAAGAAGGCAAAGAAGTCAGAAGAGGCATCTCCGGACCACGAAGAACAAAAATCCTCATTGATAAGACCTAGTTCCCCTCTCAGATTAGAGGCATTGGTAAATAGCTTAGTACATTTCAAAGATATGTTGCAAACTACAGTAGAAATTTATACTCAATTAGGTAGAGAGGATAGGAGAACATTGATTTTAGCTATTATTCAATATGTTATCACTTTGGAAGTTAACTGGGACTATGTAAAGTTCAATGTACCTAAGAAATTATGGGATGCCATAATGAAAAGAAGATCAGAGGCTGTTGAGTTGGAAGAAAAGATAAGAAATGAGGCATTTGAGGAATTTAGGTCTTCTTTAACCAAAAATGATATGGAAGCCTTGAATAAGGTATGCTCAAAGATGTTTCGGATGAAGAAAAGGGTAAATACTTTGATGACAAAAGATAAAAAGAAAATAAAGAAAGAAATTACAGAAGCCATTAGGGGTATGGCTGAAAAATATGGTATGTTTGGTGCACTCCCATACAGTTCTGCACCAAAATCAAGAGAAGAAGATTCTGCAAAGGTAAAGGAAAACATTCCTCCGAAAATAGGTAATACAATATCATTTTGGAAATAATCATTACAAATGATCCTTCAGATATAGAGAAGTAGAATGAGGAGGAAGTTGAAGTAGAGAAGCTTGATTTTGTCCCTTTGGGACAAGCTCAAGGAGAAAAAAAGGAAGATGAAGGTGAAAGGAATGAAGAAGAAAGAAACAAAGATGAAAAAGAAGAAGAAAAAGTATAGGAAGAAGAAAAATTAGAGGAAGAAGAAAGAGTAGAGGAATAAAGAAATGGGGAAAATGTTAGCAAGAATGAAGAAGAAATAAGGAAGGTTGTGGAATCACAAAGGTCCTCCGGATAATCCTCCTTCAGTGATGATGTATTAAAAGGCTTGTTATCCAAGCAAATAAGGTTCCAACCAGTAATTCCTCTGAAACTTCTACAAGTCCCCATGGTTCAATTCAGTGTATATTTGGACAAGATATCTCCCATTCAAAAATTGGTATTAGGAGATGCATTGCATGCATTTGGAAGAAACAATTTTTTGGAAACACATCAAAAGGGGACAAAACTCATTGATGATGCCCTCAAAACTTTGCAGGAGGCCACCCCCGATACATTAATAGATACATCTCTCACTCTGGTAGAAAAATTGGAAGTTCTATTCAACTCCTTTAAGGAATATGCCTCCGGACTTGGTGAGAAGACCAGGCAAGAAATTGAGGAGAAAATGGAAAAGAAATGGCTTTCTGAACTTCATGATAAGTGTTCCCTGGCACACACCAATGTAAAAAAGAGCCTGGAAGTTGTGCAGGCTTGTGAGTCCAAAGAAAATAATGTATTTTCTTACTGTATAAGGTGGTCGAATGCCACACTAAGTATCAAATATCTCATAGAATCCATTGAGTCCTGGTTGGCAACTGTTTCCAGTAAATACAGTGCATCTAAAGATAGAGACAATTCAACTTGGAATGCTATCACTACTCACAAAGATATATTATTTATGCTACAAAAGCAAAATGAAGACATCATCAAAAGATTCGGTCTACTAGGTGACCTTGTGAGATTGGAATACACTTTGATTGCCAATGTTTTCGAAAATGTAGAAAAAACTAGAAAAGATCAACCTGACTCCATGCACACCAGATGATGTTGAAGAAAGCTTGATAGAGTTAGAATCTCTAAATAGAATATTGATATCTACTAAGAAGAGTTTGGAGAATGACAAGTCAGCATGGCAAGGTATTCTCAAGGAGCTTCAAAGCTCACTTTCCTCAAGGTAATACTTTTTCATGTCTACACATTGTTGAGACAAACTCCTAAGGATGAGATATATATTTTTTTTCTTTTGAACATACAATGTTTCAGACCACTCTTATATATATATATATTCATATTTTTGGACTGCCGTTTGTCCTTGATGTCAAAGTGGGAGAGAATTTCATGAAGAGATAAGGGGAGAGTCTGTTGAACACAGGAGGTTTGTGCATTCTTTTGGCACATGTTTCCATCAATGACAAAGGGGGATATTTTTGGAAGAATGAAGAACATCTCATTATACAACTTTTGTTTTGTAATTGATGTCACTATTGTATATGAGTTATAATTTCATCACCATAAGTTCAAGCTTGATCGGGTATTTTAAAACCAACATGTAGAGATAGTCATTATCCTCTGATATTTTTATCTGCAATCGTCCACTAGTTAATATCATTCATTGTGGTTTTGGAGATGCTTCTTGGTTGCTAGAAGCTTGTAAATTCATAATCTCATGTGTATAGGTGATCGTATGGTGATTTGGCATCATTTTGTTGTTATATTTTGTTATTAGGTCTATCCTTGGCTGACCTAATTAGAAGTTGATGTCATAATGAATTAATTTTGTGTTGCAGATGAATTTTTGATCTATCTTAGGTCCATGCCGATATATTATAGAGAACTACACACTTGAATTGTTTTTGGAAAAGTTTTGTACAAACTTGAAGCCGACAGTTAATCCTTTTGGTGAATGAAGGTTGCATCTAATTAGGCCAACCTAATTGATGCTTGTGGATGAGCCAGATATATATACTAGATATTTTTGAGAATGAAAGTGATAGAAAAACATGCAAAGATGAATCAAGGTGAATACATATCTGCTAGTATGCGAGTTTATCGAACAAGTGTGCAAAGTTAGTTCACTGAGAATAAAAGGAACTAAATCAACACTTGTTAGGTGTAACTTTATCAGTTCATATTCTAGTTGTAAGCCATTTCTACATTGCATCTTTGTAGGAAGTGATCCTTCCATTTTGGACAATGAGTCTTAGCAATGAGCCACCCTTTGTAATATCTTATAACCGGTTATATTATATTGTGAGCTAATCCTCACCATGGTTTTTCCCATTTTGGGTTTTCCAGGTAAAAATCTCGGTGTTCATGTGTTGTGTTTTTTTACATTCGACTAATGCTCTTACTCATTATTACTATTTTATGCATTGGAGTATTTGGATGGTGTATATTTAGTAAGTTTAAGAAGATACTAATTTACCCCCCCTCTCAATATCTTGGGTGTTCAACAACCACTATTGTTCTCTAGGGCTTTGGGATGTACATTCTTTGAAATCCTTTATTTTGTCCCCTAGTACTTACATTTAACAAAGGTTGAGGTTGTCCTTCTCTATGAAAAAGTTATAACATTTTTTGATAAGAGATATTGGTAGTTTCTGACAAATTAATACCTTTATTTTCAAGATGAGATAGATGAGAAATGATCTTAGGACTTACTCGGAATTGCTTGTCATGCACTATAGAATGACCATCTACGAAATTGTCCACAAATTCCTTCACCAATTGCTCATTATGTCCCTCAATTTTCTTTATGAACTCCAAACACCCCAATCTTTGAAACAATTCTGAAATACTGCTTAATGCCAATAATTTGTCTACCAAAGTTGGTTCAGATTTATGTTTTGATCCTCCCATACTATGTTTCCCTTATGGCTCTACTCAGTTTCTACTGAAATGCTATGACGCTCGAAGAAAATTATTTAAACAAAACTGAATTGCAGAGTGAAGAAAGTGTAACTTTTTTTAATCACATGTATTTGATGTAGCCAACAGGACATGAATTAATTGTCTCATTTGGGTTTTTTTGTACTTTCATCATTACTTGCATGGGAAAAAGAACAAGGTTGTCATACTTCAAGCAAATGTACAATCACATAGTTTACTCAATTTGGAAAGGGAATGGTTTGTGCCAATTTATTTATCTATATTCAAAATAATTACCTACTTAAAGAAAAAATTATGCATACCTTATGTCCCATCATCAATTCAAAAATCACTTACCTTTGCTAACGTAACAATATAATTATATGAGTTGGTGAGGGTGGCGATGAATTTATTATGAACGCGGATGGGACAACTAAATAATGGTGGAATTATTATGATAGAAAAGTAATCATAATAATTTTAATTTATTATAATAGGATATGGTAATATAGGGTGAATGGTAATGTAGGGAAGATGGTAATGAGCATGTGTATGATGCTAGCAGAATCAAAGCATTCAAGTAGGAAAAGAATGTACAAAAATTTGGAGCATCGCTAGGAGATGCGACTGGGATGAAGAATAAAAAGATCCAAAGCATGTTGACAGATGCATCTGGAATGAAAAAGTGAAGTGACAAAACTTTGGAGCATCACTAAGAGATGTCATCATGATGCAACAACAAAATTTCTGGATCATCACCAAAAGATTCAGCTGGAGCAGCAACCAAAGATTTCTAGAGAATCGTCAAAGATGCAACCAGAATGTAGCAAGAAAATTTCTGGAGCATTGCCGAAAGATGCAACCAAAAGAAAGAATCAAAATGCAGGACCTTGGACTTAATTTTTTGGAGCATCATTGAAAGATGCACCGGATTATAAGAACAAAGCAAGAAATGGCACTAGTCAGGCATGCAAGTTTTGGAGCATCGCAACAACTGAGCCAACAAGTTCTAGAGCATCGAAGGAACTAAGCCAACAAGTTTTGGAGCATCAGAGCAAGATGTGCCAATTTTTTTGTTTAATTAGAATGAAGTCCTACAATGTGGGACAAAATTTTCCAAGTTCAAAAGATAAAAAATTCAAAAGAAATTCTCTAAAGAAAAGTAAATACATACGCATGTGTTTTTGTTTAGACTTGTGATAACAAAACAAAAATTATATTGGCTTTTTTGTAGCAAAGTTAATGCATTGGATTTCTACTTGCATTTCTACCATTATTGTAAATTCTTCTTTATTGACAAGTTTATGGAAGATTTGTAATTGATGACCATTTTTTTAGAAACAGTGCCTCAATTACCAGCTTGGACCTTTGTCAGAAAGAAACTTGGCGAAAAATGTTTTGTTTATGCCCTTAACCTCTTTATCGTGGCGGTTTGGTTTTACCTTGGCAGTACTGCGGTGGCGACTTGGCGGTTACCATCACACAACGGGATGTGAGTCCGCTCACCGCAGTGGTTGTGGTGAGGCCACATGCGTTCTTCTTGGCAGTTACCGTCACACCATGGGCAGTGAGTCCGCTCACTGCGGTACTGCGGTGAGGCCGCCTGTGTTCTCCCTGGCCGTTACCGTCACATCGCAGGCAGTGAGTTTGCTCACTGTGGTGGTCATGGTGAGATCGCTGGCGGTTTTCCAAGCGGTCATCGCCCTACTGTGGGGTGGCCTGGTGGTCCCCACGGTAGCACAGTAAGACCACTTACAGTCTGCTTAATGGTTACTGCTGCACCGCGGTAAGGCTAGATGGGCTTGGCGGTGGCGCAAGGCGGATAGAGACAGAGCTCAGGCAAGTTCACAACCACACCACGTGGTGACTTTGTAAGCTCGGCGGTAGTGTGGGTAAAGTTGGGATGAGCTCGGATAAGATCACCACTATACTGTGGTAGGTGGAAGTCAGCTCAGCGGTAGCACGGAGAAGTCTGGGTGAGCTCAGGTGAGTTCACCGCAATATCATGGTCGGGTAGGTTGAGCTCAATGGTAGCACATGGCGACTAGAGGGTGAGCTCGGGCGAGCTCACCGCCATACCACGATGAGCTGAAGATTGATTGGCAGTAACGCAGGAAGGCCGAGGTTGGTTCGAGTGTGCTCGCCACCATACCACGGTGGGTGACTGAGCTCAGTGCAGTGACACGGTAGCAGGAAGAGCAAGCTCGGAGCTTGGTTGATCGAGCTTGTCTCAGCTAGACCAAAGTCAATAGCAATAAGTGAATAGAAAACTGACACATGGCTCAATGTCAATTTGTTGATTGGCTAGAATCCAAAACAGTTAATGGCAGTTATTGCAAGCTGAGTTTCAGTTGGAGATAGGACCCAATTTAGGCAAGGAATTGAATGCCTAGGTGGCCCGATGCAAGAAGATATATCAGTGAAGATCAGATGGCGTGATTGGGTGAATGATACATCAACCTAAAGTCTGCAATTGGGTTGTGATAGAGAATAAAATTGTAAGACTTGACAATCGAGTACAATGTACATTTTTGTAACCCAAAAGATTGACTGTATGCTAGATAGCATTGTAATAGTGAGTGAAATTTAGGGACTCTTGTTGTGAGCTAATCAAAGAGTGAAGACTGAAGAATTTTGTATGTAATATTTTCATTGCTGTAATACGAAATTGTCTTTGCTTGGTGTGGTGGGTTTTTTACCTGAAAAGGTTTTCCCACGTAAATACTTGTGTAAATATGTGAATGCTTATTTTGTTATCTTTTTTATGTTGTCTGTATTCATCTCAGTAGTTTTAAGAAGCTTAGGAACTTATTTTTTCTCTCTCCCCTCTTGTATTAGTGTTAAGGGAAGGTATTTTGTATTGTTGTCTTTCCCTTCAAGTGGTATGAGAGCTTGGGCAGTTGTGTTATCCTTGATTGAAAGGTCAATTTTTTGTGCTAATACTATTTCAGTGGGAGTCTTGCATTGTTAAAACTTGTTTCTGTTTGAGATGGCGAGTACATCAAGTAGAGTAGAGATTAAAAAATTCAATGGCAGCAACTTTGAGTTATAGAAACTCAAAATGGAAGACTTGCTAGTGGATAGAGACCTCCGGTTAGCAGTGTTTGGAACTATGCCACACAGTATGACACAAGAGGATTGGGACCTTGCTGATAGAAAAGTAAAAGGTTTGATAAGACTGAGTCTGGCCGATTCTATACTCCTGAACGTCCATGAGGAGAAGTCTACAACTTCATTATGGAAGAAGCTTGGTGATATTTATCAGGGAAAGTCTCTAATAAATAAGCTATTCTTGAGGAAGAAGTTGTACTTCTTGAAGATGGAAGAAGGTGCATCTGTTGCAGACCATCTGAACCCGTTTAACATGAGTGTTACTCAATTGGCGTTTGTAGGTGTAAAAACTGAGGAGGAGGATCGTTGCTTGCTCCTATTGTGTTCGTTACCTGACAGTTGGGATCATCTGGTGATGGCTATTGGAAGCATGACCACTGCATTGAAGATGGATGTCATGGTTGCTTCACTTCTATCTGAATAAATGCGAAGGAAGTTTTCTGAGATGGCCAAAGAGGCTCTTATTGTTTGAGGTAGACCAAAGGAGAAAGGAAAGAATAAGGACAAGAAGTCGAAATCCAAATCTGCAGGGACATCAAAGTCTCCTGGTAAAAATTTCAAGGTGAGATGTTGGAATTGTGGGAAACCTGGTCATATCTGGAAGGATTGTAAGGAGAAGAAGAAGAAGAATGCTTCAGATAATGACTCTTCTCAAAGTGATATAGACGCCTTCATTGCAGCAGCCTTGACAACTTAGGCACCAGATGATGTCTGGCTCGTTGACTCAGGTGCGTATTTTCACATGACATCCTATAGAGAATGGTTCTCTAAGTATGAGAAGTATGATGGTGGAAAGGTGTACCTGGCAAGTGATTCAACGCTGGAGATTGTTGGCAGAGGAAGAGTCAAAATCCATTTTCTTGAAGGAAGAGTCAAAGGAATTGGTGGCGTACTGCACATACCAGGTCTGGCTCATAATCTTCTTTTTGTTAGTAAGTTAAATGATGCTGGTGTAGAAGTTTTTTTTCTCAACTAAAGGATGTAAAATGGCTAGAGGTGCAATGGTTTTGGCTAAGGGTGTTTGTACTGGCACTCTGTACAAGATGGATGCACACCGTGTTCAAAGTAATAGTGCCTATGTAATGTCAAGCAAAACTATTCCTATAGAGGAAGATGAAGACACTTCTTTGGCTACAAATGCTTTGGAGGTAAAACTCCTCGTAGAGAAGACTATGTTGTGGCATCGTAGACTAGGTCACATAGGTGAGAAAGGTTTAAAAACCTTGAATAATAAAAATCTTGTAGAAGGGCTTGATGATTGTAACCTTGAGTTCGATTTTTGCGAACACTGTATTCATGGAAAACAACACCATGTTTCATTTTACTCAAGTCCTCATAAATCTTCTAGTATACTGGATTATGTTGATTCTGATGTGTTTGGTCTAGTTAATGTTCCTTCATTATCGAAGTCTAGATATTATGTTTCTTTTATTGATGACTGTTTAAGAAGGGCATTTGTATACTTTCTTAAAAGTAAATCAGAAGTGTTCAGTCGGTTTAAAGAATTTGAAACTTTGGTAGAGAATCAGACTAGAAGAAAAATTAAATGTTTGAGGATAGACAATGGCAATGAGTTTTTTTATATAGATTTCGAAAGGTATTGCACAAATCATGGAATTAAAAGGCATAAAACAACACCTTATACTCCAGAATAGAATGGAGTTGCTGAAAGGTCGAACAGGACGTTGATGGAAAAGGCGAGGAGTATGCTGAGCAGTGCTAGTTTGGAGCAGAAGTTTTGGGTTGAGGCTGTGGCTACAACATGTTATCTGGTAAAATATTCTCCTTGCTCTGATCTTGTTGATAAGACACCTTTGGAAGCATGGTCTAGTAAGAAGACCCCTCTCAGACACGTTCGTGTCTTTGGCTGAGGCATATGCTTATGTGCCAAATGAGAAAAGATCAAAGTTGGATAACAAGGTTGTTAAATGTATTCTCATCGGCTATGGAGTTGGTGTGAAGGGATACAAGCTTTGTAACCCTGTTACTGAGAAGGTTCTGTACAATAGAAGCATGATTTTTCATGAGCTAAAACTTTCAGTTAGTGATCAACAGCTTGAGACAGATCAGAGAGACAAGAAGAATGATGCAGTTGAGATTCCTCAAACTCCAGAAAAGGAAGAACTGCATGGTGTACTTGAGATTGAGGAGAGTTCAAGTAGCTCTGAGAGTTTTGATGATGAAGAACCACAACCTTAGCCAGTAAGAAGGTCTACACGAGAAAATGACAACCTAAAAGGTATGGTTTCTCAATGTTAGATTTGAACTATGCCTATGCCTTAATTACTAGCCCTGATGACCCTAGGACTGTAAAAGAAGCAATCAACATGTCTGATTCGAATTCTTGGCTGGAAGCCATGAATGAAGAAATGGATTCATTGAAGAAGAATGAAACCTGAGATTCGGTACCTTTGCCTAAAGGGCGAAAGCATGTTGGTTGTAAGTGGCTATTCAAAAAGAAGATTGGTCTTGATGGCAGTGTTGAGAATTATAAGGCAAGATTGGTTGCAAAAGGATTCTCCCAGATTGAGGAAATTGACTATGGAGAGATTTTTTCCCCTATAGCAAAGCTGACATCCATCAAATTTTTGTTATCATTGGTAGCAGCGTATGACTTAGAGATTGAGCAGATGGATGTGAAGACAACGTTTCTCCATGGTGAGCTGGAAGAAGAAATCTATATGTCCTAGCCTGAGCATTTTGTTGAGAAAGGTAAACAAAATCTGGTCTGTAAGTTAAAGAAATCTCTGTATGGTTTGAAGCAGTCTCCTAGAATGTGGTACCATAAATTTGACACATTTGTGTTATCTAAGGGATTTATGAGATCAAAATTTGATCATTGTGTTTATTATAAATCTGAAAATGATCGTGTGCTTGTTATTACCCTGTACATGGATGATATGTTATTAATAGGAAATAGCAATACTATGATTTCTGATCTTAAATCTTAGTTGTCTGCAAATTTCGAGATGAAAGATCTTGGTGCAACAAGGTATATTATGGGAATGGAGATAACTGGGGACAAAAAAAGTAGAAAGCTTTGGGTAAGTCAGAGTAAGTATGTCAATACTGTTATGGAGAGATTTGGTATCAATGACTGCAAGGAGTTAGTTGTTCCATTATACAGGGAACAAAACTATTTATTGAAGATTGTCCAAAGTCTGCTACTGAGATGGAGGACATGACCAGGATGCCTTATGCAAGTGTTATTGATATTTTAATGTATACGATGGTCTTTACAAGACCAAACATTGCCCAAGCAGTGGGAGTTCTCAGCCGGTTTATGGAAAATCCGGGAAGATCACATTGGGATGTTGTAAAGAGAGTGTTCAAATATTTGAAGGGCACTTTAGACTATGCTCTATGTTACCATGGCAGTTTGGTTGCATCAAAGAGAACACTCAACATTCAGGGATATGTTGATTTTGATTGGGCAGGGGACATTGACAGTAGGAGATCCACCAGTGGATACACATTCATGTTAAATGGTGGAGCAGTCAGTTGGATGAGCAAGCGACAAGCTGTTGTTTCTCTATCCACTACAAAGGTAGAGTACATGGCAGCAACTCACACTTGCAAGGAAGCAGTTTGGCTGAGTAGATTGTGTTTGGATATTGGTTTTAATGCAAGGCATATTGCAGTTTGTTGTGACAGTCAGAGTGCCATTTGTTTGGCAAAGAACCCAACTTTGCATGCTAGGACAAAGCACATTGATGTGCAGTATCACCTTGTGAGGGACATGGTTGAAGATGGAAAGGTCTATCTTGAAAAGGTTGACACTTTGAAGATTGTTGTAGATGCATTAACGAAGCCGGTGAGAAAATACAAGTTCAGATGGTGCGCATAATCTATAGGCCATGGGGCGCTATGACCGTCAATAATTTTTTGAAGTTAAGAGGAAGCTGGGAATCTTCGTCAAGTGGCAGCATGTTGAGAAACAGTGCCTCAATTACTAGCTTGGACCTCTGTCAGAAAGAGACTTGGTGAAAAATGTTTTGTTTTTGCCCTTAACCGCTTTACCACGATGGTCTGGTTTTGCCTTGGTGGTACTGCGATGGCGACTTGGCGGTTATCATCACACCGTGGGCGGTGAGTCCACTCACCGCAGTGGCTATGGTGAGGCCGCCTGCGTTCTTCCTGGCGGTTACCATCACACCACGGGTGGTGAGTCCGCTCACTATGGTACTATGGTGAGGCTGCCTACGTTCTTCCTGGTGATTACTGTCACACCGCGAGTGGTGAGTTCGCTCACTGCGATGGCCGCGGTGAGACCGCTGGCGGTCTGCTAGGCTGTCACCGCCCTACCACGGGGTGGCCTGGCGGCCCCCACGGTAGCACAGTAAGACTGCCTACAATCTACCTAATGGTTACCATTGCACCATGGTAAGGCTGCATAGGCTTGGCAGTGGCGTAGGGTGGACAGAGATGGAGCTCGGGCAAGTTCACCGCCACACCGTGTGGTGACTTGTGAGCTCAGTGGTAGCGCGGGTAAAGTCGGGGTGAGCTTAGATAAGCTCACTTCTATACTGTGGTAGGTGGAAGTCAGCTCGGTGGTAGCACGGGGAAGTCTGGGTGAGCTTGGGTGAGTTCACCGAAATATTGTGGCCGGGTAGGTTGAGCTCGGTGGTAGCACAGGGCGACTAGAGGGTGAGCTCGAGTGAGCTCACCGCCACACTGCAATGAGCTAAAGACTGATTGGCGATAACGTGAGAAGGTTGAGGTCGGATCGAGTGTTCTCGCTACCATACCATAGTGGGTGACTGAGCTGGGTGCGGTGACACAGTAGCAAGCAGAGCGAGCTCAAAGCTCGGTTGACCGAGCTTGTCCGAGCTAGACCAAAGTCAATATCTATAGGCGAATACAAAACTAACATGTGGGTTAGTGTCAATTTGTTGATTGGATAGAAGCCAAAACAATTAATGGCAGTTATTGCAGGCCGAGTTTCAGCTAGAGACAAGACTCGATTTAGGCAAGGAATTGAATGCCTGGGCGGCCCGATGCAAGAAGATCTGTCAGTGAAGATCAGATGGCATGATTGGGTCATCGGTGCATGAACTTGAAGTCTGTGATTGGGTTTGTGATAGAGAATAAAATTGTAAGACTTGACAGTCGAGTACAATGTACATTTTTGTAACCCAAAAGATTGACTGTATGCTAGATAGCATTGTAACAGTGAGTGAACTTTAGGGACTGCTGCTATGAGTTGATCAGAGAGTGAAGACTGAAGAATTTTGTATGTAATATTTTCATTGTTGTTATACAAAATTATCTTTGCTTGGTGTGGTGGGTTTTTTACTTAAAAAGGTTTTCCCACATAAATACTTGTGCAAATCTGTGAATGCTTATTTTGTTATCTCTTTTATGTTGTTTGTATTCATCTTAGTAGTTTTAAGAAGCTTAGGAACTCATTTTTTCTCTCTCCCCTGTTGTATTAGTGTTAAGGGAAGGTATTTTGCACTGTTGTCTTTCCCTTCACCATTGACCAAAAGTGTTCAAGTGTCACCATCAATGGGTTTGAGTTGCAATGCTCCATTTGTAAATACTTCAAAAATTTCATATGGACCAAGCCCATGAGTCCTAAGTTTCCCTTGGTGATCTTTGTATCGAGAATAGAATAACAATGCCCAATCCCCATTATGGAACTCTCTTTCCTTTATATTTTTGTCATGCTAGACCTTTCTTTGTTCTTGCACTAGCTTAGTTTGGTGGAAAGCATCTAGATGGAGTTCATCCAACTCACTAAGTTGTAAATCTCTTTCAACCTAGGCTTGTTTGAGATCTAAACCTAACTCCATTATTGTTCTCAGAGTTCGGAGTTCAAATTCAATGGGTAGAAGAGGTTTCTTCCCAAAATCTAACTTGCATGGACTGAAACCACTACAACAAATCCCTGTGATTTTCTCCATTTTATGCTTTGTTTTTTGTTTCCACCCAATGTTTTAATGTATATTTTCCAATTTTTTAAAATATCGGCCCTATTTATCGGGATGTCACTATTTTTGGCGTTTGTTTGCACCGATCAGGACTAGTGGACGCTAATTTATGCTAGAATTATCAATGCCTTTGGCATCGATATTGGCTTCGAGTGTGGTGCTACTGTTAGTGCCGTCTTTGGCTTCGAGTTTAGTGCCACTTTTATCTCCTGACTTAAGCTTCGAGTTTAGCTTCAGGTTTAGCGTTGATTTAGACACCCCTATGTCAAAGAGACTTATTTATATGTGTCATCGACGATGTAAAATAGAGAAATGTCAACAAGATATAGGCATATCGAGGAGAGAATTACTTACATCACATCGAAAAGGTATATCTACAAGTGCTCAGCAAAACACAACTTTTGGATATAATGAAGTAATGTCGATGAGACATTGAGATATCGGTAAGACAATTAAGATTGTCTCATTGACACTCTTGAAGTAATGATCAAAAGCATACACCGATAGAGCGACGGGAGGGTGAGCAACATATGCGGTAGAGTGGTATACACCGCAACCCCACAACAAGAAGCTTTGAGAAAGGTGGTAGTGTGGTAAAGAGTGAAGAGAAGGGAAAAACATCGCCATACCGCAACAATAATCATGAGTCTCCCTAACATGGTAGAGTTACATTGATATATAAAGAAATATCATCGAAGGAAAATATCGATGAGATGGTGGCATATCGACAAGAGATATTAACTTGTCTCATCGACACTGACAACCAACATTAGAGGAACATAAGATCCAATGTCGATGAGACATTGAGATATCAGTAAGACAAAGAAGATTGTCTCATCGACACTCTTCAGGTAATGATCAGAAGCATACACCGCTATACTGCTGGGAAGGTGAGCAACATATGTGGTAGAGCGATATACACTGTAACCTCACAGTAAGAAGCCTTGAGCAAGGTGGTAGTGTGGTAAATAGTAGAAGGGAAGGGAAAAACACCGCCATACCGCAGAGGGTATAATAAGAGACAACAGTAGTACGGTAATCGTGGGAAAAAATTATGTCAATCATAATCCATTTGAATAAATCATTTAAGGAACCAAGAATATAGCCCACTAAAATACTCTAAAACTCTAATAAACATACTCTAAATTTTTTGTCAAAATCTTATTTTCAAGCATAGCCCGCCAGAATGGAGTTTTCATTTTAATAAACATACAATAAAACCTTTGTTGAAACCTTATTTTCAGGTGTAGTCTTCCAAAATGGAGAAGTGTTTCAATAGAGAATGAAAAATAATGGTAAGGAGATGTGTGTGATAGGAGGCATAGGATTCATTGTTGTTGATATTCCAACTCTGATCAACAAGGGTTACAATGTTCGTGCTACTATTTGTAATCCAGGTATTTACTTGACATATGTTTTCATAATCTCAAATTCCTTCAAATGCTTTTGAAGTATCAATGTATCCTATATAGGGTTTAGAATGACTTCTTTTAATTTTAAAAAATAAATTAGATGCTTTTGAAGTATCGATGTGTCCTATATAGGGTTCAGAATAATTTATTTTAATTTAAATAAATAAATAATTGATGTATTTTCCTATGATTAGATAATGTGGAGATCTCATAAATCTGTTCTAGCACACTGTCCTCTTTCACATTGTGTTCATTACTTTAGCTGCTAGGGTTTTGCATTTGACATCTTTAATATCTTCATGATAGTGGCTTTTAAATAGATCTCAGTCATTGCTTTAATATTTATCATTGTAACCCTTGAGTTCCATAATCCACCTTCAATCTCTTCTAAGAACATTGTCTTAAGCTAGACTACATAGTATGCATAAAAATCAAGTCCTTCATACCTACCATTGTTCCAAACCACCACTCACCGCCTTGCTTAAAATGTTGCCTCCATAAGCACAATAGCATGTTTTAAAATCATGGTGGCTAGTGATTGAACATTAAGGTCACTACTTTCATCAAGATACAATGAGATTTTTGTCTTAAAACTTAAAGCATTATGCAGGATAACATTGTGAATTGTTTGTTGTGTACAATTTGATTTTCTTGCACATTTACTGCTTTGCTAATTGCCTTTAAGACTGGATATTGCACCATCAACTACAATCTCAAACAACTCACTCATTGTCACTTGAAGATTCCTTTCATGAGCATCCTTGTATAAAATTAAAGTATACCCTATAGACTACCTACTTACTAATATAGGGGACTCATTGTTTCATGGTATTTTGAGTTTTATTTAGAAGGGGTTAATATGTGGCATTTTTATGTGCAGGAAGAATAGATTACGATGCAACGTTCGGGTATGGACAGTTCAAGAAAAGTTGGATTGCTATCAGTGTCATAACTAGGTTGGATTGTACCTTGAGCTGGTGTGAAACACTTTCGGGTGTTTTCGCTCCGAAGCAAAACTCGTGTGTAGGAATTTCCAAATATCTGACATAGGAAGCTCCTACATTCTAAAGATAAAATCATAAATCTGCTTATCCAGTTTCTGATCCAACCTTACATCTTTAATATTCAATGGAGAAAGTTTGTATATTCTAAAGATAAAATCATAAATTTTATTGGTCCAATTGGGGATCCAATTTCAGGTTATGAAGCTCCGTTAGAGAAACCCCCTAAATTCTAAAGATAAAATCATAAATCCATTTGGTCCAATTTGAGGTTCAATTGTAAGGATTTGTCTTTTTAATTATACTTTCTGACATTTTTCTTGATATAAATTGTTACTTTAGAATTATGGTATTTCTTTTCTTCTAATTTTTTCAACCCTCATTTTAGGGAAGATCTCTGAAGATGGTTCCTTTAGATGGAGACTACACTTTTCCACTATATGTTCCATCTAGAAACACCAAAAGCTCAGGTACTGACATACTCAAGTACAACAGAGTTTGAGGTTACCTTTTTCTCCTTGATACAAAATGTTGTCCTTCAATACCTCTTAAGCAAAATTCACTATTATGGACTTCATCATTGTACCTTTCATGCATTTGATTTAATTTTTTATGTGGAAACATGTTGTCTCTATCTTTGTAAGTGATGACTATTGTGTAAGATTGTAATCTACATGACTTCCCCTCATGTTCAATTATTGTGACTATTACGATGCTTGGGGCCTCTTTACTTTTAACCAGACTGTTAATGAAAACTATTTTGGAATCCTTGATGATCAATTTTGTCAGAATCATGGCTATGTTTATAGTGGAATGTTATTATCAATAAGGATAAATCTTTATCAATAAGGAGATTACCCCTTACCAATGTACTCCACTATACTTGCAAAGATTGATCTTTAATGCTTCATGGATGGTTTACTTGTGATTATCCTTCTCAAATGAAACAATAGGGCAGCAGGCTAGGCTCAACCCTTGTGGGAGCCACATTTCACCCCACATACTATAACTAGAAAGAAAAAACAACAAACTAATTTTATCTATACCTGCACAATGAGAAAACATGTTAGATAAAACTAAGCATATGATAGATATGTTTGACAACTTTCTTGTTTTCCTGGAAATCTATAGTATGCAAGTTATTTGAATGCAGGGAACCTAGGAGCAGGAAGGAAGACATCAACTTGGAGAATTAGACAAGCGGGAAGACTGAAGATGATGCAAAACAAAGTAACTGGAATTCACCATTTCTATTTATATGCATTTTTCTCTTTTGTATCTATAAATGTATTGTGTTTCTATTATATGCATTCAAATAGTCAGTTCCACGGCTTGTGTGGAACAACATACATTTACATTATCAATAAAGACTACATTTTTGAAAGGATTGTGCAATATTTCCTATATTATATGCATTTGCATAAGTTCAATCTAGTAATGTAATCTTCTGCTTTTGTTTATGCACATGAATGTAATGTAGCAGAAATAAAAATGTACCTTACTCTTCATTTGAAAATCACAAAATCTCTACCTAATTGAGCTATTAACTTTTGTGTCTTCACGAACATATTTTGATACAAAATGAAAGGAAGAAGCATCCAAGCAATCCTATTTTTTTCTGCCAACAATTCATACCAAAGATTGAACAATTTAAGGATATTGCAATAGGTAATTTGTATCAACACAAATAATATTACTGAAGCATTTCAAAGTTTAGGCCATAAGAATCATCCTTTTTTAAACATGGATTGTGTTGTAACCAAAATTCCATCCTAATTATTTTTGCATACTTCCATTTTCACTTATCTCTTACATCCACCATATGCATAGAATTATTGTCATAATAACTTAAATTTAATAAAATCCCTCACATGAGCTTCCAAATAAAACTCTTGATCACAACATCAAAGTGTATTCCTCCTTTGAAATACTCCTATGATTGATCATAGAATTTTGCCAAGACAACACCATGTCGATGAGAGTCCCTCCAAAGTCTCCCCGACATTAGCACAAAGCACATATCATAAATGTAGATGAGACACCCCTATGTCAAAGAGACTTATTTATATGTCTCATCGATGATGTAAAATAGTGAAATGTCATAAAGATACAGGCATATCAAAGAGAGAATCACTTATGTCACATCGACAAGGTATATCTAAAAGTACTCAGCAAAACGCAAATCTTGGATATAACAAAGTAATTGTCGATGAGATAGTGGCATATCGACAAGAGACATTAAATTGTCTCATCGACACTCTTCAAGTAATGATCAAAAGCATACACCGCTATACTACTAGGAAGGTGAGCAACATATGTGGGAGACTGGTATACACTGCAACCCCATAGCAAGAAGCCTTGAGCAAGGTGGTAGTATGGTAAAAAATAGAAGGGAAGGGAAAAACACCGCCATACTGACATATCAAAGAAACAACGAGCATTTTAATTAAAAGTCTCTTCTATAATTATGAAATGATGATTAGTCTAATTGATGTGACTAAAAAAAATATTGATGAGACTACCAATATTAATGAAGAAATTGATCATAAAGGTGGCATGATGAAGTGTCCTAAAATTTGATAAATACGACCTCAAAGAATTTGAAATCGTTGTGATTTGTAATTGAAGGATTTGGAGAACCAACTCAGACGATGGTAGGCAGCTGGAAATTTGTAGCATTTATCCAAGTAAGTGGTCTAGATTCAACTCAAATAATTTTCTCAGTAAGTAGATGAAATCATTGCATGGGTAGGGTTAAGATGGAAAAAACCCTAGGCAAATAGAAAGAAAAAAGATAGAAAATTGAAGCTAGGCAATTGAATCAAGACATAATCAATCAATGTCCTGGGTTTGGGCCAAAATCGAGAAGAATAATACAGCTTAACCCATCGTGTGTGACATTAAAAGACAAACACAAAAATTTGGGAGATGTATGGACTCCGTGTAGGGGTTATGACCTCTTTATTTATCATTATAGGAAGAAATTCTAGCATATCCTAGTGTCAAACTTGTGGAATTTGAATTTGGGTAAACTTTTAGTACCCAACGTCTTTGTGAACGTAGAGTTAATGATGGTGTTGGCAAAGAATTTGTTGTCCCCTGATTTTGCAAAGCCAAAATTGGACAACCTATACGAATTTTTCACTAAAAATTCCTATTCTTGGTTCCTCTAATGCACGTTGCTTATGAGAAAATTGTGCCTTGTATATTCTGTTAAGCTATGGGTCATCTAGGTTTTTTCTATTTTTGTTTCTTGTTCATTTTTTCCTTGTTTTTGTGTATTTCCTTCCTCTGGTCAAGTTTTGAACGTCTTATTACAAGTATGGGGGTTTTGAGCTCTAAGATGCAAGTGTTACTTGAACTTGCAATCAGGTCCTTAAGATCCAATTATCTTTTTCGAGTCACTTTTTTATGTTTTATCATTAACTTGCAATGGGGGTCTTGAGACCCAAATTGCAAATGAAGGCGCTTTTTCACTTTATGAAATACTTGTTACTTGTAGTGGGGGTCTTGAGGCCTGACTTACAAGTTGAGCGCTTCTTTTTTAGAAGTTACTTTTTTATATGTAACTTGTAATTCGGGTCTTAAAGCCTGAATTGCAAGTTAGGGGTATTTTTAAAAATTACTTGTTAATTGTAAGTCGGGTCTTAAAGCCCGAATTACAAGTTGAAGGGAAAATACAAGTTCATTACTTGCAATCATGCCTAGGAGACTTGACTTACAAGTTATAAAGAAAAGTCAAGTTTATTACTTGTAATCGATCCTTGAGGACCTGATTACAAGTTCGTGTGTGAAGTTCTCTTTCAAAAAATGACTTGTATTTTCTCTTGAGAGATCTGACCCACTTAAGCTAGTGACTCATGTCACTTGTAAAGGCATTCAAAAATCTTGATTTCAAGCTTATAGTTCGAGTTTTTTCTGAAGCATGTACTCGTTTCTTCAAAAACCAATTTTTGACTTGGTCTTGGTCATTCTTCTCCTCATGACACGATTTCTCTCTCTTTTCCTCCCTTTGTTTCCGTGTTTCTTGAGGAGAGGATTTAATACTCAGTTGATTGTGTTTGGAAAGGAGTCTTTGTCCCAATTTTTTTACAAGTGTTGGTTATGTATCAAGGGTTCTTATTTTATTTCTCCAGCTATGCGTTTTTTCTCTTCAAAGGTACATTTTTGTTTTTGTCTTTGTTTTATTTTCTATTTTATTTTCTTGGTTTCTTCTTGGTCACAAGTTCATGGTGTATTTTTGAAATGCATTATGGGATAAAAAAATTCATCATTTTCTTGCTTGTGATCAGGTCTCTAAGACCCAATTGCAAGTAAGGATCCATTTAAAAAGCCTTCAAAATGCTTGCATTTTCTTCCATATGTTTTTGCCTCCCTTGCAAAATCCATTCAAATGCATCCCATTCATCATATCATATTTCCATCACTTGCAATCAGGTCTCCACGACCTGACTGCAAGTACACATTATCAAAAATATGCATTTCACTTGCAATCGGGTTCTCAAGACCCGATTACAAGTTGAGCTCGCAAATATCTCCTCTAGATCCGATTTTTCTCCTATCACTATCCAAAACATATTCACAACACATTTTCAAGTCATGATAAATGTTATAAGTTCAAAACTCAAACAAGTTTGAGTGAGATTGTTCGTTTATAAGATTTTGGCATCATGGAATCACCCATTGTTGCTGAAGATGTTCTTACGCTTCTAAATTTTCATCGCAGTGTTTTAGATTCTTGTTCAATGACAGAAGAGTCGATATCAGCTCCAAACAAGAAGATGAAGGCCAAATATGATAAATTTTTGAATGAGATTGTTCCTTCCAGGTGGTTTCCCTCATTTATGAGATTAGGGACACGTTGATATGTCTGAGTTCCTAAAAAGAACGAAGGATTCATCAACTCATGATATGAAGTTGCTTCTTAGAAGTCATATTCATTTGGTTTCTTCATTCCCAGTGGCTACTTTAGAACTAGAATTTGTGCTTGTTTGTGCTGCTCATTTTGATGAAGAAATAGGGACAATCAGGGATGATGATGGGAATGCCATAATTAGTTTGGAGGCTGAAACAATTGATAAATTTTTTAGAGTAACTGTAGCTCCTTTGTATGGTAAGATCACAATGAAAAGTGCAAAAAATCATTACAACAAAAGAAAAGCAGATTGCAATAGACACATGAGTGCTAAATGGTTGAAGACTCCCCGAAATTTCTTTTCTAGATGGCCCAAGCTGCACCATTCCAATTTCATTGATGAGATTGGTGATATAATTACACTTCTAAGTAGGTTAGCAGGTTTAAAATTTTCTAATGTGTTTGAGACTTGGATGTATAAGTACATCGTGGTTATGAGGAAAGGACAGTATCATATTTTCTGGGGGGAATTGATCAATGATAAATTCTGTAGACGATTAGCACAAGTTCATAATACTCACACCTTTTATATGAATTCATTTTTAGTGTATATTGTTGCATCGCTTAGACAGTTTCTTGGCCTTTCTACCAAGGGCAATAGATCATTGGTGGCAGTATGGGAATTTTATGATGAAATGACTCTGAGGCCTAGTAGGCTTCATTACAAGAGGGTTCAGGATGCTTTCTTAGGTCACTTCATGTGTCTCTTTGACAAATCACTCAAAAATAGAAGAGTCTCCAAAGCAGCCTGGAAAAATGTGAATGAATATGGTTGTTTTTTTCTGCAGTTTCCCATTTTCACTTACATGAGAGTTGGATGTTTTAAGGGACAACCATATATGTTACCTCAATATCCTACTAACAGAATCCTTCTGATGGAGTTGTAAAGATAGTTAATGGCGGTTCATGCTATACAAATTGCTAGTCAGAAGTTGGGTATTACTATTTCTTGACATAGTCCATTGCATATTGGTCGGTATTCTATAAACACATCTCAAAGAGCTAAAGCTATGGATGCTGAGCTTCAAGAAATCAAGCTAAAGAAGTTCATTGCAAGAGAATATTTTGAATACCATGGAATGAAAGATAAAATCAAAAGAGCCTTTCCTCATGTTCATCGCCTTGAAGATATCTGGGTAGATATTCGTACTGAAGAGGATGTGAGAAGGATGGAATACAATAGGCTTACTTTGGAGCAGATTGTGGATCTTAATTTAACCAGGATTCTTGAAGGGATGATAGAGGATGGAGAAATCCTAGATCTAGAGTATATCGAACAAAGAGTTGCAGAAGCTCCTCTCCCGTCCCCATAATGGTCCAAAAAGGAGTGTGAATCTATCCTTGATTGTTTTCAGCCCATCCTCCCTAATACCAATGCCTGGTTGAAGGATAATAATGTCAAAACTATCAAGATCAAAGGTGACATAGAGAATGATTTGGCTAGTCCAGTTGGGCAAAGGTCTGAAATTAGAGATAAATCTAAGGAAGGTGCTTCTTATTTTGGCACAAGAATCAAGTTAAGGGTTAGCAGAGCTTTGGTAATTCCTCCACTAGAAGTGTTAGAAAAAGGAAAAGAGACATCACAGGTGCAAGTACATGTCCTTAATGATGAGGATGATACTTATGAAGAGAATACAACAGAATCACCTCCTTCAGCAGTCTTAGACTCTCCTCATGCGGTCATTCCTCAAATACCCATGGATATTGACACAGATGTTGAATCTTTCTCCACTGTGTTTGTGGATTGTATGGAACCTATTACAACTGTTGTTGCTAGTGTGGATATTCCTATTGGAACTTCCCATGAAGACTTGGAGAGAATATTTGATGATAATCCTTCTTATCTAGCCATTTCCAACATTCCTTTCTCTGAGATTGATACTTCTACCTTTAGTTTTGACAAGTTTATGACAGAGGCAAATCATGTGTTTCCAGTTGAGCAAAGGCCCATTGCAATTCAAACTGATACTTCTCCAAAGGTAACAACTATGGTATAGGTAGAGCATGTTTCATCAGAAAAAATAGTTGTTGTTTCTAATATGAGCTCGTTAGAATTACCCCCATGGTTGAGTTCAATTGCGCCTAAAATAAAGAAGCAAGAAATTTCTCCTGATGTGTTTGATTTTGAGCAAATTGCAAAACCTAAATCTAGGGTTGCAAAGACGAAAAAGAAAGTCTCACGGGTGGTGATTGATGAAGATAAAATGAAGTATGCAAAGATAGTCGAGCCATTGATTGAGAAGCCACCTAAAGAGATGCAGTTGTTAGATTATGGGCTTATCGGAGTCGAGCTCGGTAAGCAGACACATTTTGGTCTTATGCATGATGCCATGGATTTAGTAGCCTCATTGGTTTAGAGATATGATGAATTACTGACAAGGAAGAACGAGCTCAAAGAGAAGAATTCACAACTCATCACAATCATTCAGAAAATAACAAACACTTAAGAGTGAGTTAATCCATTAACTTCTTTTACCTCTGAAGAATCAGTCAGGCAGTTAGAAAGAATTGCACAAAAGGCTAAAGCAGAGTATTCTTGGGTAGCTCAACCGATTGATCAAGGTACATCAGTGTTTGAGAAGACACTACATATTTTGAGTACCATCAGGACAACAAAAGTTAAGATGAATCAGACTTTGGAAAATTTCAAGCAAAGTCTGATTTCTCTTAAAAAAGATTTGAAAATCTGGCATGAGATGGATCGGTTTAAACTAGAAATTCTGAGCAGCAATTCCATAATTTCAAGCAAAGAAAAATATGTGGAGTTTGAAGAACTTATGACAAATAAGTCATTAGTTGTTGAATATCTCATCAAAGATGTTCAAGCTATGATTGAAATGAATGTTGAAGTTGAGCAGGACATACTTGCTAGTTTTAAGAAGATGTCTTGTAGGATTCTAAGTCATGAGGGAGAGTTACTTGCAGCTGACGTGATTACTATTGAGATTGTAGAAAATCTTCATAAAGAGCTGGAATCAGAACAGTTTACTATGGATTTAATTCATAATTTTTTTAATCATCGAATGATCCTTGATAAAATGCAAACTAGTTTTGAAGAACACAAAGAAGCAACAATTAGGTATTATGATGTGATTATTAAGACTGTTGCAGTTGCCAAGATTACGTTAGGCCCTGATCCTATTGAGTTTCAAGGAATTATCAACAAATTTCAATCTTTCAAAGCTAGGACTGAAATGAAATAAAAGTGTCTCATGATACTTTATCTTTATTTTATGTACTTTGTTTTCAACAAGTTACATGTAAATTTTTTTTTGTAATTACAAGTGTTCATTTCACTTGCATTTTTGTAAGATGTAATTACATGTGATAACATTACAAGTAAAATTACTTGATAGGACTTGTAATGTTGAATAAGTCAATTGCAGTTAGTTAGTGGTTGAGAGAATTTATCAAATTAGTTGGGATCCTCCCACCTTTTTCTCTATACCTCTCTCCTTTAAATACTTGAGGGGGTCTATTGTAATTTTCAACTTTTTGGCAATAAAGAAAACTCTGCAGAAATTTACAGCAAAGAGACTTTGTGCTTTATGTGTGTAAACTTGATTTCCAAGTGATATAAGGAAGGCATACAATATTTCAGACTTTGTGTTGATTCTTGTTGCAATTCATTACTGTGTTCTTATGTCATAGTAGTGTAATTTTTTGAGTTCCTCTTGTGAAGTTGTGGAGTTATTATGAAAAGACTTTGGTCTGATTTCTTGCAGACTTTGTGCTACAAGTTTGAAGGACTAAATTAAATTGATTTATGGTTAGGAGTTGTGCCCTGCAGGTGCATGATATTTATAGACTTTGTGATGTTATATGTTGCATCATAATATCATTCTAAAAGGTAGATAGGATTTCTAAATTCTCAAGACTTTGCACTTGGAGATTGTTTTCCCTTCTCGGAGGAGCAATGGAGGACTTTGTGCCTTTATGGAAACTTTTCTTCTTTATTTACTTCATTAATCATATATGCTTTCACCTATGATTCTTTTCTGAAATAAGAGAAAAGGATAAATGTCTTTTTTGAAAAAAGAGAAAAAGAAAGAGTTTCACCCAGATTTAGAATAGATTTATAGTTAGAGTTAATTTTTGAATATTTAAAATAGAAAGCAAAGGGGGAGCCTTCCCTTAATTAGGAGAGTTTTATCTCACGTACTATGGCTGAAACCACAATTTTGTATGCTTTTCCAAGTATACAAATTTTTTAACCAACAAAATTATAATTCGAAGACGAGAGCAATTCATTTGCTTGATGGGTCACAATTCATGGTCATAAAGACATATTATATTTGCATGATTTTTCAGCTAAACACTTCCCTGAAAACAAAATTATGAATCAAAGACTTGTTGGAGGAATACTGCACCATGGACACAAGTTACAAGAGGTGGAAATTGCCTCTACATAGGGTTAAAGGTGCGGGTAACCAAACTATGAGGTTCTCTAGTGAAGATAAGCCCCCATTCTCTATGGCTTTGTTTGAAGAATACTTTCAATACACTTATAGCTCAACTGGTCAAGTACTGGGAATTGATGTTCTTGAGAACATGGCATTTGCTCCCATGGTTTTAGCCATAGATATCCAGAGCCATAATGCCTGACCCTATGATTATGCAGAGTATTTATCGGAGGCCATTAATAATGCCCTCAATATCATTAAGAATGACAGTGAAGCCATTAATTTCAAGCACTATTCTCTTTTCATGCATTTGATATTATACAAAGGGCAGGTGATGGGGATATGGGATGAGAAATTAAGAATAAAAGACTTAGATAATGATGGAAATTCAAGGCCTATACAAATATTGACATGTATGTGGGACAACAGGTGTGGGAGGTCCCACTACCTATATTTTGAGGAATATTTTATGAAAACACTATACAAGATGCTAGGCCACAAATGTGACTACAACCTCTCCCCAAAGATCTTAATATTTCTTCGACCAAAAATATGGGTCATGAAGCAAGGATAAATCACAATAGGGGGGAATGGTACATGTTTGAGGATTGTACTGTTACCAGGGTTTATGGATTTGAAGCTGCACCTTATTTACTGCCTAAGACTGTGCCAGACATAGTTTCTTATTTAGAGATCATAAGGAAATTTTCTTTTTCAGATTTCATGCATTTAAAGAGCTATGGGAGGTAGACTTTCATGCTTTGTTCATTTCACTATTATCTCTGATTTATGCTATGATTTGGTTAGTGGTAAAATGGATTATTATGGCTTGTCGGTTGGCAACAAAAGGGGAAAGTTTGATCTTGAACACTTCATTTGTGTTGCCAAAAAAATTCAGAAATTGAAAGGGTATGAGCATAGTTTCCTTTTAGAAGATGTCATCAAAAATTATGAAGAAAAAAAAAACATGATGAGAATGAATGCCTATAGTAGGGTTATGATGGCCGAGGCTTGGAAGGTGAGTAATAACCCAAGCTATGTAGGGGATTTCCTTGAGGTACAAGATCCCACAAAAAGAATTGAATAGTTAATCCTGCATGAAGAACAATTGATAAGAGATGTGCCACTTGTGGAATTTGAAAGAGGAAGGGGCATCATTCCTAGGAGGCAAGTAGAGAAAATCACAACACTGGATCACTTATCACCTCAACCTATCCTGAAGTGAGCTTTTCAATTGGTTCCCCATCCATGAAAGAAGATAAAACTGAGGAGGAAGAAGTATCACAGTTTAATTCTCCTGTTATACCCCAATATGATATGCCATTGGAAAGAAGTGTGATCACCTTTGAAGCCTCTGATGAGCTATCAAATGATGTGAGGCATCGTGCAAGTCAAGAATTTGTTGCAGATGTTACTTTTCTGTAGACACCTAAATTTAATTCCTTTATATATGAGTATTAAGGAAGACTAATAAGAGAAAGGTTAAAGGACATTGACCCTGAGAAAGAGGCTTATGCCTTGAAATATTTGCAAGATGAATTTGATAGGGAAATTAGAAACATGACTATTGAGAGAGGAAGAGCATTATTGCAAGAAGCTGGAGTTATGCTCCTTCCTGGGCGTGATATTAGTTCAACCATTTTGTTTGATGACTTTTTGAAGAGAAATAATAAAAATTTGCATATAACAGATGAAGCAGGTGATAGGGTCTATACAAGTTCAGGGTATAATACCACTTTGCAAATTTGGGCTCTTTACCCACCAGGCAAGAAGCCTTCTCTCATTGACCATGATCAAATTTTTGGACATCTCCTAGTGTAAAGAGTAGGGGAGAAAAATCCCTTTGAGACTGTTGACTTGAATGTGAATGTAGCCAAATTAACCAAAGCCCAAATCTAAAATCTAGTAAGAGATAACTAGTGGTTGATAGAGGAAAATGATAGGTAGAAACAAGAATTCACCAACTACAAAGATAGGCTGCCTACTTCTCCAAGGATTTACTCTCCTTTAATTAAACATGAAAGAAAAGTGTTAGAGGCCATGTTTGAGACTACTCAATGGAAGCATAAATTTGAAAAGGCTCAAAAGGAACAGGAAGAACTAAAAAGAAAATTGAAGGCTACTACTTTTGAAGTAGCATCAGGGATAGTTTGTGTGAAATTCAAAGATGTGCCAACATGCAGATGGTGTTTGGCGTGCTCACAGTGGAACATACAAGGCCCTCGTGGAGCATGGAAGACTACTTGATAGGATGAAGGAAATGGAATCTCATATCAAGGAAAAAGATGGAGATAATAATGCTTTGCTCCAATAATTTCAGAGCCTCATGAATACACATGAAAAATTCTAGAATATCTTGAAACAAGAATTGAGTAACTTCAGCCAGTCACTATGTATGGCCATGCTAGATTTCTTTGAAGAAACGGGTTTGAAGGATCAGGAAACTTGGAAAAATGAGATCAAAATATTTGCCAGGAATCCTTGATGACATCAATGATGAGGATGAGGTACTTGAGAAAATGCATAAGCAACTTGGGAGGATTGTTGGATTGGAGAATGTAATGATAGACACTCTACAAAATTCAAACACTTATGCTAGATAATTTCAGCAATAAACCCATTAGCACGCAACACCTAAATATCAACATAAATAACATTTCACCATTCTGACCTTCTTGGCTTCAGTGGCTGCCTGAACTATGTTTTTAACAATTTTCTCAATCTCCTTGACATATACAACCTTAAACAGATTAGAATGCTAATAGTGTTGAGATCAATGAAAACGACATATCAACAACACAACCACAATGTACAACAATCTCCCCCTTTGGCATTGATGACAACACATGATGTGAAAAAGAATACCATCAACCCAAACTAACTCTTCCATCTTCTCCTTTGCACTTCTCCCCCTTTGTTCCACAAAATTTCTTCACTTTACACTTCTCTCCTATTGCACTTTTTCACATTGTACTTCTCTCCCCCTTTGACATCAATGGAAAAGGTTCACATGCTCTGAACCACATATATTAAAGCATATGACTACTCCTCCCGAGTAACAGTCACAACATAAATCCGGAATAAGATATAACAATGAATTCACAGATTGGTGCAAACACCTACATCATCAGTTCTAATCAAGAGGGGAAATCACCCCTAACTTGCCTCTGAGGTACTCAAAATTATCTTTAGGCAATGGTTTAGTGAAAATATCTGCAACTTGCTCTTTGGTAGGTGCATATTCCAATTTGACTTCTTTCTCACTCACTTTATCTTTCAAGAAGTGATACTTGATGGAGATATGCTTTGTCTTCGGATGCATCACTGGATTCTTGGAAATGTTTATGGCACTTGAATTATCATAGAATATGGTAATAGGCTCTTCATACTCGATCTTGACATCACTTAGCATCTAATTCATCCACATTACTTGAGTATAGTTGTTAGCAACAACAATGTATTTTGCTTCAGCAATAGATAAGGAAAGCGAGTTTTTCTTTTTTCTTAACCAAGACACCAACTTCTTCCCTAGGAATAATGCACCACCACTTTTACTTTTTTTGTCATTAGTATCACCTGCACAATCCGCATCAGTATAACCATTTAGAATAAGATCATCATCCTTCATATACCATAATCCAAAATCAATTGTTCCTTTCAGGTATCTGAAAATCCTTTTTATAGCAACTACATGTGATTCCTTTGGATTTGCTTGAAATCTAGCAACCATGTATACAACATTCACTATATCTGGCCTTGTTTGGGTTAGATACAGTAATCCACCAATCATTGACATGTATCTTGTTTGATTTTATTTAGGAGTCTCATCCTTCTGTGTGAGTTTGCATCCAGTCACCATAGGTGTGCCAAATGGATTTTATTCTTCCATCCCAAACTTTTTCAGTAACTCCTTGACATATTTGGACTAAGACATAAAAATTCCATCTTCTAATTGAGTGATTTGCAATCCAAGAAAGAATTTTAGTTCACCTATCATTGAAATCTCAAATTCACTTTTAATTTCATCAACAAATTTTATACACAAGTCATCATCACCCTCAAAAATAATATCATCAACAAAAACTTCAATTATCGGCTCTTTATCCTAATCCAATTTGAAATATCGATTACTAACAGCAGTACCCTTATTGAATCCAAGCTTCAACAAGTATTTTTCTAATCTAGCATACCAAGCTCTAGGGGCTTGCTTAAGTCCATACAGATCTTTCTTCAATCGACATACCATGTCCTTTTCATCAGTCAATTGAAATCCATCTAGTTGTTCAACATAAACTTCTTCTTCTAGTTCACCATTCAAAAATGTTGACTTTACATCCATCTGATAAACTTTGTAATTCTTGAAAGTAGCATAAGCAAGAAATAATATCACAACTTATATTCTAGCAACAGGGGAAAAAGTTTCATCAAAATCTATACCTTGCATTTGCGAATACCCTTTGCAAACCAATCTTTCTTTATTTCTGACCACTTCACCTTGTTCATTTAATTTATTCCAGAACACCCATTTGGTTCCAATCACATTCTTATCTTTTGGTCTAGGAACATGTTCCCATGTCTCATTTTTTTGTATCTGCAATAGTTCTTTCATGGCTTCCATCCAATATTCATCTTTGCATGCTTCATTGATATTGTTAGGCTCATCTTTAGAAATCAAACAATATTCTTCTAGAATTCTCCTTCTAGTTTGTACACCTTTGCTTTTGTCTCCTATGATCTGACTATCAGAATGATTTCTTCTTACATACTTAGGAGTTTTTAAGTTTTCCCTTACCTCTTCTTCTTGTGTTCTTTCTTCTGCATTTTTGCTTGCTTCTGCTTCTTGATTTCCTTGGTTCACTAGAATAATTTGTAGTCGACTCTGTAATTGAACATTTTTTCCATTGTTAGAATTATCATGATCACCATTTGAATCATATCCATTACATCTGGATGGTCTGTCAATATCTTCATCAACTTTGACATTAACACTTTCAACCATTTTCTTCAACCTTTTATTAAAACACCGGTAAGATTTGCTCTTAGTAATGTAACCTAGGAAGATTCCTTCATCACTTCTAGCATCAAAATTGCCTATATCATCATCTCTCTTGATGTAGCATTTTCTTCCAATGTTTTTGAAATATTTCACAGTAGGCCTATCACCAAACCATAGCTCAAAAGGAGTCTTACCAGAATTACTGTTGACATTTACTAGGTTGATAGTGTACACAACAATGCTTACTGCTTCTCTCCAGTAGAAATGAGGAAAATTTGCTTCCAATAACATGGTTCTAGTAGTGTCTAGAACTATTCTATTCTTTCTTTCAACAAATCCATTCTGTTGAGGGGTCTGGGGAGCAGATATGTTTTTGAATTCCATGCTCTTCACATAACGTATTGAATTCTCTAGAAGTGAATTCTCCACCTTTGTCTGATCTCAAACATTTAATCTTCAGACCTATCTCATTCTTTGCCATAACTTTGAAATTTTTGAACTTTTCTAATGCTTTGTGTTTCTCTCTTAAGAAGGCAACCCATATCATTCTTGAATAATCATCAATAAGAAACATAAATTACCTTTCACCTTGTAGACTTCTGATTCTAGAGGGACCACATAGATCAGTATGTACCAATTCCAATACTCCATTAGAGTTGTATTGTTTGCTCCGGAAGGAATTTCTTGTTTGCTTTCCCATCTGACATTCCTTGCATACTATGTTAGTAGGCTTCACTATCTTAGGAAGATCTCTGACCACTTGAGAAGAACTTATATTTACAATACTATCAAAGTTCACATGACACAACCACCTATGCCATAACCAACTTACATCAATTTGAGAAATCAAGTAGCTTCCATTAGCAATACTCAACTGAAAGATATTACCCTTTGTCTTTGTACTTGAGGCGATTAATTTTCCTGCATTTCCCAGTATCCTGCACTTACCATCCTTGAATTGAAGATTGTATCCTTGTATACCATCTGTCCAACACTCAACAAGTTATGCTTTAAGCCTTCTACATAAAGAGCATCATCAGTATTATGCTTACCATCAAAAGAAATAGTGCCTCTGCCATGAATCACACCAGAAGTGTTGTCTCCAAATCTTACAATGCCACCATCGTAATTCTCCAAATTAACAAACTTGTCTTTGTCACTAGTCATATGATTTGATCATCTATTTCCAATCACCCATTCATCCTTTTCTTCAACTTTGGCTGCAAGATCTTTTTCAACATTCACATTACTAGCAGATTTAGTGGAAACTTGACCATTTTCTTTGATAGCAATAAATACCGAGTCATCTTCTTTTCCATTTTTGTTATCAAATTCATCATCAGTTATACCTTCTTTAGCATAACAACACTTTCTTTGAAATCTAGTGTCTTCAGGCTTGTCCTTAGAAATTCTTTTAGGACACCTTGATGCAAAATGACCTATTTTACTGCAAGACAAACATTTAATGGGTAGCTTTCCTTTGTACTTACCAAGGCCTCTGGATTATCTTCTTACAATTAATGCTTCCAATTCTTCTAGCTCTCTTTCTTCTTCTTCAATCCTTTTCATCTCATCTTCATACCTAAATGTCTTCTTGGAACTTTCTCCTGTATCATATTTCTTTTTCTCGGATACAGTGGCTTTGAATGCAGATTCTACTTTAGGAGTAGATTCGCCAAATTCGCTCAACTCAAAGGCTGCAAGTTTTCCAAGTAGCATGTCTCTTGTTAATTTAATCACTGACTTGAGTTCATAAATAGCATGAGCTTTCGCTTTGTAGGAAGCAGGCACAAATTTTATATTAGAAATAATTTTTTCTTCATCCATGACACCATCAACACATCTGATGCTTGTCACCATTTCATTTATCTTCTGAGAGAAAGAGTGTATGTTCTCATCTTCGCTCATCTTCATGTCCTCCCATTTTCCTTTTAGACTTTGTAGCTTAGCAACTTTTACAAGTGGATCTCCTTCATACAATAACTCCAGCTTTGTCCAGATCTCATGTGCAGTCTTCAGACCCATCACATTTGACATTTTAGAATCGATCAAGGCACTCACCAATGCTTCAAAAGCTCTAGTATTAATTTCAGCTTCTTTGATCTCATCAGTAGTAGAGGGACCATTCTGAGGAGTAGTATATGTATCTTTTGTAATCTTCCAAAAGGGTTCACCAATGCACTTCAAATGACATTCCATTCCGACTTTCCACATGGTGTAGTTTGTACTATCAAATCTCAGACTATCCTTCTTGTAATATTCCATCTCGGATCACCTCAAGTTGTTAAGCTTCACCTTCAAAGGAACTAGCTCTGATACCAATTTTTGGCAAAACAAGAAGATACAACTGTGAGGGGGGGAGGGTGAATCAGTCATAACAAAATCAACAAATTTAATCAAACTATTAATCTTTAATTCCAGATCTAATGAATAATAGTGAAAGCAAGAATTACACAAGACATCAGAAACACATAACACCAATATTTTTGTGTGGAAACCCTGTTAAGGGAGAAAACCATGGTGGAGGTTAATCCACAAGTATACCCTGTTAAAAGTCTAATGAAAAATAAGGAATGCACTTGCATTCAGGCACACTACCTAGAGCTCACTACTCAAAGAAAATACAATCAGATTAAAACCATCTAAGTGGGATGAACTGAGAAAAATAGCTTCTCCAAAAGCTTGATGACAATTTCGGTTAGGAACATACACTTTACTCAAACTTCTTTCACTCTCTGCTATGCTCTTGAATGATTTGACCTTTATTCACACTTGTACATCACTTGTACACTTGAGCATACACCTAGTACACATTCACATCGCAAAACAAACTTGCTTATATATTTGCTACACGGATTTACATCAACAACTTCGTCGGCCACAAATAATAGATGAATTATAACTGTCAGCCTCAATACATGAATAAATCTTTATGTGCACCAACACAAGTCAGCCACAACAAAGATAGAACTCAAACCAACATCCTCAAACATGTTAAAAAACAAGAAATTAATCCATAAAGATCCACAACATGCTACCACCATCATGTTGTCCAAGAACATGAAAACCCAAACATACATCAGAAAAATATTCAACCATGATCACACCAAATAGCACATACATGCAACAAAGATATAACATGATCTAGAATCATCCACGAACATCACAAGAACATATGCAACAACTGGAATTACCATAATTCCAACTTCCTCCTCCAAGAACAACTGCTATAGTACCAAAATGACTGTAGGAACACCATAACACTTTACTTGCACAAATATTTCATGAGTATCACTGAGACTTCCAAACATCATAATAGATAAGTTCAACTATAAACCCATTAGCATGCAACACCTGAATATCAACATACATAAAATTTCACCATTCTTACCTTCTTGGCCTCACTGGCTGCCTGAACTATGTTTTTAACAATTTTCTCAATCTCCTCGACATATACAACCTTAAGCAAATTAGAATGCTAATAGTGTTGACATCAATGACAACCACATATCAGCAACACAACCACAATGTCTAATAATATCATTGTCAATGTTCATATTTTCTTTCAAGTATTTAATATTATCATCATCCTCATCTTGACCTACATTATCTTCATCATCATTGAAATTTGGCTGTAGACCATCTATATTGTTACCAGATGTATTTGGATCATCATTTTCTATACCATCCATATTGTTGTCTTCCATAACATCATCTAACTCTAGATTGTTGTCTTCTTGTGCCTGAACATAACCATCTTCAACATCATCATGGATGTCGATTTATTCGATGTTCTCTAATCCCTCTCTCTCATTTTATTGGCCAACATTTTTTTGCTCAGTATCTATTACTGCATCATCAAATACATGCCTTAATCTTGGATCATAATGTATGAAAAATATCCATTTCGAGTCCAAAATATCTTCATAGAAAAATACTTGCACATGAACCACATATATATATTAGACGTATGTTATAACAATTTTATTGATTAATAAACACATGTATATATTCGCAATAAGCTATGAATTAATAGATTAATGATCACTACCGCTTCTTGTTTGAATTGAAGAAATACCCACTCACAATGAATTGGTAGAACATAAGGCTCCTTATCCTCCAGTAGGAACGACGAGGAATCTATAGAAAATAACCCACTATGGGTATCATGTCTTCATGTCCTCTCAAATGCTTCATACCATCTACACTTAAAAATACAACATTTAAAAGAGCGGTAATCCAACTCAATAATTTATTGTATTTTCCCAACATATTGTAGATTCCCTTCAGTTATATTCTTATCTTTTGAGCTTGATTGAGTGGATTTCTCGAGGTCAACCATGATGCCACAATCGAAGGATCGTCTCTTTACGTCTACACTTTCTACACGATAATGTCGACCATATGCCCACATTGCTAGATATTTCCTTGCCTGTGAAAGACCATTTATTTCAGTTAAAATACATATAACGACGAATACTAAAATAGTTAATACTATCAAAAATGTAAGGAAACAACATTTTGTAAAATTCCAACTGTACCTTTCTTTCACATCCTATAGACATGTTGATTTCATCTTTTGTTATGTTTGAATTTGTACCTACATCTTCTATTTGATTTTGAATTTGTTCAGTAATTCATTCTAGTGTGCAATCTTTGACCCATTCCCCAAGTAGATGAGTGGGAAGTGGAGTATTCCTTGGGTTCGATCTCTTAAATTGTCTCCTTGCTTCTAACACTTCTCTTTTTTTATCATACAGATCAATCCATTTGTTCATAAATTCCATGTGGTACATAATGAAGTTTTTGAGTAAATAACTTTAATCTACACATATTACATGTCAACATGTTTATTTCAAACTCCAAATTTCATGTTGTTAATTTGACAAATAAATTAAAGAGTATATTAATGATTGCAAGAGAAACAACGACACTGATCGTGAATTTACTTACTAATTTCTATTTCAACACCATTAGACTGTGGTTTTTCTCCATCAATAATATCTGATGCTTGTTCTTTATCCCAGAAACGTGGGCCATCTTCAAAATCCTTACCAAGGAATTCACACAGGAAGAAAAATACTTCATTCAATACATACTCTTCAACCATGCAACCCTCTATATGTGCCTTTTGTCAGACATATCTTTTAAGAGTTTTCATATACCTCTCAAAGAAAAACATCCACCTCGTTACGACAAAGGCATCCCCACGCTGAGGTTTTCTAGCCTCTTTTCACACGAAATGGTGTAGATTTAATGGACTATGATGTTCTTAATTTCAACCGTTCATCATTTTTTGGCCATTTTGTGGTTGTCTCTTATGCAAGTTGCATTCTATGTGACTACGAATAATGATATCTGCAAGTGGGGTGTCCAGATTGAATTAATGAATTGATATGATATTTTTGCAAACCCTAAATGGTGAGGCTTCCTAGGTGAGGAGTGAAGCTGTGTATTGTGCATCAGGGTCTGAAGCTGTGTAGAAATGACAAAGGTTGCAAATTTCTGCTATGGTAGGGTTTCTTTGTCCATTTTCTCTCAACGACATCATTGACAAAAGGATACAATTTATGCATAATCTTGTAGGGTTTATGAACTGTGCACAGGCCCTACCCATATAAGATATGATGAATTTATGGGCTATTAATTCTACATAGAACACGATCTTTTTTATCTCTCAAGTTGAAGAACATGCTCGTAGGCCACAATGGCTATGTGTACACTGTCACCGTTTCTCATGATGGCTCACTCTACGCTAGCGGTGGGAAGGATAGGGTCACAATTCTCTAGGACCTTGCTTGCCTGGTTTTTGTGAACCAACTCATTTTTGCTTTAAGTTTTATTTGATTTTAAAAAAATCGTGTTCTTGTCACTAGTAGCAAATCAATTTATTTTTTTAATAGAAAAATCTGCTTCATTAGGGCTTCGTAATATTGTTCCCACAAACTGTGCTCATTTTTTTCCTTGCCATCATTGACATGAAGTCCTAATTTGTGCAAAATCTTGAGGTAAGTCACTTGCCCTGGTTTCAAGTAGTAAGATTATTATTTTTATTTATTCTCACCTCCCTTTGCATTTTTTATGTTTCTATTATGTTCCTCCTTATATTCCTTCCAAGTACATAAAACATTTCTTTAGTGTTACTTAGTTCTCTTAGGCTGAACTCTTTGTCGTATACAGGAATATACAAACATACAACCTCTAATACAAAAACCCAAAAAACATTATAGAAAGAACCACAACAATTGAAGGGAGTGCACAAGATAAAATGGGGGAAATGGGTTTCAGAAGTGAGAATTCCCAAATTCCAAGCCAAAATTTGGCTGGGGTCTTACGATACCCCTGAAGAGGCCACTCACACTTACGACTATTCAGTTTATTGCTTGATTTTTCGTCTTGTGCATAATGCTATATTTTTTCTTTGTTTTGTATTATCAGATATCTTGCATGCATCGACCCTTTGATTTGAAATTGATTATATCGAGTTTCAAAATTGCAAGGATGTTTTGGGTCGTGGATAAGTGGGGAGGCTATGACCAAAACTCTTACAGAAACAAAAGCATGAAGCAACAAAATCAATGCCTACGAACCCAAAGCTATGTTCAGTAGCCACTTTCCTAACATTGATATTGATGAGAAATCAGTAATGGGGTTTATATGTTGTTTATTTGGTACTGTTGAGATGAATGTTGACTAAATAAACTCATATATGTTTGGCCAGAGGGTCTCTTACATTTTTGAAAAGTGACAACCGCTGAGTGAAATTGGTAGTTGAAATCAGTTACATCCAATCAATCCATTAGAAACTACAAAATCATATAATTGGATGCCTCTCTAATGACAGTAAAAGTCCTAAAGACTAAAGGAGTAAAAAGAAAATGCAAGAAATTTAACGCACTTAAGAAAGAAGTTTCTAAAATAGAGGGCGATAAGTCCATCTCAGTAGAACTTTAAATCCCTTTTGAAAAACATTATGTACCCTCATCTATGAAGTTGGGCTCCTTACTAATGCTACTCTAGGATGAGCATAATTTAACTGCAGAGTTCCATCTTGAACTAGCTCTCCAAGACTACAAATAGAAATTGTATTAGTCTTTACTGCATCCTTTGAGAAGCTATAAAAAGAAAGCTATGGGAAACAAGAAACCAATTGACATATCACATCAACCTAGCGAGTCAAAATACTTATTCCTACTGCTATACGTGTTAAAATAAATCTGCCATGGTACACACTACATATAGGAGAGGGTGAAATATTTGGTTTAGTATATTCTCACTCTCCATAGATAAAGGTCTAAAAAGCATGGTAACGATAAAAAAAATGAATACCCTAACGGAGCCTTCGTGCCTATTTCCATTTCAATTAAAAATTTCTAATGTCCCAAAGCTGCCCCTCTCCACCGAATCCAAGTCATTAAATTTATTTGCAGCTACTAGTCTTTTCATCACCATTAAAGCTTGCACTACTAGTCCGTGCAACATTAACACACATGACAAGTATTGAAGATTTGAAATCTAGAGCCATAATTGAAAGATTCAGGCTGCCTGCAGTAAAGTTGAGTTGAATGGTTATTGTCAGGATTTGTAATAATAGTTTTAATGCCTCGTCATTCCAAACAAGATAGCTTCCTTTCTTTGACTTGTCAAGAGATGTGATTGGCACTCACGGGATAGAAAATACCATCTCAATTTTGGATGAAATAAAAAAGAACGATAAAAGAAGAGTAGAACAGATATACGATTGAAGACATTAGCTTTTATGTATGTTTTCTTTCTCCCAGTTAGAATACACCGAACTGAAAATAGATTTCCCTATTACCAAGAAAGAGAATGCATAATTTTGACTCATTGACATTTAAACCAAAATGTTTTGAACATATCAAATTTGTACTTTGTTGTTCTAAAACTTTTATTGGGATATAATAGGTTTTTTCTGAAAATGTTAGTGTTGCTTGCCACATGTGGCATGTGGAGTAAGAGGTGGTGCTGACAAGAAATTAGAGTTGTTCTCTTCGTCAAGTCTGGAGGAATTCCTCCAGCAAGTGGAAAACTTTTTCTTTAGTGAATTGATTCTGATTACACAAGCAAAAGATAGTTTTATGGCAGATTTTGATGGATTGTAGTAACCAGTTATGATAGCTTGGTTTATTACATGTAAGTTTAGAATCATCTCATTGGATGATTGATAATGATGATCTAATCAGATTCTCCTTTCTTAATTGGTATGTCAGATAGTCATCTTAGTGGGTTTCCCCTTCTGGACAATAATTTGTTTGGAATGCAGTTTTACTATTTTAGGTGTTATCTTTGACAAGAAGATTTTGTTAAGTAAATCTATTGGCCATTCAGATTGGCATTATGATGACAATTGAGGGAGGGAAATTAAGATTTGATCTTGATCGATTCTGAACAGTGGGATTTATGAATTTTCTTTTGAATGATAGCCGAGTAATTTATAAGTTGAATTTTTTTACTACATTTGTTGAATTTGTCTTGAGTCAAGTTTGATTTGTTGTATTTGTAGCAATCCTCAATTCTTTGTTGACTGTGGCCCAAAAAATGTTAAATAACATGTGAATATTTTTGAATCCTCTGGAAGCAGATCATTTTGCAACTGGTTTAATATTTCTTTCCTAGGATAATGGACAAGTGACAACTATCATTCTACTTGCAACCTTACCTCTAATGCATCATTATTAATATACCTTGATTCTTCACCAGTAATTTATGCATTGCAATGTATAATGCTATTGTGAGAAAGATTTTCCCTTTATCTATGATACAAATTTGTTCACCTAGAGGTCCAAATAGTCTATTTCACATAGTGCTCGATATTAAATGCTATTTTTTTGACCTGTGTATCAGATTTTTTGTAAAATTGTTGCTTCCCTGAAATGAAAATCATTGCAATCAATAGACAATTTCATCAAGAGGCTTATATCTCTTCGTAATTCTTCTTTCAGTCCTGTATATGAAATTAGGATTCCTCCCCTTCATCTTTTGGGTATCTGTCCATTAATGCCAGAACAATGTTTTCTCAAATTTCTCTTTTCTTTGCTATTGTGGGTCATACTTTTGCACTCTCCAAAGCTAGCACTTCTCATTATTTTGATAGAATCCCTGATCATAAGCTTAACATTCGATTTTGCATCCTCCTCTTGAACACTGAAGCACCAGTGACACACCTCCCTGATACTCTCAACTGATCTACTGCAATATCTGAACAATGAAATCCAAAAATCCCAAACAACGTTCAATTTATAAATTAATATATATTACATGGAGCTTGTCTATCTAAAATTGATCAATAGTTATCAATTTAAGCTTCTATGCCGATTTGCTATGAAATTGTTATGCACTCTATGTTAAAGAAGGAATAATAAATGTATTAAGTTGTAGATTAATGTACTAATTCAGATACTTAACCTTTGTTTGGATTGAAATTAATCTTATATTTATTCTTAAACCTTTAGGGTATATAGAAAAGGGATTTGTTGAAAAGGCTTCAAAAAATTTCAAGAAAATGCAATTGGTAGGTGTACAGCCACACTCTGCAACCTTCGCCAACATCCTCCTTGACTGTGTCAAAATGGGGGATTTTGAATAGGGTATGGACATCCACCAAAGCATTAAGGAAACATCATAGACAAGGACACGAAATGTTTGACAAATTGCCTCAAAATAATGTGATCTCATGGAGTGCCATCATTACTAGGTGTACACAAAAAGGGATTTATTAAAAAGGCTTCACAAACTGTCAACAAAATGCAATTGCCAGGTGGACAACCAAACTCTGTAACCTTCCCCAACATCCTCCTTGCCTGTGCCAAAATGGGAGCTTTGGAACAGGGTATGGACAACAATGTTATAGATTCATAGTCCCCTAAATATCAACGTAACTATTGAGAGAATATGGGACAAGACAGTTCATGGCCACATATCTGATTTTCAGACTTCATCTTTTCTACAAATTATGTAAAAAAACTATTTCTACTTTACAGCTGTAAATCAATTTCCCCATTTTTTAATAAACAAAATTACCACAAAAGTTCACAAATTACTTTGAGCTTTGAGATGTGAAATGGGATTTTGAAAAGAGGGCAATTTTCAGTTTCAGCATATCATTTAAAATAAATGCTTTGAGCTTTGAGAATATTAATTTAAAATTTGACGGTGTTTGTTCAAGAGTTTAGCAGCATACGTTATCTTGGGTAATCATCTTACTAAAATGTATTTATGTCAGTCATACGATAGTGTTCATTATATAGTCTTCGGTGTACCCATTGCACCCCAAGGTGTGATTGCTGGTTGATACGAAACTTGCCAATTCAATGTCATCAACTACGTGTATAAGTAAATGGACTTGTAGGTCCATGAAACTTGTAGGGAGCTCCTTCTCAAATACACATACAATTTCTGCAATTTCCTTCTTCCACTTTGGCACTTCAGATTCATGGATCTCCTTGGAGGTCACCCACATAATATAAGAATAGTAAATTAGTATGAACCTCTAGACAGAAATTAAAATGCAATATAATATCTCTATGTCTCTCACACATGAACATTTCATATAACCACATACCTTGTAAATGCTGACAATCGACTTATGGCATTCCTTAAGTCAACTGTAAGACAAGAATCCCCCCTAATTTCCAATGGCGTGATATGCTATCAAACACATTTATGAAAATGTCATTAGTAATTTTCTCTCACACAACAAAATATCAAAATAAATTTAGTGCTTAATCAATGTTAGTAAATGTTAAATGCTGATATATAATACCTTCATTAAATTATGAAAATTGAGTGTTTTAAATCTTGTGATATGTCCATCAACTATAAAATATTTAGCCAATGATTACCCAAAGCTAGTAGGTGTCCTTATTGAACGGATGAAATTTTTTAGTTGGTCTACCTCTTTTTTTTTTCAAAATCCATGGAGCTTCTGCATATGTTTCATTTTCCCTGTTTGGCCAAAAAAAATTTCTATCAAATTTGGTACGTGAAAGAGCAATATCTCTCCTCGAAGACAAGGTGTCCTCTTTTCCTGATATATGTCGAAATATAAAATCTAGGACATTTTTGAAGATGTGCATAGGATCTAATAGGTGAGATATTAATAGATCCTTCTAGTAAGGGAGCTCATAAAATATGGATTTATTTTTCATTCTTTCTGACATATTAACTACAACTTGTTCTAGTTCTTGAATTGAATCACCTCGATCAAAAAAAATATTCCCAAGCTTTCAATTCAACATCTTCATAATTCTTAAGCCAATCACCTAGACCCATAATCATGGGAGGGCCTCTATTTTCAACTTTTCCATCAAATTGATTCTTCAGGCAATTTCTAAACCTATGATCTAGTGGTAGAAAAACCATGTTGTTTGCGTAAATAAATTTATGTAGATCTTTAGAATACCATCCTTGAAATTATTCTTCACATCTTGGACATGAAAATATCTCCTTTGTTTGAAGCCCTGCAATTCAATAAGTAATGTTAATAACATAAAAAAAATAGTATAAAACTAAGTATAAAAGTTAAGATGAAAATAAATTATGAGTGTAAATACGTAAATATTTTATCTTACCAAAACAAACACCAAGTCCTAGGAAATCATGAATAGTCCAACATAGCACACCATACAACATGAAGGACCTATTAGATGAAGGAGGTGATATGTCATACATTCTTATGTCTTTCCATAGCAGTTGCATCTCATCAATAAAAGGCACAAGATAAACATCTATGTTTTTAAATTGATGTTTTCCTGGAACAATGAGAGTCAACATAAGGTGCACCTTTCTAACACTTATCCATGGGGGAATATTGTATACAATCAATCTGACTAGCCAAACACTATAATTTGAGCTCAGGAAAGAGAATGGGCACACTCCATCAATTGCAAGACCAAACTTGATACTACGAGGTTCATCTTTGAATTTTCTTGGCCATTTTTCCTCTATGTGTTTCATTGCTTTGGAGTCGGATGAAATTCGCATCAATCCATCTTTACTCCTTTTCATTGCATGCCAATCCATTAATTATGCTAGTGAATTGCAACAAAACATTCATTGAATTCTAGGTATAATTGGCATGCGACATAAAACCTTCTTTGGAACTGTAGGACCTTGTACATCTGTACACTATCTCTTCTCTTTCATACAATGCATTCTACCTTGTTTTTATTTTCATCTTTGTATAAAATGAAATCATTTTTACATGAATGAATTTGCTTATATTCAATCCCCAACTCAACCAACATCAACGTGCCTCTCTGCTAGTTGATGGAAACACATTCTCTTCAGGGAATATTTTAGTTTTTATTGCCCTATAAGATTGCCAAAGATTAAATCAATTGAATGTTTGACTTATGATGAACATGTTTGATATGTCAATATATACTAGGATTGTCTATATACAATATATGGTTTTAAATTCCCCTTAAAGAAATATAAACGAAGTTGATGAATGTTTATGAATTATGTACACCAATTGACAATCCAAAGTAAGAAACAAATTTCAACTCACTTCAGTAGGGTAGTGAATCCTTTGTCTAACCAACCAAATAGTGACTTGATTTCTAATAATATTAATGTGCGTGCCAGTTTTGAGGTTCTAGTTGCACCCGATTTGAACACGGGTGTCTTCGTTTGCTTGCTTGATGGAGTCTTTGATGTTGTTATCATCAACATTGCATTGGTGGTAATTACTCCTGCTATCATCATTACTATCAACCATATCATCATTATTGTCATCATTGTTTCCATCCCCAAAGAAACCTGTAAGCATTTCAATCAATCATTCTTCATGCATTGCATTTTCACTATCATGATCATCATTAAGGCTAGGTGGCATGTCATCAATGTATGCGACTCTCATCAGCTCTTCAAATTTCTCAGGTGTTAGTGTTCTCTTCAATCTTTCATTTTTTTCCCTAGTGTGGTTTAAAGGATGGTTTGGATCATCTCATCTAAATCTTAATAACCTAGTTCGATCTTGGGTATTAGTATGTGTTTCATCAAAATCTTCTATCTATCAACAAACACAAGCATTATTTAATGTTTAGCAACAATTGGATAGATCATAAATGTATCAATTTCAATGAAATATAATCAAATATGGCTTAAAAAAATTAAAAAAAATTGTATGAACATATATACATCAATTGAATAATGGAACATTATTTTATAAACTACCTTTTTTATACAATAATTTAAATAAAACACAATTTTGACAACATAGTTTATAAAACATTAGTCCAGACTCATTTATTATTCTTTGGTTTTAATCGATTGTATGAGGCATACTACCAACGGGAAGCTCATAATAAATGTAATGTCTTTGTACAATTGCTTGTTTGAATTGTTTGTTTCCACGACATACAGAACATCCACAAACAATAATTTTCTCAAAGTATTCATCCCATGTACTATAGTCTTGATCTACCTCTTCTTCAGTGCAATCATTTGTTGTGTCTACAGTATCCATTGCCATATCCTCTTCCACCCACTGTCATCTACACGATTTAACAGTTTTAGGTCCGCATTCGCGTACATATCTTCTTCTTTTTCTAGTTGAATGCTTAGGCTCTGCATTTGCTCCAATCTCCATATAAAATAATCAACAACATGCATTAATTTATGTCGAGATTGGATAATACATTATAAATTTCAATAATATTGTAAGATGGACGTATCAAAAAATGCCATCAAATCTTTTTTCCTAAGTTAAGTCAAGATTTGAGTACCTGATGTCCCGCTTCATCGGTTGTGTCCTCATTTGATATGACACGATTTGTTTCCATGGCCTCGTCTTGCCCCTATAATACACATCATAGTAAATATGTTTAGTACACCAACTATATCATTTCAATGAGTATGCTATCCAACACAAAACCTCACTTTAGTCATATATTTGACATATTGATATCTCCTCTATGTTGTAGCATTTGTGAATTCATAAACACCTTCCTCCTTTGGTTGAGGTTGCTTTCTCTTCTTACCTCTATTATATCTGAATATTTTGTTGTTTCATCTATTTCCACCCACTTTCCTCTTAGTGATTTAGTATTTCTACATCGTCCACATCCTCTCTCCATGGCCTCCTCTGTGAATAAAAATGTTGCCACAAAAGATTTCACCACACTACCGCTGAGAAGGAAGAAGCAAGTTGTGGGACCGCGGTAAAAACTGCTCTACCACATCGAGATGATGAAGGAGTCATGGGACAACGGTGGTCACCACACTATCGCACGCCTTTTGGTAGAAGACTTGTTGGAGTCACCGCAACACCGCTAGGAAAAAAAGGAAGACTCGTGTGCCGCCACAAAATATTTCACTGCACTACCACCGAGAAGGATGAAGCACCTTGCAGGATAACGGTAAAAACTACTCTGTTGCACCGAGCTGATGAAGGAGCCATGAGACAACGGTGATAAAAAAAACAAGGTAGGAGTTGGAATTATTTCCAACACTCTGGATCTTGTGATACACAACAATGAAAATAGTCACTATACAACAATGATAGGCGCTCAATTAGGCGCACTTGGTGCTGCCTTAGGCACCCCAAATAGACTACATTAACGGCCAAAATTTGGTGCTAAATTTTGTGTTAACTAACGTGGACTAGAGCGTTGACTACTAAATCAAAATAAAAAAATTTAAAATTTCCCGCATGAAGGAAGAAATCAGATGACAAAAAAGAGAAAAATGTCACATGAAGGAAGAGAGCAAGGCACAACCAGCAACTGATGAGAAATTAGATTTAGTTTGTGACACCATAGGTAAGGTTACAATTTTCTTTCTTGGTTGAATTCGTGATTGTTTACTGCTCTTTGTTTTGCATTTGAATTTGTGATTGTTTACTGGTTTGTGGCCTAATCTGTCTAGGCAACCTCTAAATTGTCCCATCATTATAAATTGTAAAACCTTTGAGAAACCAACAAAAAAATTTACCCTACCCAGTTGAGCTTTGGCTCAAAATATTATAGCACGAAGCCAGGATGCCTTTGTATTCTTTCCCTAACCTGGGTATCAAGGAAATAGTGAATTGCTTGGCAAATCTGAGAATTGGGTCGATGACTGCTGAGCAATTGCTGAAAATAAATGTAGAAACTACTTGGTTTTTCCCAGTCACACCATAGTCATCGATGCCATGAAAAATTCGTGCAAGATTGCATTATGAAAGAGTTTTCATGATAAGGTTATCAACACTAAGAAAACCCAACAAACATATTTTCCCTAGGTTATCAACACTAAGCAAACCCAATGAACATATTTTCCCACAAAACAAAACTTTCATACTTGACAGTGTGTACTTTGTTTGCCTCCACAAACTGGATGAAAATAATTTTCCCTAGGTCGCCTCAAAATTTCAAGCAATAGAAGGAAGCGAGCATTGTCAACAGACTCTGGCCACAATGTGGTAATTCATTGTCACTTTATAGATTTGTAAATGTTTCCATTGTTTCTTTGAATTTTACTTTTTACTTTTTAATTTTTAAATTTAAAAGAAGAAATATAATTTAAAAATATATATATAGGGACATGAGACTGACAAAGATAAAGAGGAATTGGCTTCCATATTGGGGGTAGAGGCAGTGAAAAAATTGGTTAATGTGGATTGGACAACACTTGCCAGATACATAGAAAAACAATCTGGTAACGCCCCTCAAACATTGCAAACAAATCAATTGTGTGAAAGGGAATCAATTGATTCCCTTTCAATAGAAAAATTGGTTAATGTGGATTGGACAACACTTGCCAGATACATAGAAAAACAATCTAGTAACGCCCCTCAAACATTGCAAACAAATCAATTGTGTGAAAGGGAATCAATTGATTCCCCAACCAATCTTGGATGAAATAAAATATCCAGGAGGAAATAAGTGATAGTAAACTCTAAGGGAAGAGAGACTTCCAATGTCCCAGCCACTCTAGGGACACAGACTTCTTCCACCACGCCATGTTATCAATCTTGCATTGGTAGCTACAATACAAAGATATAATACGAGGTGGTTTTAGGGGAAGTCTGAATGACGGATGCTAGAAAAAAAATTGTGAATAGGTTGAAGGAATCATGCCTTCAATGGTTCAAAGGCCATCTACATTTTCCATTCTCATAGATACCCATGCAACTGAAAAAAGAAGTTATCCATGACATGGAGACTGAATTTGGCACAGATTGGTCTGTAAAGAAGATAAAGCTACAAATGTCTCAAAACTGCAAGAGATTTCGGTGCAACCAAACAAAGAAGATAAAAAAAATCCCTCCTAAGCTAAGGCAAAAAAGAAGGCCAATTGATGTAAGTGTGAAAGTATGGAAAGAGCTTGTAAAAGAATATGAGAAGTCTGATGCATAGAGGAATTCCGGTGAGGAGAGTACGTAGGTATTTGAATTTTCTTATAAGATTATATCAAATTTATTAATCAATATTGAAATTTTATTTGTACATACTTAAATTGAATTAGTATATGTTTCAGGACAAGGCCTCCAAGGCTAGGCTTGAGAAACTTCGTGCCACACATCATAGTGGCCAGAAAGGTTTACAAGCCTTGATATATATATTTGTAAGTATATTTAATATGTTAAATGATTTTTTTTTCCTTGGAAAAAGTAAATGATTTCATATTAATTAGTTTAGCTAGTCCATGTGGCATGTTTTGACAGCAGGAGAAATATGGCCACCATCCAAAGCAATTTGAAAAGAATATGTTACAAAAAAAAAGTGGAACGATTTTGTAATCTGGATGGAGAACCAGGTGTCAATAGTTGAGTTTCAATAACTTAGTTGGATATTGTTGTGTTAATATGTCAATTTGTATCTCTTGTGTTGAGTTTTTTATTGATGTGTAGGATGAGTAAATAGAGCTCAAATATTATGATTACAAGATGACCGTTTATGTGCATGAATAAATAGTAGAAGGATGTAGATGAAATCAATTCATCTAACTTTATTCCTCTTGGAAGACATTCCTCTTGAATCTCTAATATCAGGTGCTCGAGACTTCCCTTTAGCTTTTACCTTTTGTTGTTGCCTTTCCTAATCTTCACTGTCAGAATTCATCCGATGTTTTACCTTCCTCCTCTTCAAAATCTTCTTCTTCTTCTTTGTCCTCCTCTGACTCCACAAGAGATTCATCTTTTGAACCTTCCTCATCTATTTCTGATTCCTCTTCTACATCAGAGGGTTTCTATCCTTGATTTGACTCTTCTAAATTATCAGAATCAGAATCACTGGCTTCCATATTCAAAAATTCCCAACTACCATCTTCAATAAATTTATATGGATCATCAGTAATAGTCTTCAAAATTGGCCACTAGTTCAAGTTCATTTTTATTTCATAATACTTTATATCCATGGAGCTCAACCATTCCTTGATGCCATCAAGTGAAGATTGAGGAATGGCATACATGCGGAGTACATCCCGCTTGAAGTCCTTGAAAATAATAGCCATATCAAATTCCTTTTGCCCAAGTCCTACTCTCTCAAGGTTAACAATTCTCAATCTCATGAATAGCGATTAATAATAAAGGTAATTCCACCAAATCCACCAAATAGTTTACCGTAGGAACAATAAAAGCAAAGGCTTTGAAAGGAATTCCATGAAAACCAAGCTCTCTAAATAGTATATCAAACTCTAGTTCAAAATATTTTAGATGAGGCCGCTCACATAGCTCTCTTACTCACTTGAAAAATCCTTGAAACTCTAACTTCTTAACATTCAAAAGATAAATGGAATGTCCTCAACACCCAGTAGAGCTATCCAAAAAAGCTAACTAAAAACACAAACGTGCTCCTGCACACAATGGACTAATGGTTGGTTGTCATAGAAGTCAAACTACCAAAGTAACAACACTAATCGAGTTAACATATATGCATCATTTGCATAAACAACTGAAATGTGTAACAAATGTTAATCAATACATTAAATTTTGAGATGCGTTGAAATAATAAAAAAAACATGTTTTGAGGAAAATATCAGCAACATGGGGGAAGAAAGCATTAACCCTAATAAAAGAATTTTATGTTGTTCTTGATACACCATTTGTAAGTTTTCCTTGGATGACAGTACTGAATTTCTATATATTGTACCCCTTAAATGTCCTACATGTTACAAATATGGAATAATAATGCACAACTTTGTATTGAGTCCAAAGACCAAGGCATTCTGAATAAGGGTAGCCAAACTTGATAATTATGCAGTCACTATTACACATATTGACAATCCAGAATATTCATGTAAAGACAACCCCCTGTGAAAACCATAATCAATCAAATTATGCACATTCAAATCTAAGTTTGAAATCTTGCATTTCAGTCCATGCATCTAAGTTCTTGTTGAAGATTGAGGGTGTCAACAACAAAGCTAGAATAGCTCTCCTTTAACCATAGCTAGTTTTAAAGTGTAGTATTTCCAAATTCAAATCCACTTCTCAGCTAAGGAAAGGAGGTAGGATTGTCAGGTGCTACCTCAAACAAAGAAGGCCATAGAAAACATTGAAATAGAAGATCCAATATGTGAGGCGACATAGCTATAGACCATAGATAATCATAATTCTTGCAATGCACATATGCTTGTGATACAAATAAAAGGTGCTTACACATTGGCTGAATATATCCTCATCAAAATGACTAGAAAAAAATTTCAAATTTGTAAGTAAACTCTGACAATCAAGGAAAACAGTCATAAAAATTGGAAGTAAAATTTGGCAAACATGTAGGTGATCTTATCCGACTTTATGCCTCTTGGCAGAAATTAGGATCTCCCCTCCTAAATTTTGGACCACATCCATTACCTCCACATAAAACTGGACATCCTTGGTCTTCTTGGTTCCCACACCATGATATGGTTATGCAAATGAAAATGAAGCAAAGTAATCATCTCCTTCTCTTCTAGATGGAAGAATGTATGCTTAATGTTTTGATACATGATATCAACTCTCTCTTCTGCTCTCATGGTTGAATACCAAAATCCATTGTGGTGGGCCTCCAGAGTTCTAGTCATCTTTCTTCCTCTTCCACCAAATGCTAGCCTGATCCACATGTCTTCCAGCCTAATTGGATTTATTTTTGAAAGCTGAAGTTTCTCCTGAGTCACTAGTGTAGCACTCTCTGGCTTTTCAGACTCTTTCATTGCTACAAATCATCTCTAAGATTTAATCATTTGTACCACATGGTTGATGTGCTTTGAATCCTTGCATCTAAAGGAAATTTCCTTAACATAAATATTGCTAGGGAATTTCAATGTTGCCATTATGGTTGGCATTAAAGTCAATACCTGCAACATTGAAAATTATCGCTATATAAGAATTCCCTCCATCTTGTTGGCTTGTAACACTCTTGATGGTGGCTACATGAAATCTGATTTTGATTCCTCTTCTACATCAAAGGGTTCATATCCTTGATGTGACTCTTCTGAATTATCAAAATCAGAATCACTAGCTTCCATATTAAAAATTCCCAACCACCATCTTCAATAAATTTATCTGGATCATCAGTAATACTCTTCAAAATTGGCTGCCAGTTCAAGTTCATTCTGCTTTCATAATTCTTTATATCCATGGAGTTCAATAATTCCTTGATGCCATCAAGTGAAGATTGATGAATAGTGTCAATGTAGAGTACATCTTGCATGAAGTCTTTGAAAACAATAGCCATTATATAAAATGCCTTGCCCAAGTCATACTCTCTCAAGGTTAACAATCTCAATCTCACTAATAGTGATTACTAAGAAAGGTAATTCCACCAACTCTACCAAACAATTTATTGTAGGAACAATAAAATCAGAGGCTTTGAAAGGAACTCCATGAAAACCAATCTCTCTAAATGGTATATCAAACTATAGTTCAAAATATTTTAGATGAGGTTGCTCCCATAGCTCTCTTACACACTTGAAAAATCCTTGAAACTTGTATTCATTTTATTTTTCTTGTTCCTCTCTTTTTGTTCTTCCTCAATTTCATCAGGATCATACATTGACCTTTTTTCCCCTCCTAAAGTTAGGACCACGTCCATTACCTCCACATAAAACTAGACATCCTTGGTCCTCTTGGTTCCCACGCCGTGATATGGTTATGCAAATGAAGATGAAGCAAAGTAATCATCTCCCTCTCCGCTGGCTGGAAGAATGCATGCTTAATTTTTTGATACATGATATCAACTCTCTCTTTTTCTCTCATGATTGAATACTGAAATCCATTATGGTGGGCCTCCAGAATTCCAGTCATATTTCTTCCTCTTCCACCAAATGTTGGCTTGATCCACAAGTCTGCCAACCTGATTGGCTTTGTTTTTTAAAGTTGAAGTTTCTCCTAACTCACCAGTATTAGCTATCACTTTTTTGAAATTTTATTATGGTATGTGCACTTTGATATCATGTAATATGATTATGGTTTCATCTCATATGTTGTAATATTAGATATATAATAGAAAAATAAATTATTGCATGAAATAAATAATAATTTTTTATTTTAAATGTTTTTTTTTTACAGAACATGGGTCTTCCAGAAGATCAAGATGATCCTCAACATGATATAGATCCACAAAATATTTGTTATGCCAGTACAGATCACATGGAAAAGGATGACGATGACGTAAATACGGAATACGTTGAGGCCGATGACAATGATGAGTATGATGACAACGACGACGACAATGATGACCATGATGGTGATGGTGATGATGATGATGAGACGTTGGTGATAGTAACTAGTGGCATTCATGATCATATAGACTACATCATGGATCATTGTTGATATATCGTTATGATGACTCTTTTCATGGTTACTATCATATGTATCATTTTCACGGCCTACAGTACTATATTTTTGAGTTGTATCATATTGACATGTATCATTTTCACTATATCATTTGGACATGTATCATCTTGACTTGTAACAATTTGAGTTAAATATTTTGTCAATTTTATTTATATCATTTGTACATGTATCATTTTCACTTATGTCAATTGTTGGACATGTATCATTTTGACATGTTTTTGATGTACTGGCATATTTGACTTTCACTTGTTTTAGTTATATATGATGATGATCTTATTAGTATTGACTTGTCAATTTATATATATTAAAAGTGGTCGATGCTTTTTGGATGGATGTTTATTAAGTATGATGATTTTAATTTACTGCTCAAGATGGATGTTGTCAAATTCAATTAAATTATAGATATTGGACTCACTTGTTTTAATTATAGATGATTCATGTTACAATAATTATATTGTTATTTAATCATATGAGTTAAATAATTAAATTACTTACTCTATAATCATATGAGTTATTTAAGAGGCACGATATATTTAACTAATTAAATTGAAATAAAAAATATTAAATTAATAAATGAAAGCAAAACAAGAAGCATTTTTAGAAGCAAAAAAAGAAGCAACAATGGAAGCCAAAATAGAAGCAAACCAAAAGCAATCTTGGAAGAAAAACTAGAAGCAAACCCAGAAGCAAAACTGAAAGCAAATCTGGAAGCAAAGCTTGAAGCAAAACTAGAAGCAAAACCAGAAGCAAACCTGGAAGCAAAACTGGAAGCAAAATCAGAAGCAAACCTACAAGCAAAACTAGAAGCAAAACCGAAAGCAAAAATTGAAGTAAAAATGGAAGAAAAACTGGAAGCAAACTTGGAAGCAAAACCAGAAGAAAAACTAGAAGCAAACTAGAAGCAAAACTGGAAGCAAAACCGTAAGCAAACTTGGAAGCAAAACTAGAAGCAAAATTGGTAGGAAAACTAGAAGAAAATCTAGAAGCAAAACTCAAAGTAAACTTGGAAGAAAAACTGGAAGCAAATTTAGAAGAAAAAATGGGAGTAGACATGGAAGCAAAATCGGAAGCCAAATTGGGCGCCTATTTTGGCGCAATTTTTGACGTTGCTTCCCGGTGCTATTTTAGGCACTAATGGGGGCGCTGTGATTTTTTGGCACTAAAAGCAAAGCTCAATCCGATGGAAATGTCGATGCAAAAATTGACACTGAACTTACCATGCCTTTTTGCACCAAGTTGAGCTCTAGCCAAATTGTTCAATTCATGAACTAAAATACACTAAAATCCAGTGCAAAAGTCAGCTCTAATTGCTTGTTGTGTTGTTGTGAACTAGTGGTTGATTTCTAAGTTGTATTATAAGCCCAAAACAACTTCAAGTAGTGTCCTAGCCCAGTCTTTCCTTCCTGATGAAACTGTTTTTGTTAAAATGTTCTCTAGCTCCCTGTTAGTGACTTCTACGTGACCATTTTCTTGAGGGTGATAGGGTGATGAATTCTTATGGCTATCTGGAAATGATCAATGAAGGATAACAAAACCTTAGACATAAACTAGGGTCCCTGATCTGTGACAATTGTCCTAGAAACTTCAATTCTGAGAAAAAAATTATTGTACAGTAAGTTAGCTACTTGTTCTTCCCTAGCAACTCATAGAGCTTGAATTTTTTCCCATTTAGTCAAATAGTCGGTACAGACCAAAATGTGCGCTTTTCCTTGTGAAGGAGGGTCTATAGGACCGATAAAATCCAATCCCCTTTTTTCAAATGGTTCAAGGACTACCTAGGGTTGCAGATGCATTTCATTGGATGCAGTTCATCTCCCTACCCTTTGGAATTCATCACAGTGATGAACATATTTCTTGACATCTTTATGCTTAGAGGACTAGTAATATCCTGCACCCAAAATATTATGGGACGTCCTCTTGGTAGAATAATTCCCTCTAGAAGGATCATCATGGTAAGCTCTAAGGATGTTATAGGTCTCATATTCCCTAACACAACATCATAAAACCATATCAGGACCACATCAAAATAATATCCCATTAATCCATTTGAATGTAGCGCTTTCTTGAATGAGGCATTTCTTTTGTTTTGATGTGAAATCAGGTGGCAATTCTGAGGTGGCCAAGTAGTTGGAAATATCAACAAACCAAGGTTTTTTAATGGAGATGGAAAATAGATTTTTATCTAGGAATTCATCTTGCATGAGAGAGCAATCACCATAATCTTGTTTGATTTGAGATAGGAAATCTGCAACTACGTTGAACTTTCTAGGTTTGTCAATAATGGTCACATTGAATTCTTGGAGAAGCAATAAGTAGTTGATTATATTTCCATTCACTACCAGTTTTTTCATCAAGTATTTGATAGCCCAATGATTTGTGTACACCATTACTTTGTACCATGTAATTTAATGTCAAAATTTCTTCATTGCATGTACTATAGCTATGAATTATTTTTTCGTGGTGGTGTAATTCCGTTTAGTGGGAGTCAAGTTTTTGCTTATGAAATAGATGGCATAATTTCCCCCATTCTCATCCTCCTATCCTAAAACTACTCCAATAGCATCATGAGAAGCATCAACATAAATATGGAACAAGAGGTTCCAATTATGTCCACATAGGATGGGAGAAAATATGAGTTTCTCCTTAATGATTTCAAATGAGGATTGATACTCAGGTGTCTAGATAAACTCTACATCCTTTTGAAGGAGAGAAAACATAGGGGCCACAATCTTGCTAAAAATTTCTATGAATCTCCTGTAGTATCTACCATTCCCTAAGAAGCTTCTAATGTCAGTTTGGGTTTTTTGGGCCACAAGTTGTATCACCTCGGTTTTCTTAGGATCGACTTTTATCCCTTTTGTTGAAATGTGGTGTCCCAACACTATTCCTTGTTCTACCATTATTAAAAAATTTTCATTACTCAAGGATAATCGATGGTCTTCACATCACTTCAACACTCTGTTTAAATTTTCAAATCCTTCATCAAAACTTGACCCATAAATAGTGAAGTCGTTCATGTAAACTTCCACATAGTCATTCACTAACTCAACAAATATGGCCATGATAGCTCTCTAAAATGTTGTAGGAGCATTGCATAGCCCAAAAGGAAGAACACGATATGTAAATATTCCCCAAGGGCAAGTAAAATTTGTTTTGTCCTGGTCTTCCGCTACTACCTATAACTAGTTACATCCACTAAATCTGTCCAGAAATGAGAAATACTTTCTCCCAACCAGATTATCAAAGACCTTGTCTACAAATGGTAGGGTTAAGTAATCTCTATGGGTTGCTTTGTTAAGTTCCCTATATTCAACACACACTCTCCACTTACAATTTTTCTTTGGAACCACAATTAGAGGTGAAACCCATTTACTATCAGAATTAGGATAGATAAATCCCACTTGTAGGAGTTTCTCAATTTCAGTTTTAACAATGTCTTTCAAGGCAGGATTGAGTCTCCATTGCGGTTGACGAATAGGTCGAACATCCTTGATATAGATGTGATGGGTATAAAAAAATGGGTGTATTCCTCTCATTTCTATGTAATCCCAAGCAAAAGCGTTAGATCTATTCACCAAGATATCAAACAATTTATTCTCTTTTAGCTCTGTCAACCAACTGTTGATATTCAAAGTTTTCCTTGGCAGCAACATGATGGTTTTGAAACTTGGATAGTTGGAGGTGACAGTATAAACTTCTCTTGTCAAAGTGTTGAGAGAACAAATATGTTGTATGGTTTTATGGAATCTGGAAATATCTTCAAAGAAATGATATTAGCTAGATGACAAGGTAATCTGATGAAGTTGGTGTTATCGCATTCAATGTGATCTATGTTGATTGGTTTTCCTAGAATCTCTTCTACATCCAACATCTCTTCGTCACTTGAATCATGATAAGATTTTCCATAGTGTTTTCCAGTTCATCTTCCAACTCCTCACCATGTTCTTTAATGACCACCATAGCAAGTGAGGCTAGAATTTTTTGTTCGTTGGGACCATTTGGTTCATCAAACCATACTTTATTATGTTCACCTGGTTTGGCGGGAGGATACAAGAATAAGTGTTTTCTATTAGGACCATGTGAAATGGTCATTCATCCCTCTCTACAATCAATCTTAGTTGCAACAATAGCTAGCCATGGTCTTCCTAGGATTATCGGATAACTGTCTTTTGGTGTGAGGAACTGAATTATTTCAAAGTCCACTGGATATTCCCAACCATCAACCTTAACAAGAACATTTTCTATGACACCCTTGGGAATAGCTATGGATTGGTTTTCCATTTGCAACACTGTAGTTGTGGGACGTAAATCAGTGAGTCCCAATTATTCCATCACATCGACAGTTATTACATTAATGGTTTCTCCTAAGTCCACAAGTGCATTAGGTATTGCTACCTCATTGATTGTCACTATTATAAGTGGACTACCAAGGTCATCATATTTTAGAGTTGTAGTTTTTCCAACCAAAAATTCAGCTAGATAACCATTTATGTGAACAATATTGATCTATTTTGGTTTCCTTCTTGTTTTTTTAATACTTAACTGTTTAATTAGTTGGTTTACTTTAGGAATTTCTTTAATTTCTTGTAGCAAAGGAACCTGAATTTTCAATTGTTTAATCTCTTGTATCAATGTAGTTTCAGTGGACAAGGAAATTTTTGGAGGGTTTTTCAAGGTGGTTGGTTTTAGACGCTTCGAAAAACATGCTTGAGATTTCTCTTTAGGGGTGGAATCCTTCATTAAAGGATCAGTTGGAGACTGACCACTAGGCTCCTCTTGAGGTAACTCAAAATTTCTAGTTGAAGATGGTGGAAGGGTCTTGTGTTGGGTAGTTACTCGGTTTTACTCTAAAGACGTGGAAGTTGTCTTAGTCACCTCAATGGATTCCTTAATGGGCTCATCCAAAATATCAATTATGATAGGTTGTTGGAGTTCTTTTCCTGACCTTAACTATAGATTTCCGCAATGGATAGTATTAAGTACAATCACATTTTCCTGTTCTTTAGAATACACTCAGGTATTTTGACATCTATTCTTTGGATAAGGAACAAGTTGCATTGGAAGTTGTGGTTGGTTGACCTGCTCACTTTGTTGAGGATTATAAGGAGCTAGTAAAATATTTTATTGTTGATTAGGCATCCTTCTTGGCCCAGTGTAAAATTGATTTTGGGGTTGATTCAATTGAGGAGTAGGATTCTGAGGATACCATTGTTGTTGAGCCTGGTTTGGCCATTGGGGGTTTCCCTAGGACTAATTTTCCCATTCAGTTGGTCCCCAAGGGTAGGTTCCCCAATTAGGTGGTGTTGGAGGCCAAGCTACCACCCATTGATTATTATTTGAATTCTTTGGGGGTCACCAGGCGGGATTTGTGTTCTGACCATAAGAGAAATTTCCTCCAGGTGTTTGGTTCACAAGATTGATATCTTCTTCAACCTAAGCTTTCCTCTTCTTGTAATTTTTAATTGCATCTAAGATCTCACATTGATCAATAGCATGAATCTTCTCACAAACTTGGCAAACATCAACTTTTCCAAGGCAAATTTTCTTTAGATGTTTATTTCTACACCTAGGGAAATTGATGGATAAAGTTTCAAGGTTACATGTTTTGGCTCGTAGTCCATCCAGTGTGTTGTTGAGTTGAACAAGAATGTTAGTTTTAAAATTGGTTATCTCCTCGCGCATTTTTCCTATTTCATTGGAACCTCTGAAAAGTGTAGACTTACGGATACCTCCTCGAGTACAAGAGAAATTATGGCATAAATCACAAATGTCCGCGAGTGTACATTGGGACACATCTCCTTTTCCCATTAAATCTAGGCTTCTCCTAGCATTTTCATCAAGTCCTTTAATAAGTATGGTCTTCAGAATCTCCAGACTTATGGCTTCTTTGCCACATCATTTAGATAAGAATATGAACCTATCCAGGTAATCTTCTAGGCTTTCATCTTCATTTTTCCTTAGTTTGAACAATTCCTCTTTCCTATTGTTGACTCTACAGTAACTCTAGTATTTATCTAGAAAGGCAGACTCCATATCATCCCCAGAGGTTATCGACCCTGAAGCTAAGCCCATGAACCAATGCATTATCACATCTTTTAGGGTGGAGGGAAAGAGCTCCAGTTTTTGGTTGTCATTCTTGTAGTCATATGTTTGACACAAAAATTTAAGCTCAAATAGAAATTGTTCAGGGTCTTCAAAGGATAAACCTCTGAAGGTTGGCAAGAAGGCTGGTGAAATTTTTTTCATAAGCGTCTCATCATTTGCATTGATAGCAATAGGATAAGTGAATGTGTATGCTCCCAATCTTGGGTTAGCACCATTTCTATGGTCACCCATGATGTTGAAATGAATGTGTTCCTCTTCAAAAGTTTTCTCTAATGGTTTAGGCTCTGGGGTATGCAAAGGGATAGTCTCTATAAATTTTTGTCTTACTGGGTGACTTTCTGGGATATACAGGAAGGTCTCAAGTTGATCCTGCTCTATCAATTCTTCAACGAGTTCTTTGTCTGAGACTTCTTTCTCCCTTCTTGTGGTTGGTACATCAATTGGGGGGTTTTGGTATGAATCTTTCGTGGGGGCCTCGTTTCCTAACCATGCAAAAAAAGAAGCTTGACAACTATTTTTTTCCTACTAGAGATATTCAAGCAGTCTCCTACTAACACTAGAAAAGGAATTTTCCTTGGAAACGATGCCAAAAAGTGATAGCTTGTCATTAGGTTTTATCACTTTAATCAAAAATTTCATCAAACGTATCAACCATGCAGTGTTCAGAGGCTATATGAAATAGGAATTTTTTTGACTAACTCTCTCAAATTTTCTGAATGTTTGGAAAACTTGAAAAAAAAAACTTAAACTAAAAGGCCATTAAACTAGAAAGCATAAAGTTTTTTAAACTAGAAAGCATGAAATTATTAAGCTAGAAAGCATAAAATGACTTAACTATAAAGCATGCAAATTACTTGAAAATAAATGCTTGTAATAAACTATAAATTTTAAATGACAATAACCATTAACTAACATCTAACTATTAACATAAAAAAAACTTAGCAACATACAACTAATAACCAGAGTGGGTGCTCTGTAATTTCAAATAAACAAAACTAAAGATTATAAACTCAAACTACAACCTGTAGGAATAACTAAACAAAGATCGACACATACAAATAACATTCATTCACACTTATCATGTACAAAATAAAAATAACAAAAGTGAAAATAAAAATACTTATCTATCTATTCTACGATTCCCTCGAGTGGCCAATTCTCGGGTACTACCACACTTAACTCAAATCACATGAACTTTTATATCTTCAAAAATAATTTATCCAAGATAATTTCATCACACAATAATAATAACTCAGAATAAAACTGGAAAAGATTGTTTTATTCATATCAAGAAAAGTGTAACACCAAGACATAGTTCAAAAGAACATTATGACAACATAATGATATCCACTATGCATTGTTTTTGGCAGTTACATATTTATACAAAACTGCTAACAAAATCCTAGATTTCAGACGGTGAAGATCACCATTGAAAAAGTCTTAAAAAAAATTCAGCTAACCAACAGATTTAAGTCCATAGCATAAAGCATTTAAAAGGCTTAGAGTGAGCCATAAAGTATTTAAACAAAAATTAAACAAAAAGCATTAAAAGACTTGATCCACTATGCTTGTCTTCAACTGCTTTTAAGTTTACTTTAAATCCACTTAGTTGTGCATAATGGTCAGTTGTGCATCATGACCTGTATAATACTAAAAACTATACCATTATGTTAGCGTGAGTCAACTTATTTCAATTGATTTTAGGAAATAAAGATTACACATCTTTTTACAAAAAGTAAACAATTTTTAATCCTAAAGATAAACAATTGGTAGGGTAAAAGAAACTAGAAGAAATGAGGAAGGGTATTTGGTTGTTTATATACATGAGATTATTCATACCTCATCAAGCGAACCCATGACCTAAAGAGGAAAATTTTCTATACACAGAGGTAGATTTGCTTCTCATAAAAAAACCAAAGAGTGAATATGTTTGGCCACTAAAATTATTCATTGTTTCAAGCCTATTCCTATGATCAAAACATTTTTATCCTCATCTGCTTTCCTATCATTGTCATTTTTCATGCATTCAATTTTTTCAAAATTCATCCAATCATCCATTTAATCACATAATTTCATCTTAGGGAATCCTTAGATATCATATGAACCATCAATCAATCAATTTGAACCCCCTAGACAACAATTTGGGAGATTTTTTTTTATCAAAATGGGTTAATTAACTGACCCTAATCATTGTCATTCTTACTCACTTAGGAACTCCATCTATCCGAAGTCAGTAATCACTTGCGGCCTCATCAATTCACTTCCATCTAGAGGTGAATTTGTGTCATAATCATCCTTTTTATTAGCATATCCAATCTAATTGTCATCATCCTAAATCACCTAGTTAAACTCTCAAGTCAAGTTCAGGGACAATCCAATCCAATCGGCAATTTGATCCAAACAACCATCCAATCGCTCATCCAATCAATTGATTGATCACCCTAGTAATCTCTTAATCAATAATCCAAATCATCATCACTTAGTTACATCATAGAGGTTCACATCATCTTCATCTTCTGATTATGCATGTTTTCATGTTCGTTACCACTTGATCACAGGCTAAGAAACTCATGGAACAACACCAACAACAACCACCAATTCACCAAAATCCACCCTTGAATGGGGGGGTCACAAAATTCCAACATCTCTACTCAAGATTCAAGAACCGAGGGTATGGTCAATCAACCTGAGTTAACTATCGATGAGTACCTTAGCAATACTACCAATGTCCAAATGATTGATCACATCCTTGTTGAAAGTTTAGATCAGATCCTTGCTACACTACCTATTAGGGGTGCTAAACCACCACTTGGGTTTGACATGACACAATATATTAGCACCTTTCCCCTTCAATCATAGTATCCCTAGAGCTCTCAGGCTAATCCAAGATCGTCAATCCCTCAAGGTCTTCAGGTTTCCCCATAAGACACGTGGTATTAACCAGGGTTCAAAAATGATGTGTGCTATCACATACCATCTCACTTTGTTCAAATTTCAGTCATGGGAGCGACACTCAAAGAAAATAATCCAAAAGTTTCTATACATACACTCCATTTGCACCACCTCTTCCATAAAATCAACCCAATCAGTCATCAGGAAACATCGGGGGCACTACATCTAAATCTTAGATTTTGCACCCCCTCATATCCCCATCATTCACACACACACCCATTATCACTACCATCACCACCATTCAATCCTACTCATTCTAGCTCACAACCATCTTATTATCAATCGCAACCACAACATCAACCTCAACCACAACATCAACCTCAATCTCAACCTCAACATAAACCACAGTCACAACCTCAACACCAACCATAGTCACAACCTCAATACAAACCACAGCCACAACCATAATAGCCCCCTTCACAATCCCAAGGTAACCCCGCAAATCAATACCAATACCAACCACAACAAGCACCTCATTATTTCTCACCTCGCTAACATCAACCCCCACATTTTGTGGAACCACCTCTACAAATACCTATTACCAAATGCCTCATCCACCAGACACTCATAGACAACAATATATCACATCCAATCCAAATCCTAATTATCAATATAATAAAAAATAATTCCAACAGTAGCCACCCTACATTAATCCCCAATGACTCACATTAAACACCTACCAAAACAACCCAATCCACAACCGCCACCATATGTCCCTCAACAACAACCAACATACAATTATCAGCCCAATCCATCCTATTATCAGTAGGCTCCATCCTAGCAACAAGTTGCTTCTTCATCCTACTACCAACCACCACCATCTCAACAACAAATTTACACCAATCAAAAACCAACTTACACAGACTAATACCAATAGGTCACATCGTATCCTCCACCATGATACAACCAATCACTTCCACCACCACCCTCATATCATCAGTATGCTCCCTATGAACAACCCAATCCAATAGGTCCTTCTCCATATGCACCTATTAACAAAGAGTGGGAGGAAATTAAGGCTACACTAAAAGAATTACAAGCTAACACCTCTAAGAAGTCCTTAAAATTCAAGGACATTTGTCCTTATCCCTTTGATCCATCAATTTCCACAATCCCTTTCCCAAAGTACTTTGAAATTCCAAAATTTGATAAGTACAAGGGAAAGGGAGACCCGCAAGACCACTTACAAGATCTTGACATGTACTATCAAGATGTCTTACACAATGACAACTACGTCCTTCAAATGTTACCTTGTAGCTTAACAGGACAAGCCTTGGAGTGATTCTTACATCTCCCACGAGGGTGAATTTCCACATTTTTGGATTTCTTAGAAAATTTTGTCACACACTTCTCTTTTAACTTATAGAAGGATATAGATACCATGGATCTCATGAAGGAAAAGAAACGCAACAAAGAAACATTTGCTAGCTACTTGCAAGGCTGGCAAGCCTTATCCAATCATATCAAGTGTATTTTTCTTGAGAAGGAGTTAGTAAACATCTTTTTTGAGAACTCCCATCTAGAGTTAACTTATAAATTTCACCTCCATTGTGCAACTACCTTTCCAACAGTCATAAAAAAAGAGACTAACATTGAGAAGCCCCTTATCACCAAATGACTCATTAAGATCTCCAAGAAAGATAAGGATAAACAATATGGAGATAAATCTCGCTACTGGAGCAAGAACAAGAATGTGGTCAATGATGGTGTCATTGACACTAAGCATGTCGAAGTAGCTAATGCCTCTCGATAGCAACAAAACGCCCCTCAAAAACCAAGAACAAATGTCATATATGTGCCTCAAGGGGCACCTTGTCCTCCCATTCAGCCTAATCTATCGGGTCAAGGCAATGCCATGCGTAAACTTACTCCACTAGGGGAGTGTTTAGATGTAGTCTTTAGGAGATTGGTTCAAGCTAATTTTGTGGTTTATCTAGTAACCAAACCCTTTCATGAGTCCAAACCCAAGCCCAATTGGTACAAATAACATGAGTATTGTGATTATCATAAAATAAAAGGTCACTCCACCAATAAGTGCCAAGGTCTAAAGAATTACATCCAAGATCTCATTGACTGAGGAGAAACTGTGCTTGAAGGAAATAAATCTACATCATCTAATGCTCAATTGTAGTTATACCAAAATGCCTTCCTTGACCATGGTAAAGGTTCTATCTCTTCTAATGCACGAACAAAGCATTTGACAACAATAACAATCAAAATAATAGCACCAACAATATTAGTTATAATAAACTACCATTTAATTATGACAATATAGTTGGGTGTATTACGCAAGTGGATCCACGAGTCTCCATGATCCATGTCAAGGGAAAGTACCCTCAATGTGTTGTCACCATGCATCACACCCACATATCAATCCCTGGACCATCCACCTCATCCCAACAGGCTCCTGCAAGCTCCCAATACAATATCATTGATCATCTAGCAAAGATCTCCACACAAATATCTATTTTAGATTTGCTAAAGTCTTCTCCTATTCATCAAGAAATCCTTAATAAGGCATTAAATGATACCCAAGTACCAAATGGCATAGATCCTACTCAATTCCAAGCTCTTGTAGGACACTTATCATCTACCTACTAGTTGGGATTTAGTCAAAACGATATGCCACCTCTTGATATTTCCCATAACCATGCCCTTCATATAGAATTCCTTGTCACCAAGCATAAAATTAAGCGAGTGCTAGTAGATAATGGCCCTACCCTCAACTTGTGTACATTGAAATTCATAAAATAGGTGGAGTACACTCATGCTGACTTGGATAGTTAGGTGATCACTATTAAGGCTTATGATAATGCATAGCAGGATTTAGAAGACATTATTTGTCACCCTATTTAGGTTGATCTGGGTGTACAATACACAACTTATCATGTTCTTCATCTTGATCTACCTTATAACCTCCTCCTCGTCCGACCATGGCCTCATGCCATGCAATTCGTTTCATCCACCTATCATCAATGCCTAAAGTTCCCACACAATGGAATTGAAGTTACTATACATGTTGATCCACAACCCTTTGAGTATTGTCGAGCTCTCGAAGCATCCTTTCATCATTCTCGACATTGTCCAGGAATCGATGTGGGAACTTCTCAACCATCATCTCATGCTTCATCCACTCCATCTTCCACTTTCAACTCCACCATCACCAAGGTCAAGATCATAGACAAAGGTTGTGTGGAATACAAAATGCGTACTACACTCAATCTGGGCACAATTCTTGCTTCTCCATACACTTATGGTCAGCCATTTGAATCTTCATAGAAAGAAGAACAATTAACCAAGACAATCAATTCTAAAACTGTGGGTTCTACCACTTTTTAGTCTCCAGGTACCTTGCAAGATCAACTTGATGAAGATATTAGTCAATGGGTCTATAGAGAAGAACCTGAGCCCTCACCTCCTCTCATTGAGTATTTCCAAGAAGTTTATCCACAAGCTTCTAAGTTAGCACAAAAATACAACTATCAGGGAGGAGGACTAGGGGTTGGTGAGCATCGAATGTGCAGACCTATTGATACACCCATGCATCCAAAAGATTTGCATCTTAGTTATGACAAGAAAAATAAAGGGTCAATTGCATCCTCTAGTGCATCGAATAACATTAACATGAAAATTGATTTCCTTGAAGACACCCCTAAAGAGGAAGCCATTATACTCTCCTACGATGATTTAGATGTCTCTTCCTTGTTCAAATCCACATCCATCTTCTCCATTAGCCTTTCACTTTGCCACCTTCACCTCGTTGATTGCAACCTACAAGGAAGCACACCTATTGACGTATTTCCTTCTAAGGAGGCATATGTGCATCTTATGGGATTAGGAGAAGACTATGGAGTTCACTTTGGGGAAGATAAACACCTCAACTACAAAAATAGAAAGAAACAAACTAAAAAGGAGTCTCCTAGTTAAAACCTCTCTGAGGCACTTTCTAACTCAGCAAAGGTAAAAGAAAAGGGTGTATCCTCTAATGAAAACCTTAATGAGGTGTTAGAGGATAGGGACGTTCATCTTCCTCTCATAGGAAATCACTTTTCTGAAAGGTATTTCAATCTTAATTGAGTTAACAAAAGAAATAAATCTAGGAATGAAAGAAAAACCAAAGATCACTTATGTGGCTAAGTCCTTGACCAAAGAGGAATACCAGATAATTTCCACCTTGCTTCAAGAGGGAATCATTAATTTTGCATGGTTCTTTCAAATATTCCTAAGTTAGATCCTTCCTTGGTAGTACACCATCTTGATGTGTGTCCCGATGCTAAGCCAATTAAGCAAAAGGTTCATAAAATGCATCCATGGGTGGCTTTATTTGTCAAGGTTGAGCTAGAAAATTTGTTGGTAGCCGGGTTCATTAGACCAATTGACTATTCAAATTGGATATCTAACATTGTACCTGTGGCCAAGCCCACTAGGGGAATCAAAATTTGTACAGATTTTCAAGATCTAAATAAAGCATGTCCAAAGGATGATATCCCATTACCCAACATTGACATGTTAGTTGATTTGACAGTAGGACAAACTATGATATCCCTCATGGATGGCTTTTCAAGATATAATCAGATCAATATTGCACCCAAAGATCAACATAAGACTAATTTCACTACTCTCTAGGGCACATTTTCAAAACATCTTATTTATTGAGTAAATTTTGTAGGGCGATGTAAAATTTTCATTGATGATGTCTCAAATGGAGGGTGGTTATCCATTTGATTACAATGTCATCATAGATCTCTTTCTTCAGGTAATTGTTTTCTAGTTGTTGTAAATTCATATATCTTCTTCCTACTAATAAATAACTTATGGTTTTTGATATGGAACTTTGAAGTTGATGTGACTATTAAACTATTTCTCTCAATGTAATTTGTTTTGTTATATGATTATTTCTTGTAGTGCATGTATTGGGTGTAGATTCATGCATCAAGTTGTTTGAATAGTTCAAGTCTTATGAAGGGCTATATTTCTTCTTGTGTGCATATTTGAGCTTCAGGTGATTTGACTTTAGATTGTCACTTGTATCATTTTGTCACTGATACTTGTTGATCTATTTGAGGAGGTAATTTTGTAGTATCTTGGGAACCTTGTACTTATATGGTAAACTATATTTTCAAAGTAATTGGGTGTGGGGATCTCGACATTCACTTCAAATACATTTAAGAAACAACCAAAACTAGACAAATCAAGGAGGTGGAATGTGTAACCAGAGAGTCAAACTTCTATGATGCTAAAAAGAAAAAGAACTTTCTCATGGAAGCAATACGTCCAGCTGCTCATCCACTGATAAATGTTTGTGATCGGTTTAGATTTTTCCACTGTCATGTTCAGTAAAGCTTACCAGTCAAGGTATATGCAGAACACGGTTCTTAGTCCATACTAAGTATTCATGGTGTGAAGTTTGTAGAGGAGTCTTTCATAGGACGCTTAGGATTCATTTTTCAAGTAGTTATTTCATGTTTTGGAGTTGTATAAGGAAAAACTAGAGCATTGTAACTCAATTTTCTCAGTCACAACACTGAGAAACACACTTTGTAAAACATTTTTCAAAACAAAGACATATTTAAGTCTTGTATTTTTTGTAAGAGCACCTTTTCTCAATAAATAATTCAATATTTTCCTTCTTAATAGTTGTTTCATTATTTGCAAATGAATGATTGATTATGTTTTTCTGTGTTTTATGTTTAAACCTCAAAAGCATTGTCTCATTTCCAACACTTTTAGGTAGAAATCAGTTGTGAACAAAAAAAATTAAATAAACTACCAATTGACTAAATATAATACCAACTGATAAAAATCAGTGAATAAATATGACTAAAAATATATGACTAAATCTACTACCAGTTGACAGAAATCAGTGAATAAATATGACTAAATATATGACCAAATTGATCAAATGACTAAATATACTACCAGTTGATAGAAATCGGTGAATACAAAAATTAGTGAATAAATATGACTAAATATAAGACCAAATTGATCAACTGACTAGCAATAAACTACTAATGGTCACATGACCAAGCTCAGTGAATAATATGACTAAATCAATGACTAAATTAACAACTAAATAAACTACCAAATTGATCAATCAAAACAACCAATAAATGACTAAAATTGGCTTATTCATAAATTTGGTCACATTGTCTGCAAATAAAATACTAATGGTCACATGACCAAGTTTAGTCATTTATAAGAAGTTTTTTGTAGTTTTTTCCGTCATATATTGTTGTTTCTGTACTAGTGAGGGTGTAAGTGCAATCTTGCATCGACAAAAAAAAATTGAGTTATTTATTTCCAATAAGGTTTGGATCGACTAGCTGGGTATGGTGGTTAGTAGGAGTTCGAGTTGACAGTAAGCCACAAGAAGGAGGATGAATTCATCATTTGGAATTTATTCAATAGGATCATCAGTGTGACAGGGAGATTTTAGAGGAACCTTTATTAAGGTCCCTTCGACATGGTGATAGCAGTAGATGACATGGCAGTAACGTGTCATCGGTCAAAGGTTCTCGTCAGGAAGATAGGTGTATTTCGACGAGACTAGGTATTCTGCCCCTTCGAAATCTCGATGAAGCATCTCATCAAGGGGATAGATACAATTCAGCAAGACCTCGTGACTGGTCCTTTCGATGCTCCAAAAAAGTGTTCACAATGTTGGTAGGTTTCATATCAGAGTAACATAACATTTTTGGCATGACATAAAAGGTTGTCTCTTTGACATCCCAATATGATGGGACCCAACAAGGTATGATAAAGGAGAATGATGATGACATCAGGACATGTGGTGGTGAGTGACTGGTTGGTAAACCTAGATGAATTGGTGATGATAGTTGTATGATAGTGATGGGGATGACATGTAGGTAGTGGGACCATTGGGTCCAGGCTGTAAGCATTATCGAGGAGATAAATAAGATTTGGTGAGAGGTCCTAAAGAGTCCACTCGATGACCCAATAGGAGCTTCATCGACAAGACCATGCTATTTCTAAGTGAGTGGTTCTAGTGTCCCCTCAACACTACAATGGTAGAAAGATTGATCGAAACATGATTTGGCGATGGATGGATGAGTTAGGTCGAGATACATGGAATAGAATTATTTATTGATTTCACATCATTTTTATGAATCAATGCAATTGGTCAAATGATTTCAAACATGATCTGTTGGATGGAAGATAATTACCTGGCATAAATGAATATGAATTGAAGTTACTAATAACCATGTAACTGTTGGTGAGGATCTGGGTGTTCATTGGATGACAGGGTGGTACTAAGGTAAGGCGAGTAATAGAATTTAATGATGATCAGATTATAGGAAAACTCTAGATGGTCGACATGGTTACAGAAAAGGAAAATACATCTCTTGTTGGTGAAGACAGAGGAAGGAATATAAATGTGTCATGAAGGAGATGAGAAGAGAGAGGTAGGTTGGTAAGAAGAGAGAATCGACTAGACTAGAGAGAGTCAATTGTAACGGTTTGGTGGTAAGACTTGAGAGCCTAGAGAAAATATGTTTCAGATTAAAAAATTATAGATTATTGTATTTGAGAAGCCTATATGATGGCAGTGTAATGTTGTAATGTCATTTTCATTAATAAAAGAAAACATTTGCTTTGCTCTTGTATTTTTTTCTATGCAAACCTATGTGTTGTTGTGATTTTTCGGTGGTAAGGGGAGTACCCTTTGTTGAGAATCCATAATACTGAGAGGGGGGAGGGGTGAATCAGTATTCCATAAAGCCACAATAAAATTCGTCTAATCATTATCACAAATCTAACTGAATCAGTAAGAGAGAGCATAGAAACAAATTGATGCAACCATACACATAAACACTAGGATTTTTACGTGGAAAACCCAGAAAGGGAAAAACCATGGTGAGGGTCAAATCACAATATATTATATCTAGATACACAATAGTACATGGCTCACTTCCAGGACTCACTATCCTTAAAAAGACTCACTACCTGAGTACAAAAGATGGCTAACCGCCAAGATACAAAGATAGTAGCTCACTGCCAAAATATTGAACTGATAGAATACACTTTCAATGTGCAGGGTTAGTTCCAATGAAGATCAGAATATGAAGTGATGCCTCACACAAAAATCGCTCAAAAAATCTACACTGATCCACAACTGATAAAGCATTTGAGCTCGGGCCTTTCTTCCACATACACCACACTTCATGCTCCTCTCCCTTCTCATTCCTCAAAACATCTTATATATATATATAATTATCTCTTATTCATCAATTAGGTCGGCCTAATTATATGAAAATAAAATAATCCAAACTCTCTTTGTCGGCACCATGTATAATTTAAACATTTAATCCATGTAGTTCATTATACCAAGTCAGCTAACATCCATAAAACATAACTAGTCTCCATAATGCATTGCATACACTTTGTCGGCCAAGACTACAACATAATTCTCCAAACCAACAAATAAACCTCAAAGAAAACACCTTCTAGATCTGAGAACACATTAATTTCCCATCATACCACCAACATAGATACTACCAACAAAACCACAACATAATAATGTTCACCTTAAGAAATTGTGGAGTCTCCCACATAGTATACCAAGCATAGAACAATAGTAGAATACAAAGTTGAACTCTGTTAGAGATAAAAAAAATTCTCACAACCAAAAACATCTCAATATCCAAGATATAATTGTCTAAATGAGTCATGATAATATGGTTAAGAGATAAGAGTCAGATCAGATCTTGCGGTGAATTCCGAATTGAAATACCAACACACTGATCCATCACAAAAGAGTATTACTGGTAGAGAACAAATTTTGGTAAACCAAGTTGACTTCCCATATAGTTATCACCATGTTGAAATCAATGACAACATAGGGAAAACCAACACAAACCAGCCATACTTCATGCTCATGTTACAAGGCTCCATAATCCCAACACCCTTCATCAATATTTGTAATTTTGGAAGTAGTAATCCTTTAAGTTGCTACTTGTTTTAAAATCATATGTTATTTTTTTTTCAAGGATTCTTTCCTATTTCCTTTATTATTTTACTTTCTTGCTTTATGGTTAAAAGCATACATGTTAAAATCCAAATTCATCTTCTGAGGGATTTGTACCTCTAAAATTCAAACGAATATCACTAATGCAATAGTGATATCTCCAACTATTGGTTCCTTTGTTGCTACTCAATAGGGAAAATCAAGGTCATTTTCAAGGAAAATTGCATTAAAAAATTTGTTAACCAACATATTTTTGTCAACTCTACTAGGGAGACAAAAGGATAAGTGCGTCTTATTCTCCAAAAAATTGAAAATTACCTCCACTTGAATGGATGTTGGCGCCTTTGTAAAGGTTATATATTTCCAATCATTATTTTTAGACTTGTACCATGGCACCAGTTTTGTCTCACCCATGGGGAACTCACTTTGAGCCATTGGAATTAGCTCAATATATAGACTTTCTTGATGGGTCTAGAAAATATTTACCAAAGTTCACCAGCAAGAACTCACAAGAGCTCGACAATCATATTCAAGAGTTTATTGTTGCTTGTGGAATTTTGGAGTTCATGAACAAGTTGTGTCCATGTGATTTTTCAATGAGAGCTTCATTGGTCATGCTAAATAATGGTTTTATAATTTGAAAGGGGTGTATTACGAGCTAGGGAAACTTGGAAAAGAAGTTTCTTGCAATATTTAAACCTAAAGTTGGTGCATATACTTTTTCAAGTCTCCATTTTTTTAGATTCAAAATAAATGAAGTGAATCCATGAGGGGGTTTGTGGAATTATTTGATAGATTAATGAAAATTACTCCTCAAGACAATCAATTGAGTGAAATCAATTAGTTGTGTGTCTTTGAGGCTGCATTATAATCTGAGGTCATATTTTTCCTAAAGCGAAACAAGGTACAAGTTTAGAAGTTGCACAAAAATAAGCTATTGAAATTAAAGATGATATTATTTTATCTAGTTTGATAAAAACAAATATGTCAAAGGATGTAGTCCAAAGGATTCAAATCATGAATTAATAGTCATCTTCAATATAAAATCAAAATTGTCTTCTTGAAAATCAAGCTCAAGATCAACTTAATGTTAGTTCAAAAAATATGAGGTTAATGCTTCCTACATCTGCTAATCAAAATCTCATGATCTTGGGTGAAAATGATGTTTCATTTTTTTCAATGATTGAACCTCATGCTCATTTTTTTTTTAAGATCAAAGAAATCATTTCTCTGAATATATGGACAATCATTTTATTCAATCAAGAAAGGTGGACATTGGTTCTAATTCAGCTACAACAACCAGTGGATAGTCCTTTGTTGTCATGAAAAATTGGGAGGAAAACATAAATGAATACTTACCATGGGATTTTTCTTGTCTAGAAACAAAAGATTTAACATTTGAAGGTATCAATACAACCTTGATGAAGGGTTGGTTAGAAAAAAGATCAAGATTTCGCTTGAAGGAAAATAATGTAAATTTGAATCATCAAATAATCTTCCTCAAACTTACATGCAGCCTGAGTATGACTCTTTCAAAATTATTGAAGAATATGATAAGGAAAAATTGTTGCAGCAAAGGCTTGTAGATACCAAAAGATACTCTAAAATAAAAAAGATTAGAAATGAACTATCAACCACTGATGTTGTGCTATGCACACAATCAAAATATCAAACATTCAAGTTTGTTAGTTAAGGAATTCAAGGAGAGGTAATGCATCATCCTACACTTGAATCTTTTCACTTTGAAGATACCATTTTTCTGGCTCTATCTCGTCATGTCGAGTCATATCATGAAGTACATAACCATGGAGAAGGAGATAAAAATTGACGATTGAATCTAAAAAAATTGGTGATGGTTTACACTCCCATGATTCTTATACTCCTAATTGGATTTTGGAGTATTTGGATGACGAATTTTTCTATGGTAAAGATATTTTTTTTACTCTCTAGAAATTGAAAACAAAAGTATCTCCACAAATCATCCCAAAAATATTTATGTACCACCCATGAGCTATGTTTCACCACCATTTCTTTGGAAGCTTAGCCCTTTGATCTTACCACCCATCTTCTAATGTAGGGGCATCATTTAATTTTTTATTTGCACACTTTGGTTTTTGGTTGTTAACTTCTTTTGTTACCTTGTTTTCCTTGTGACAGGTGGCGAGATTTGTGTAGATTCAAGAAACCTTATCTGTTAGTGTTAAGTGTTAACTTAGGGATAATTACTTAGGTGTTTTTTCCTATATCAGGTAGTTTTTCACCCGTCTCATTTCTCATGCCTTTAAAAGGCTTGTACACTATGTATTTTAGCATCTCATCTTGATTTTTGAATACCATCTTGATATTTGGTAGAATAGTCTTTGTGCTTCTCTCGTGTATCTGTGAGGGTGGTTTGTTTTTGTAGGTTGAGGATCCTAGGAAGGATTTTCCATCTCCTGCATGGTATCAGAGCTCCTCCTCCTACTCACCCTTCTAAAGAGTTTTTGTTGAGTGTTGGAAAATGCGCCTCAACTTACAGTCTTAGACCTCAAAGAAAGGCTTGGAAAATTTATGCCTTATTATTTTACTGCAGAGTTCTAATTTGGTCGGCTTGACCCTTTGGTCATCGAGACTCAGTCTAATTTGAAAGACTCAAAGGGTTGTCATAGCGATGGGCAGACGAGCGAGTGTTGGAAAAATATTTGAAGGCTTTGGATTTATCGGCAGATCAGTCACCCAATGGCAAGAGAAAATGCTCTGTATCACTGATGTGTTGATGCCTTGTATCAATGTCTACTATTGGCTTCATCCAATAGTCTTGGCTTCTTTATGTGGCATCTAAAGGAAATTATAGCCGATAACCTTTTCGCTGAGTGGAATCGCCTGTGCGCATGACGCGTGGCGGCTTGTCAAAGTAGTGAGCACAGTTAAGAGATGGTGGGCCCCGAGTTGCTTTATACAAAGGTGTGTCAAGCCATGGACACTTATTTGCACCTTGGGAGTTCCCTGGGGAATCTAGCAGATTCCACTAGAGATTCCCCAAAGGAGCTCCAGCAGCTTCCACGTAGGCCAAGTGGAGTGTGTGAGCGATGGACACGTGGCAGCTTTGGAAGCTCAATCCAGGTGAGCTCATGGGAATCTTGGTGATTCCCTCCTGGATGCCCCAAAACCTCCTGAGCGGTGAACACATGGTTTGTGGGACCTGATAGATTTAGAGGTCGGTGTTTTGGCAATAGCGGATTATTGTCGACCCAGAATGTGTTGCAACTGTTAGTGATGGCAAAGGGTTTTTGGAGCCCAATGATAGTTGACCGATCACTGCTCGATCAAGTGGCAAAATGAATAGAAGTGCGACATGTGGCAATTTATCATTGATTGTTTCTGCATTGTTGTTGTAAAATAACATTTATTGTTGGAAGCTAGATTGGTGAAAAGCGATTTATTATGCAGTAGAGCCCGAAGTTAGTATTTTCTCCACAATGTTTTTATAGCGAGGGTGGCTTGATGCACGTTTGCAAGTGGATCCGATCCAAGATAGATTTGGCCTGTTAGTGAAGAACTAAATTTAATGCACCCTAATTGGTAGTTGGAAGAATACTTGAAATTGTCAATCTTGACAAGAAGTCGTGTAATTTGAGAGAGATTAGAACAAGAAGAATATTGTGAAAGAGGCGGTTGAGTTTTGTATTCGATGTATGCCAAAGGAACAGTTAAATAGTGAGTGCATGAAAACTCAAGTGTTGCTATGAGCTAAATATCAGAGAGTGAGGGTTGTAACTTTGTATGTAATCTTTTACTTACTGTAATACAAAGTGTCTTTCTATTGGTGTGGTGGGTTTTTTCCCAAAAGGGTTTTCCCACTTAAATCTGGTGTTATCTCTGAAATGTTTTATTTATGTTACTCTTGTTACCCTGCATGTGTTCATATTAAGTGTTTTAATGTTTTAAAACTGGTCTTTGCACATCTCCTCTGTGGTTTTAGCATTAGGAAATCGTTTCTACACCTTTGCTTTTCCTTTCAAGTGGTATCAGAACCTGGCCAGTTGTGTTTGTTGGGGATAAGGAGTCTGGTCTGTCATCAAGATATGCATCTAAGATAGTAGTGCCTTAGTGATTTCAATTCAAAATCACAACAAAGACATAACCAACAAGGCCATAAAGTGGAAACATGCATAGTTGATCCCCCATTGATCCTCTAAGAGAAATGGATGCAAACAAAATAACATATTCAACACAAACAGATAACCATGAAAGAAAAATAAGATGACACATAGATATATATGGGGAAAACCCTTTCGAGTAAAAAACCCCACACTCCAAAATACTCAGCTCATATTGTATTATTCAGTTAAGGATTACAATACAAAAAATACAAAGCTATGCTCTTCCAGGAGTGTTACATCTTGTTCAACTTGGAGAATACATGTAATAGCAACAATCAGAACCTTCATGTAGTTACAATGTCATTCAGCTGACATACTACATAGATTCCCTTCAGCTCCTCAGGAATGATTGTCTCAGCCAGCCTCTCGACCAACACAGCCCCAAGGCCTCACAGGTTCACATCGTTCAGATCCAAGAGATAGATTGTTCGCAATTTCAATGCCTTAGCATATTGCTTGAACACACTTCACCCCTCTCTCTGTCCATGGCTCAACCTTGTCAACCGTCACCTTTTGGTTTACATATATTAATGTATATCTTTGATCAAGCCATACATCGCATTCAATGATCCAACCAATTGTTGACCCTCAGGTTCATGCATCGAACAACCAAGCACGCATCTGATCTGCATAGATTGCATCGAGCCACCCAGACAATAAATCCATCACCTTAATCAGGTTCAATTTCCATGGTCTGCAATAAATTTCATTACCACTTTGGTCTTCGGCCAATTAGACGTTGCCAACCTGCCACGTGTAGCCTTCACATTCGTTGATCACACTGACAGTCTGGACCAACTCGGTCAACCAAGCTCTGAGCTCTAACTGCATCACCACCGAGCTCAAGATTACCTATCGCGGTATGGTGGTGAGCTCACCCGAGCTCACCCCACCATCTATCACACTATCGCTGCTCCATCTGAGTCGGTCTGCGGTATAGTGGTGAGATCATCCGAGCCCTGTCTCTCCTTCCCACCGTACTACTGTAGCCCTATTGGCTTTGCCTTGTGGTATGGCGATGAGCTCACCTTGTCATCTACCACTCTACCGCAGCAACTATTTGGCCTGAGCGTGGTAAGGCGGTAACCACCAGCCCCGATCGACACCATCAATCGCACCACCGCTGACACTCCCAAGCCTTCCTATGGTGTGGCGGTAACCTCCCAGTAGACCATTAGTGGTCATACCACACTACCGCGGAGACCGCCAGGTCTCACCATGGTAGAGCGGTAACCACTCTAACAGACTGCTAGTGGTCTTACTGTGGCCACCACGGTCACCCAAAGCACCACCCACAGTGGGGCGGTAATGGTCACCACTGACCACTAGCCTCTTACTGTGGCCACCGTAGTGAGCCTTCTCAATGCCCACGATAAGGTGGTAGATCGTCACCTGCCAGTACACCACCTTTGTACCGCTCACCACATTACTTCACCAACCAACAACAGGAGCACCCCACTGTAAGGAGGTAACCGCCTTCAAGACTACTACCACTCACCACGCCACCGCTACGCATAAAGAAGACCACCACAATAGAGTGATAACATCGCCCAATTGTGGACCGAGCAATAAAGGCTCATGGTAAAGCGGTAAACCACACAACCACACCTCTAAGAAAAACATGCAGCGGTATGGCAATAAGTGCCATAAACATGGAGAAATCGGCCAAGTCTTCAAGGGAAACCCAAATGTTGAGGCATAGGTTTCCCAACAATTTTCCACTTGATGAAGACATTTAGGCTTCCTCCAAACACAAACAAGGACCAAAACATGCTCTCACACTCCAACCAAGACCTCTACAACAACATCAGAAAGATGTCCACCATCACAGGAAACTGCTCCAAAGCATCCAACTCAGGAAGAAGAACAAGCCAAGGCGTAAATACACTAGTCTCAGGAATGAAAGAAAATGACCCTTTCAATAGTAAAGGAAAAACAACAAAAAACCACAAGGCACCAATGTGAGCACAGGAAACAAGACATGGACCACAATTCCCTAGAACAAGAACACTAATCAGCCAGAACAACAACCAATGACCTGACTATCCTCATCCAACTGACCAAACCCACGCGGCTGAACATAGCATCCACAACTCATGCTAATTTGTACAACCACCCATACCTCAAAGGTATGATAACTAGCAGCAGACTCATGCCATCATAAACCACCCATCTCAGCAGCAAACAAGTACCCTGTGTCAACCAGTCATAGACCAAACACGTCCAGGTACTCCCACTACAAGGGCACTTGCAAGATGAGTGCAAACAAAGCACCATCACCAATTATCCAGGCATACCAAGTCCACCAGCCCCTGCATATAGAAGAAAGTAATCATGTAGTCCTAAGGGACACCCACCCTGATCTGCACAACCTGCAACCTTCTGTTGCAAGAAAATTTTCTCTCATCAATCATCCACTGTTCTTCCAAGGTTCCATATCTGACTGAAGAAGGAAAACCCCTTGTGTCATCACCCGAGTGAAAAACACATGACCACAGAAAATAGTGACCATCATGGCTCCTTAAACATCTAAAGTCATATGAAACAAATAGGAAGAACAAGACCAGATTAGAGAGAAACATCAAATTAAAACATGCCCTTCTACAAACCCTTCTAAATGCTAGCTATGACAAGTATGATCTTCTTCTTAACCCAAAGGGAAAGCCTTAACAACACCCAACAATACCATGAATGTAAGCATCAAGAAGATCAGACTAACCCATACACCATCTCCTATCAGTCCTCAAAAGCACAAGGAGATACACAATGCTATCCATCTTCCATTATGAATCCTCCAGAATCTTAAAATAACAATTCAAGATTCATACCAATGAAAGATAAAGCATAACACACCTAAAAAGTATAATGGGAAAATACCTTTCATAGGAACACGACCGAGCAGACCAAGGAGAAAAAAAGAAGAGAATATGCTCCTCCAAGATATACAAGTCACCGTGACTTACCCAAGAGCATTCTCCTTCAAGGTCTCTGTTAAATTTGCATTCAACCAAGGTGTAGGCAATCTCGGACTTTTAGCTGTAAAAACATTCTCATAAGAATTCCAGCCTCACCTTATTCTCCATGCATCCATGAGTATCAACAACCTGTCATCTCATGTTGACTCCAATCTACAATACTGCAGCAACCATGAATTTCACCGGCATGTGACCAATGCACTCAAAACATAGAGAAACCCCAGACCACTGTCAAAGCTCCACAACCTAGGAACAAGAACTTATCATGACACCATGATCTACACATCCCCCTTCGGAGATACCATGCTTCAAGTGAACAAGCTATGGTCTCAAGAGCAAAGAAAAATGCCAAAACTCTAAGAAAGAGTAACCATGACATAAAGCAAACAACTCTAAACCAAAACCAACATCACCTGTCAAGCACCACCAGCAACTCCACCAAAACTAACAATGTCTTCCATTGCTCCAAGATGTTGGACACCTTCAAATAGTGAACATGCAGATGCAAAAGAAACACAACAACTGCAACACCAAAGAAGGACACCAGTCATTGCTAAAGCTCCCACTGCAATGTGACACCAATCTTTCCAAGCACCATGACTGACCACACAATCACTGTCAAAATCTTACACTAACCAATGTAATAGGCTCTTCATGACAATGTGACCCACATGCTATAGGTTCCCATCACTGACTATTCAGGTACTCCAACATCATCCATCCTCTCATCTCAAAACAGCTATGCCAATGCACAAGTGACCACAGACAAGGTCAACTAATAGATCTGCAACAACACTGAAGCAATCACATGGATATAGATAGTCCACTCACAAGTTGTCTCACAACAGTCAATAGGTAGCTAATCTATCAGCCACACAACTTGGAGATCCACTTCAAATGACAACCTTGCAAATCTATTATCACACTGGCAAACTGTAAAACTGAGATCTCAAAGAGAATAGCCATGTAGACAACCATGACTCAAACACCAGATCAACAATAGATATGACTTGCCAAAAATGTCCACAATAGAAGCACCATAGTCTAGGAAGCCCGCAAGCAACACCACAATAAATGTTGAATGAAAGAACACATACCAAAATTCTCATGCAGAGAAGACACCCTCCTCAAGACCAATTGAACTACAACTATCTCATCCAGTCACACCCCAAAAGCCAAAATCTGGAAAATAGTAGACAACAACTCCACTCAACGCAAGTTTTTCTCTTGACTGTGTAAAACCTACAAAACCATAGTGTTTATAAAACATCCACACATCTCCATCTTCATTTCCCATCTGGATGACTCAGGAGTCTGCACACAACCATCATGGTTAACCAAAACAATGAAAAGAAACATGAAAATGCATGATATACTTTTTAGGAAAATCTACACAAAACCTCTAGAGCGAAGGACATGGATCTAAAACCATGCAAGTGCAAGACACAGGAACAACATGTCCATTTCAGACTAGTTCCAACACCACAATCATGCACAAGCAAAAGGGAGAACCAGGCTATCCAAAATTTGCAGACCACCAAGGTCACTTCATAGCCTCCATGCAATCAGAGCACTAGAGAAACTGCCTTCAGTGCTAAGTAAAAAACACCCATCACAAGCACAAATCCCCATAGTTGATCAGCAACACAAGTAATTCTATACCACTAGGGAGCCTCTCACACAGACACCTAGTATGAACACCATGCTTCGCTGCAACTCAGCCATGAACACATCTCACACCCTTTGCATCAGGAACATCTGTTGTGAGCCAGGAGCCTCAGACCACATTGCCACAATATGATCAACTACAAGAAACTCCAACATCTTTCAAAACTGTGTGTTGAATCAAAGAAGCAACTTCAACTCATTGAAGGATCAATCACCAACCGATTCCACTAGGTTTCCTCAAGCTTGCCAGGCTAAATACCAAGAACTACAACAACCAGGAGAAGACATTTGATACCACTGGTTGGTATCACCAAGCCTTGACCTCCTTCAACCACCTCTGATACCACTTGTTGGTATCATGAGAAACAAGCTACTAGCTCTAATACCACTTGTTGGGGATAAGGAGTCTGGTTTTTCATCAAGATATGCATCTAAGACAGCAGTGCCTTAGTGATTTCAATTCAAAATCACAACAAAGATAACCAACAATTCCATAAAGCGGAAATAGGCACAGTTGATCCCCCATTGATCCTCTGAGAGAAATGGATGCAAACAAAATAACATATTCAACACAAACAGATAACCATGAAAGACAAATAAGATGACACATAGATATACACGGGGAAAACCCTTTCAAGTAAAAAACCCCACACTCCAAAACACTCAGCTCAGATTGTATTATTCAGTAAAATGATTACAATACAAAAAATATAGAGCTATGCTCTTCCAGGAGTGTTACATCTTGTTCAACTTGGAGAATACATGCAATAGCAACAATCAGAACATTTATGTAGTTACAATGTCATTCAGCTAACATACTACATAGATTCCCTTTAGCTCCTCAGGAATGACTATCTCAGCTAGCCTCTTGACTAGCATAGCCCCAAGGCCTCATAGGTTCACATCATTCAGATCCAAGAGATAGAGTGTTCGCTGTTTCAATGCCTTAGCATACTACTTGAACACACTTGACCCCTCTTTTTGTCCACGGCTCAACCTTGTCAACCGTCACCTTTTGGTTTACATATATTAATGTATATGTCTGACTAAGCCATACACTGCATTCAATGATCCAACCAATCGCTAACCCTCAGGTTAATGCATTGAACAACCATGTATACATCCAATCTGCATAGATTGCATCGAGCCACCTAGGAAATAAATCCATCACCTTAATCGGGTTCAATTTCCATGGCCTGCAATAACTTTCATTACCAATTTGGTCTTCGGCCAATCAGACGCTACCAACCTGCCATGTGTAGCCTTCACATTCGCTAATTGCACTAACAATCTGGACCAACTCGATCAACTGAGCTCCCAGCTCATCCGAGCTCTAACCGTGTCACTACTGAGCTCAACATTACCTACTGTGGTATGGCAGTGAGCTCACCCCGCCATCTACCGCACTACCGCTACTCCATGTGAGTCATTTCGTGGTATAGCGGTGAGTTCATTCGAGTTCACTGAGCCCTGTCTCTCCTTCCCACCATGCTACCGCAGCCCTGTTGGCTTTGCCTTGTGGTATGGTGGTGAGCTCACCTTGTCGTCTACCGCTCTACCACAGTGACCATTTGGCTTGACCGCGGTAAGGCGGTAACCACCAGCCTCGACCGACACCGTTAACCACACCACCACTGACACTCCCAAGCCTTCCTATGGTGTGGTGGTAACTGCCCAGTAGACCATCAACGGTCATACCGCCCTACCGTGGAGACTGCCAGGTCTCACCGTGGTAGAGGGGTAACTGCTCTGGTAGACCGCCAGTGGTCTTACCGTGGCCACCCAAAGCACTGTCTGCGGTGGGGTGATAATGGTCACCACTGACCGCTAGCCACTTACCATGGCCATCATCGTGAGCCTTCTCATCGCTTGCAGTAAGGCAGTAGACCGTCACCTTCTAGTACGCCACCTCTGCGCGGCTCACCACGTTACCTCACCACCAATAGGAGCACCTCGCAGTAAAGAGGTAACCGCCTTCCAGACTACCGCCGCTCAGCATGCCACCGCTACACTTAAAGAAGACCACCGCGGTAGAGCGGTAACACCTCCCAACCATGAACTAAGTAACACAGGCTCACGGTAAAGTGGTAACCCACACAACCGCACCTCTAAGAAAAGCATGCAACGGTATGACGGTAAGTGCCATAAACATGGAGAAGTCTTCAAGGGAAACCCAAATGTTGAGGCATAAATTTTCCAACAGTGTTATCCTTGTTAGTAGGGCTGGTTTTTGAGCTAATATTGTTCCAGTGGGAGTCTTACAAAGTTAGAACTTAGTTTTGTCTAAGATGGCGAGTACATTAGGAAGATTTGATATTGAGAAATTCAATGGCGGCAACTTTGAGTTGTGGAAACTGAAAGTAGAAGACTCGTTAGTGGATAGAGACCTCTAGGTAGCAATGTCTGGAACTATTCCATAAGGTATGAAAAAAGAAGATTGGGACCTTGCAGATAGAAAAGTGAGAGGTATGATAAGAATTTGTCTAGTCGATTTTGTACTCTTGAATGTCCATGAGGAGAAGTTTGCAGCTTTGTTATGGAAGAAGTTTAGCGATATTTATCAAGGAAAGTCTCAGGTAAATAATTTATTCCTAAGGAAGAAGTTGTACTCCTTAAATATGGAAGAAGGTGCATCTGTTGCAGACCATCTGAACTAGTTTAACATGAGTGTTTCTTAGTTGGCATCTTTGGGTGTAAATATAGAGGAGGAGGATCGTTGCATGCTCCTGCTATGTTTGTTACCTAACACTTGGGATCATCCGGTGATGGCTATTGGAAGTATGATTGCTACTTTCAAGATGGAAGATGTGGTTGCTTCACTGCTGTCTGAAGAGATGCGAAGGAAGTCTTCTGAGATGGACAAAGAGGCCCTTGTTGTCTAAGGTAGATTGAAGGAGAAAGGAAAGAAGAAGGACAAGAAGTCCAAATCTAAATTTGTAGGGAGATTGAAGTCTCTTGGTAAAAATTCCAAGGTGAAATGCTAGAGTTGTGGGCAGTCTGGTCATATCCGAAAGGATTGTAAGAAGAAGAAGAACAAAAAGAGTAACTCTTCAGACAATGACTCTTTTCAAAGTGATGTAGATGCCTTCATTACAACTTTGGCAACTTAGGTATCAGATGATTTCTAGCTAGTTGACTCAGGTGCATCTTTTCATATGATGTCTTATAGAGAATGGTTCACTAAGTATGAGAAGTATGATGGTGGAAAGGTGTACTTGGCAAGTGATTTAATGCTGGAGTTTTTTGGTTGTGGAAGAGTCAGAATTCAGTTTTCTAATGGGAGAGTCAAAGGTATTTGTGGTGTACTACATATACCAGTTTTGACTCAAAACTTTCTTTATGTCAGTAAGCTAAATGATGCTGGTGTAGAAGTTTATTTCTTGAGTAAAGGATGTAAGATAGCTAGAAGTGCAGGTTCTAGCTAAGGGTGTATGTACTAGAACTCTATACAAGCTGGATGCATGTCCTATTCAATGCAACAATGCCTCTGTAACATCAAGCAAAGCTACTCCTATAGAGAAGGATGAAGATGCTTCTCTGGCTGCAAATGCGATGGAGGTGAAACTCCTAATAAAGAAGACCATGATGTGGCATCATAGACTTGGTCACATAGGTGTGAAAGGTTTAAAAACCTTGAAGAAAAAAAATCTTGTAGAAGGGCTTGTAGATTGTAATCTTGAGTTCAATTTCTATGAACACTGCATTTATGGAAAGCAACAACGTGTTTCTATTTCCTCGAGTTCTCATAAATCTTTTGGTGTACTAGACTATGTTCATTCTTATGTGTTTGGTCCAGTGAATGTTCCTTCATTATCGAAGTCTAGATATTATGTTTCTTTTATTGATGAATTTTTGAGAAGGGCATTTATATACTTTCTTAAAATTAAATCAAATGTGTTCAGCCATTCTAAAGAGTTTACAAACTTGGTAGAGAATGAGACTGGAAGAAAAATAAAATGTTTGAGGATGGATAATGGCGGTGAGTTTTGTTTTGCAGATTTTGATAGATACTGTAAATACCATGGGATTAAAAGGCATAAAACTACACCTTATACTCCATAGTAGAATGGAGTTGCTAAAAGGTTAAACAGGACATTGATGGAAAAGGCAAGGAGTATATTGATTAGTGCTGGTCTGGACCAAATATTTTGGGCTGAGGTTGTGGCTACAACATGTTACCTGGTAAATCATTCTCCTTTCTCTGCTCTTGTTGATAAGACACCTTTGGAAGCGTGGTCTGGTAAGAAGTACTCTCTGAGACATGTTTGTGTCTTTGGCTGTGAGGCATATGCATATGTGTTAAATGAGAAAAGATCTAAGCTAGATAACAAGGCTATTAAATGTATCTTCATCGGCTACAACATTGGTGTGAAGGGATACAAGCTTTGGAACCCCGTCACTGAGAAGGTTTTGTATAGAAGAAGTGTAATATTTCATGAGCTAAAACCTTCAGAAATTGATCCACAACTAGAGACAGATCAGACACAAAAGAATAATGATGCAGTTGAGATTCCTCAAACTCTAGAAAAGGGAGAACTGCATGGTGTACCTGAAACTGAGGAGAGCTCTACTAGCTCTGAGAGTTCTAAAGATGAAGAACCACAACCTTTGCCAGTGAGAAGGTCTACACATCAAAAACAACAACCTGATAGGTATGGTTTCTCCATTTTGGATTCGAATTGTGCCTATGCTTTAATTACTAGCACTGAGGAGCCTAGGACTATTAAAGAGGCAATTAATATGCCTGATGAAAATCCCTAGTTGGAAGCCATGAATGAAGAAATGCAATCATTGGAAAAGAATGAAACTTGGGATTTCGTTCCTTTGCCTAAACGAAGAAAGTTTGATGGCTGTAAATGGGTATTTAAGAAGAAGACTCGTCTTGAGGGCAGTGCTAAGAAGTATAAAGCAAGGTTGGTTGCAAAGGGGTATTCCCAGGTAGAGGGAATTGATTATGGAGAAATATTTTCCCCTATAGCTAAGCTGAAATCTATCAGATTTTTATTGTCACTTGCAACCGCGTATGACTTAGAGATCGAGCAGATGGATGTGAAAAAAGTGTTTCTCCATGGAGAGCTGGAAGAAGAAATTTACATGTCCCAGCCTGAGCACTTCATTGAAAAAGGTAAAGAGAGCCTAGTCTGCAAATTAAAGAAATCTTTATATGGTTTGAAGTAGTCTCCTAGAATGTGGTACCATAATTTTGACACCTTTGTGTTGTCTATGGGATTTGTGAGATCAAAATCTGATCATTGTGTGTATTATAAATCTGAAAATGATTGTGTGCTTATTATTACCCTGTACATGGATGATATGTTGTTCATAGGAAATAGTAAGACTATGTTTCTGATCTTAAGTCTCAGTTGTCTGAAAAGTTTGAAATGAAAGATCTGGGTGTAGCAAGGTATATTTTGGGGATGGAGATAACTAGGGATAGAATGATTAGAAATTTTGGGTCAGCTAGAGTAAGTAAATCAACAATATTCTAGAGAGATTTGATATGAGTGAGTGCAAGCAGCTAGGTGTCCCAGTCTTGTAGGGAACGAAACTATCTGTTGAAGACTATCCAAAATCATCTACTGAGATGGAGGACATGACTAGGGTGCCTTATGCGAGTGCTATTGGTAGTTTAATGTATGCGATGGTTCGTACAAGGCCAATAATTTCTCAAGAAGTGGGAATACTCAGCTGATTTATGGAAAATCCAGGAGGGACGCATTGGGATGTTGTAAAGAGAGTGTTTAGATATCTAAGAGGTACCTCAAAATGTGCTTTGTGTTACCATGGAAATTTTATTGCATCATAGAAAAATCTTAGCATTCATGGATATGTGGACTTTGATTAGGCAGGGGACATTGATAGTAGAAGATCCACTAGTGGATATACTTTCATGTTAAATGGTGGTGCAATCAGTTGGATGAGCAAGCAATAGGTTGTAGTTGCTTTGTCCATGAAGAAGGTAGAATACATGGCAGCGACTCATGGCTGTAAAGAAGTTGTTTGGATCAATCGCTTATGCTCTGATACTGGTTTTGATGCAGGGAAGATCACTATTTGTTGTGATAGTTAGAGTGCCATTTTTTGGAAAAAAAGCCAACTTTCTATGCCAGCAAAAAGCATATCGATGTGTAGTATCATTTTGTGAGAGATATGGTGGAGGATGGAAAGGTTTCCTTAGAGAAGTTGGATACTCTAAAGAATGTTGCTGATTCATTGACAAAGCCAATGAGCATAGACAATTTCAGATGGTGTGAAAACTCAATGGGCCTTGGGGCCCATGATTCTCAATAAATTTTAAGTCTGGAGGAAGCCTATAAGTCTTCATCAAGTGGGAGCTTGTTGGAAAATGTGCCTCAACTTACCAGCTTGGACCTCAAAGAAAGGCTTGGTGAATTTATGCCTTATTTATTTACCATGGAGTTCTCATTTGGTCATCTTGACCTTTTGGTTGCTGAGACTCAGTCTAATCAGCGAGAATCTAAGGGTTGTCATAGCGATGGGATGACGAACGAGTGTTGGAAAAATGTTTGAAGGCTTCGGCTTTATCAGCGGATCGGTCGCCCATCAGTGGGAGGAAATTCTCTATCTCAGTGATGTGTCGATGCCTTGCATCAATGGCTACTATTGGCTTCATATGACAGTTTTGGCTGCTTTTTATGGCATCCAAAGGCAAGTACAACTGATAACCTTTTCACTGAGCGGAATCGCTTGTGTGCATGATGCATGGTGGCTTGTCAAAGTGGTGAGCACAATGAAGAGATGGTGGGCCTCAAGTTACTTTATGTGAAGGTTTGTTCAGTTATGGGAACTTGTCTACGTGTTGGGATTTTCCTAGGGAATCTAGCAGATGTTGCTAGAGATTCCCCGAAGGAGCTCCAGCAGCTTCCACATAGGCCAAGCAGAGTGCTTGAGCGGTTGACACGTGGCAGCTTTGAAAGCTCATTCTAGGTGAGCTCATGGGAATCTTGATGATTCCCTCTTAGATGCCCCAAAACCTTCTAAGCGGCGAACACCTAGCTTGTGGGACTTGATAGATTTGGCGGTCGGTGTTTTAGCGATAGCGGATTATTGTCGGCCTGGAATATGTTGCAATTGTTAGAAATGGTGAAGGGTTTTCGGAGCCCGATGAAAGTTGACCAATCATTGCCCAGTCAAGTGGTGGAACAAATAGCAAAGTGACACGTGGCGATTTCTCATCAATTTTTCTGCATCGTTGTTGCAAAACAACATTTATTGCCAAAAGTTGGATTGGTGAAAAGTGATTTATTATGCAGTCTTATGTGATTGGATTGTGGTATTTGGCAAAGCCCATAGTGAGTATTCTCTCTGCAATATTTTTATTGTGGGGGTGGCTCGATGCAGGTTTGTAAGTGGATCCAATCCAAGATCGATTTGGTGTGTCAATGAAAAACTGAATTTAATACACCCTAATTGGTAGTTGGAAGAAGACTTGAAATTTTTGGTCTTGACAAGAAGTCGTGTAATTTGAGAGAGATTAGAACAAGCAGAATACTGTGAAAGAGGCGGTCAATTTTTGTATTTGTTGTATACCGAAGCAGCATTAAAACAGTGAGTGCATGAAAGTGCAAGTGCTGCTATGAGCTAACTATTGGAGAGTGAGGGTTGTAACTTTGTATGTAATCTTTTGCTTACTATAATACAAAGTGTCTTTTTATTGGTGTGGTGGGTTTTTTCCCGAAAGGGTTTTCCCATGTAAATCTAGTGCTATCTCTAAAAGGTTTTATTTTTGTTACTCTTGTTACCCTACATGTGTTCATCTTATGTGTTTTAATGTTTTAAAATTGGTCTTTGCATGTCTCCTCTATGGTTTTAGTGTTAGTAAAGTGTTTTCGCACCTTTTCTTTTCCTTTCACTGAGGAGATCTATCAAAGAGGTTGTATTTATGCAGATTTTGTGCTTGTTATCTATCTTTTTGATTTACGAGTTTCTTCACGGTGAATTGATTTGTAGTGGCTTATGTTTGGATTGATTTGGAGGCTTAATTAGAGGTGGCATAATTAAGTGGTTTGCAAATGCCTATCATATGCATTTATCTCCTCTATTCAGGTATGTTCCTTCTCTCTATGGTGTTATTGACCTCTTTTTGCATGATATACCTCTGTGGTCATGTGTTAACCCATTCGTTGCATGATTTTAACTTTTTTTGAGTGTTTTGGAGGCCATTATAGGTCGATTTTCATCGCAAGAGTGTTTGAGGCAGAATTTTTGTGGAGAATTCATTCCATCTATTCCAACTCGTGATTCATTTATTTTTCCATGATTTAACCTTTTATTTGGTTGTGATACGAGCATAGAGGTGATTCCCTTTGTTGGACTTGTCGTTGCACCAAAAGATCGACCTTTTAATGCCCGATACAAGCTTCAATTAAGAACCACAGGAGGCAGTTAGACCATGACACAAACCCAAGCACTACTACTGCAAGGAATACCAAGGGTCACACCTTTCAACAATCCCCCCCAACACAAGTGTGGGATTTGAACCTGTGACCAGATCTTATACCAATTGTTGGACTTGTCGTTGCACCAAATGATCAACCTATCAATGCCTGATACAAGCTTCGGTTAAGAACCACAAGAGGTGGTTAGACCATGTCACAAAACTAGGCACTAGTGTTGCAAGGAAGACCAAGGGTCACACCTTGCAACACCCTTCACCCAGATGATTTTGGAGAAACATTGACTGCATGATATTGATTTTGTGGAGGCCATGACTGATCATTGTTGGACACAACTAATGACTGAAGGTCGTGGGTTTTTCATTATGGATCATTTATCATTTGTAGGCCCCAAATAACTTGGAATTAGGCAATTGAATTATATGAAGAGCAAGGAACCCTAATTTGGATGTGGTGTGGAAAGCAAGCCACGATTTAGGTTTTCAAAGCTACATTGAAGTGGAGGTGGGCCCATCTAGAAAGTCAATTGCTGCAACATTTATCCCACATTTTTTGGGAAGATGTATGTTTGGACTTTATATGCTACAATTCCCGCACTAGACATGTGAAGTTCTTGTGTGCTTTGTGTGGTGGCTTGTGTTCTTGGATTTGATTTGAGATTTCACTTGGTGATTTGGCACGAGAACCTGCCACAAAATGCCCAGTAAGGTGTACAAGTTTTTGCTCAATTTTTTTAGATTCAATTACATAATCATCCCTTTTTGTTTTATTGCTTCTTGAAGTATTTTGGAAAGGTGAAATTTAATTTCAAGAGGCTTCATCATTTATTTTTGAGATTTTAGTATAGTTTGGTGTATTCTTGCTTACTTTTGGTGCAAATTGTTGTCATGGCTACTCCTAATTCAATTGAACTTTTAGCCCCCTATAACTATCATACTTGCAAGATTAAAATGCATAGGTTTCTCCAATCTAAGGGTTTATTGTCCACACTAAATGATAATAAACCCACTCTTACCAAGGAGTATGAAATATTTTCTCACAAAAACAAGTGTGACGAAGCTATGGGTGTGATAGATTTGCATGTTTATCATATTCTTCTTTTCCACATTGAGGAGTGTAATACACCCAAGGAGGTATGGGATGAGTTCAAAAATTTGTTTGGTCAGATCAATGAGTTCCATGCTTTGCAACTAGAGGAAAAATTAACCTGTCTTTGCCCTGATGCATTTCCTTCCATTGACGATTTCCTAGTCAAGTTCAAATCTGTGAGATCACAATTGGCATGCTGTGGGAAGGATAAAATTGATTAGGAGTCCATTTTTTTATTTTGTCTAAGCTGAGAGGTCCATTTGGAATTTTTTATTCTACCTTCTACTTCACCATGGATGCTTTGGGCAATGCATTCACAATGCCTTCTTTTGAGACATTCTGTGATATTTTGACAAGGGATCAAGCCAAACTTTCCCAACTAGAGGGGGTCTCTATGAATCATGCATTAGTTGCAAAAGCATCTCAGAGCAAAGGGAAGAAAAGACTAAGGCTAAGAAAAAGTCTAATGAGTCCTCCACCTCTTCAAAAGAGGATAAACCTAAGAAGGATAAGTTTAGTTGTTGTTGGAAAAAGTGCCTCAATGCTTACTAACATGGAACTCTTGAAAGAGTACTATCGGTGAGACCCTTGGAATGTCTTACCAACAAGAAGTTGTGTTATAAAGTCTTGGAGGGATCAGATCATTGTGAACTAGGACTTGTCTTATCGACAGAAGTCATTAGGGTGACATGAATTGTCAGAGTGAAATTCCAAACTCATTCCGACAGCAGAAGTCTAGGCGATACCGGCATGACCCCGTGATTGTCTTGTCAATAAGAACCATCGGCTTGACCAGAGAATTCGGAGTGAGATTTCTAACTCGTTCTGATGGCAGGTGTTTGGGAAATGAAGATCATTGATTAGATTCTTGTCGATGGATGCATCAGGGAGACTTGAGTTGTCGACATGACTTCCCGATCTATTGTCGATAGTATTACTCTTGCTAATGGATTTGCTCTTGATGAATGATCAATGTGACTCTTGTTGATAGTATGGTCTTGGTGTTCTTTGGGACATCGGGGAGACTTGAACCATCGGTATGACTTTCCAATTTGTTTTTGATAGCGTTGGTCTTGTCGATGGTCCTGAGATTGAGGAGACTTCACCAAGTTTGAGCGATAGACCAGTAGAATCCGATGCAGTGTACGATGGTTTGTGGGAAGTCTGGCATTGATGAGACATGGTATATTATCTTGTTGATGAGCAATACAGTTGAAGTCTTTTGACCAAGTGTCTATCCTACGTGGTTTGTTTTGGAACAATGAGAGAAGCAGAATGCAAAATGATTGGCAGTTGAACTGTTGTGACCATTCTCTTGTGGGAAAGGAACAAACCGCTTGAGTATGAATGAATAGTTCTGTCGAGGGTCTTGTTGGTTGATTTTTGTTGAGTGATTAGTTAGTGACTTTCATTGTATGCAGTTTTCGAAAGCATTGTAATGGTGATATTTTGTACAAGGTTGATCAAAGAAATGTTGCTGTTGTAAATTGACATCTGAAAAGAAGAGTCTATAATGTGTATGTAATTCATTTATTGTAATACAAGTGATCTTCTTTGGTGTGGTGGGTTTTTCTCTCGTAAGGGTTTTCCCACGTAAATCTGGTGTCAAATGTGTTTGATTTATTTCTCAATTTTCTTATTTCTTTCATATGCATCTTAGTGAACTGTAATTGCAAAGTTTAAAAGGCATATCTCTTTCTCCTCTTAGTTTTGACATTATGAAAATTTTGTTCCACAATCAAATTTTTCCTAACAACTGGTATCAAAGCCTAGCCAGTTGTGTTATCCTTGTGGGTAGGTTGGATTTTTTTTGTCAATTTTTGTTAAGTGGGGGTTTGTAGAGGTCTTTAATTTGACTAATTAAAGAGTGAGATGGCATTGGCAAGTACGTCTGGAAGAATTGATATTGAGAAATTCAATGACAACAGTTTTGAGTTGTGGAAACTCAAAATGGAAGATCTATTAGTTGACTGTGATATTTGGGTTGTTGTGTCTGGAATGAAACCTACAGGCATGAAGCAAGAAGATTGGGAACTGGCAGATCAAAAATCAAAGGGGTTGATAAGGCTTTGTTTGGCAGATTCAGTTCTTTTGAATGTTCATGAAGAGACGAGTGCATCTTCTTTATGGAAAAGACTGGGAGATATTTATCAGAGCAAGTCCTTGGTGAATAAGATATTCTTAAGCAAGAAGTTGTACTCTTTGAAAATGGAAGGAGGAAAATTTGTTGCTAATCATTTGAATACTTTTAACATGTTGATTGCTCAGTTAAAATTTGTAGGTGTGAATATTCATGAAGAAGATCGATGTATGCTCTTGTTGTGTTCTTTTCCAGATTCATGGGATCACTTGGTGATGGCTATTGGGAGTACAACATCCACCTTTAATATGGAATACGTTGTTGCTTCTTTTTTATTAGAAGAGATGAGAAGGAAATATTCTAAGATAGTGAAGGAGGCTCTGGCTATTCGAGGCAGATCGAAAGAAAAAGGCAAGAAGAAGGATAAGAAGTCCAAATTGAAATCATAAGGGAGATCAAAGTCTCTTGGAAAGAAGTCCAATGTGAAGTGTTGGAATTGTGGGCAGCCTAGTCATGTCCAAAGGGATTGCAAAGAGGAGAAAAAGAAGAAGAAGAATTCTTCCGACAATGATTCTTCTCAAAGCGATGCAGATGCCTTCATTATATCCTTGGCAACTCAAGCAACAAATGATGTATGGCTGATTGATTCTAGAGAATCTTTTCACATGACATCTCACAGAGACCAGTTTACAAAGTATGAAGAATATGATGGTGGAAAGGTGTATTTGGCAATTGATTCATCTCTAGAGATAATTGGTCGTGGAAGAGTCAAAATTTAGTTTCCTAATGGTAGAATTAAGAGAATTGATGGTGTAATGCATATACCAAGTCTGGCTTGAAATTTACTTTCTATAAGCAAGTTGAATGATTTTAGAGTGCAAGTCTTATTCTCTGGAAATGGTTGTAAAATGACTAGAGGCTTGACGGTGCTAGCTAGGGGTGCCCGAATTGGTACTCTATACAAGCTTGACACACTGGTTTTTCAATGCAATAGTGTCTCTGCAAAGCCATAGAAGGTTGTTCATAAAGAGAAGAATGAAAATGTCTATATTGGGTCAAATTATTTGGAAGTTAAACTTCCAGCAGAAAAGACTATGCTCTGGCATCAAAGGCTCAATCACATTGGTGAAAAAGGTTTGAAAGCCTTGAAAAATAAAAACCTAGCTGAGGGGCTTGATGATTGCAACCTGGAATTTGAATTTTGTGAACACTATATATATGGAAAACATCATCGTGTTTCATCTTATTCTAGTCCTCATAAATCTTCTAGTGTTTTGGATTATATTCATTCTTATGTGTGTGTTACAGTGGATGTTCCTTCATTATCAAAGTCTAAGTATTATGTTTCTTTCATTGATGATTATTCGAGAAGGGAATTTGTGTATTTTTTAAAGTAAATCAGAAGTGTTCAGTCATTTTAAGGAATTTAAAAACCTTGTGGAAAATCATACTAGAAGAAAAATAAAATGTTTAAAGACTGACAATGGTGGTGAGTTTTGTTCTGATGAGTTTGAAAGGTATTGCAAAGACCATGGGATTAAAAGGCATAAAACAACACCTTACGCTCCGCAGCAAAATGGATTTGTTGAAAGATTGAACAAGATGTTGATGGAGAAGGAAAGAAGTATGTTGAGCAATGCTAGTTTGGAACAGAAGTTATGGGATGAGGTTGTGGCTACAGCATGTTACTTGTTAAATCAGTTTCCTTCGTCAGCGCTTGTTGATAAAATTCCTATCGAAGTTTGGTCATGTAAGAAGCCCTCTATGAGACATATTCGTGTCTTTGGCTGTGAATCATATGTTTATGTGTTGGATGTAAAGAGATCTAAATTGGATAGCAAAGCTGAAAAATGTATCTTCATTGGGTATGGCCTTGGTGTGAAAGGATAGAAGCTTTGGAACCTTTTTACTAAGAAGGTATTGTATAGCAGAAGTGTAATCTTCCGAGAACTGAAACCTTGTTTAGTGGATCTGCAGTCAAGGATGGAACAAGATAAAAAGGATAATGATGTTGTTGAGATACCTCTAACTCTAGAAAAAAGAGGAACAATACATTGAAAGTGTACCTGAAACTGAGGAGAGTTCGAGCAGCTCTGAGAGTTCTGAACAAGAAGAAGAACCACAACCTCATCCTCAGCCTATGAGGAGGTCTACACATGAAAAGAAACAACCGAATAGGTATGGATTCTCTATGATAGATTCTAGTTGTTCCTACACTTTGATTACTAATAATGATGATCCTAGGACTATAAAAGAGGCAGTTGAAATGTATGATTTAGATTCCTAGTTGGAAGCCATGAATGAAGAAATGGCATCATTAAAGAAAATTGATAATTGGGATTTGGCCCATTGCTTGAAGGTAGAAAGCATGTGGGTTGCAAATGGGTGTTTAAAAATAAAATTGGTTTGGATGGTTGTGTCAAAAAGTATAAAGCGAGATTGGTTGTGAAGGGTTATTCCCAAGTAGAGGGAATTGATTATGGAGAAAAAATTTCTCTTGTACCTAAGCTGATGTCTATCAGATTTCTTTTATCACTTGCAGCAGTGTATGACTTAGAGATTGAAAAAATGGATGTGAAGACATCATTTGTTCATGGTGATCTTGAAGAAGAAATCTATATGTCCCAGCCTGAGCACTTTGTGAGAAAAGGTAAAGAAAATCTGGTTTGCAAGTTAAAAAAATATTTATATGGATTAAAACAATCTCTTAGAATGTGGTACCATAAATTTGACACATTTTTTTTGTTATTGGGATTTTTAAGATCAAAATTAGATCATTGTGTGTATTACAAGATTGAAAATGATCTTGTTCTTATTATTTCCCTTTATGTTGATGATATGTTGTTCATAGGCAATAGTAAGTTAATGATTTATGACCTAAAATTTCAGTTATCTATAAAGTTCAAAATGAAAGATCTTGGTGTAGCCAGGTATATTCTGAGGATGGAAATAACTAGGGATAGAAAGGGTGGAAAGCTTTGGCTTAGCCAAAGTAAGTATATTAATATTGTTTTGGAGAGATTTGGTATGAATGATTGCAAGCAGCTAGTTGTTCCACTTTTGCAAGGGATGAAGCTATATGTTGAAGATTATCCAAAATCTCCTACTAAGATGGAGGACATGACCAGAGTGCCTTATGCTAGTACAATTGGTAGTTTAATGTATGCAATGGTCTGTACAAGGCCAGACATTGCCCAAGCAGTGGGAGTTCTTAGTTGATTTATGGCGAATCTAGGAAGGACACATTGGGATGTTCTGAAGAGTGTTTAGATATCTGAGGGGCGCTTCAGAATATGCTCTGTGTTACCATGGTAATTTTGTTGGATCATAGAGGACTCTCAAAATTCTTGGATATGTGGATTTTGATTGGGCAGGGGACATTGATAGTAGAAGGTCCACCAGTGGATATACTTTCATGTTGAATGGTGGTGCAATTAGTTGGATGAGCAAGCGACAAGTTGTAGTCACTTTGTCCACTACAGAGGCTGAGTACATGGCACCAACTCATGCCTATAAAGAATCAATCTAGTTAAAACATTTTTGTTCTAACACTAGGTTTGATGCAGAGCAGATTACAATTTACTATGACAGTCAAAGTGCTATTTGTTTGCAAAAAAATCCTACTTTCCATGCCAGGACGAAACATATTGATGTGTAGTATCACTTTGTTCAAGATATGGTGGAGGATGGAAAGGTATCTTTAGAAAAGGTGGATACTTTAGAAAATGTTACGGATGCATTGACGAAACTAGTGATCACAGACAAGTATAGGTGGTGTACCAGTTCGATGGGCCTTGGTGTCCATGAATCTCAATAGTTTTTTTGTGCTCTGGAGGTGTCAGTAAGATCTTCGTCAAGTGGGAGATTGTTGGAAAAAGTGCCTCAATGCTTACTAACATGGAATTCCTGAGAGAGTAGTATTGGTGAGACCCTTGGAATGTCTTGACAACAAGAAGTTGTGTTCTAAAGTCTTGGAGGGATCATATCACTGTGACTTAGGACCTGTCTTGCTGACGGAAGTCATCGGGGTGACATGAACTATCGGAGTGAGATTCCAAACTCATTTCGATAGTAGAAGTCTGGGTGATATAGGGGTGACCTTGTGATTGTCTTGTTGATAAGAACCATCGACATGACCAGAGTAGTAGGAGTGAGATTTCTAACTCATTTCGATGATAGGTGTCTGGGCAATGAAGATCATTGGGGAGACTCTTTCCGATGGACGCATCGAGGAGACTTGAGCTGCCGACGTGACTTCCTAATCTATTACCGATAGTATTACTCTTGCCAATGGATCTACTCCTGATGAATGATTGGTGTAACTCTTGCCAATATGCATGGTCTTGGTGTTCTTTGGGACATCAGGGAGACTTGAACCATCTGTATGACTTTCTAGTTTTTTGATGATAGCATTGGTCTTGTCGATGGTCCTGAGATTGAGGAGAATTCACTCAGTCTGAGTGATAGACCAGTAGAAGCCAGTGCAGTGTGTGATGGTCTGTGGAGAATCTAGCATTGGTGTGACCATTTGTCTGTTGTCTCGCCGATGAGTGATACAGTTGAATTATTTTGACCAAGTGTTTGTCCTACATGGTTTGTTTTTGACCAATGAGAGAAGCAGAATGTAAACCAATTGGCAGTTGAACTATTGTGACCATTCTCTTGTGGTAAATGAATAGACCGCTTGAGTATGAAGTAACAATTCATTCATACGTCTGGTTGGTTGGTTTTTTTTGAATGACTAGTTAGTGAATTTCATTGTATGCAATTTTGAAAAACATTGTAACAGTGATATTTTGTACAAGGTTGATCAGGGAAATGTTGTTGTTGTAAATTGACATCTGAAAAGAAGAGTCTATAATGTGTATGTAATTCATTTACTATAATACATGTGATCTTCTTTGGTGTGGTGGGTGTTTCTCCCGTAAGGGTTTTCCCACATAAATCTGGTGTCAAATGTGTTTGAGTTATTTCTCAATTATGTTATTTCTTTCGTATGCATCTTAGTGAACTATAATTGCAAAGTTTAAAAGGCATATCTCTTTCTCCTCTTAGTTTTGACATTATGAAAATTTTGTTCCACAATCAATTTTTTCCTAACAATTGTGTGTATTGCAAGAAGAAAGGTCATGATGAACACCACTGTTATACGAAGAAGATTGACGAGCTTTCATATCTTCTTCAAAAGAAAAATATTCCACTTCCCTCATCAGTGACTCCTTCTTCTACAACCTCTCCATCAGCATCACCTTCACCTTCATCCAAGCCTACACAGTCAGGGAATGTAGGATTTGCAAATGGAATGAAAGGTAAAGAAGATAAACTTGGTAAAGGACATGCATTGGTAACTTCTAAAATTCATTCTAGTTGTGATAGATGGTTTTTGGATTTAGGAGCATCTTATCACGTGGGTTTTACTCCCTATCCTTTTTTGGGTCTTCATCCTACTGATACTTCTAATATTTTTTTGGGAGATATTAATTTTTTGGATGTTGTGGGGATAGGAAATGTTGAGATTGGTGATGGTTGTTTCAAAGATTTACTTTGTATTCCTGATTTTCACACAAATATACTTTCCATCTATCAAATTACTCATGGTGAGGTACCTAAGACTGTAGAGTTCATTGCAGATTTTGTTTTCATTAGAGAGGTTGATACAGGGAAATTCATTACTCTTGGTGAATTTGATCATGATTCTCATCTCTATGCCTTTCTCATTTTGTTGATGATGATGATTATCAGCCTCACACCCCTCTTGCTAGTGTTGATAGCAATTACTTGGGATAGATTGGTCATTTGAACTTTGAAGTTCTTCAAACCTATTTTGATTCATCTCCTATTGCTTTAGAGGTTTTTTCTTTAGCACAGTAGGATGTTTTTGATCCTTCACATCATTCTTTGTGGTATATTCACTTGAAAAGTCTTGTGGATTTGTTTTATGAATCTCAAAATTTTAATTTGGATGATGCATTTGAGGGTATATCCTTCTTTTTTATGAAAATATCTGCACTTTTGTCACACCATTTATGTCTTTGGAGATTGTTCCACATATTCTTGTCGATCCACCTTCTTCAGTTGAGGTTGCACCTGACCATGATGTGACATTTGGTTAGGTGGAGGCATCGAGATAGTTTTCAAAGGAATATTTCATGTTGATTCTTCCTCTCCCTTCTGTTTTTTTAGAGTTGGAATTTATCTTGCACTAGAGGTTGTTTCTCCCTAAAGGGAGGCATGTTGTTTGCAAACATGGGATATTCTTCAAACTTTCAAGATTAGCACAAAAGATTCTTCATCATGGGGGGGGATCTTCAACATTTCTACTCTTTTCTATGGGGGGCTACATAGTACCTCTCCTTTTGTATTTTTTTGAGATCAGTGATGGGAGTTTTTCTTGGGGGGCCTTGTGAATTCCTCCTTTAAATTTTTTAGCTTTTATTACTTTTTCATTTTTTCACTTTTTAAGGTTTTTTTCTCTCTTTTGGAGAGGATTTTTCTCCCATAGGGTTTTTCTCCTTTTCTCTGGTTGTGAGAGATTGCATTGAATAGTAGTTGTGCATGGGTACCTAACATGACCATGTAGTTGGGACCCATCTTGCATTTCATTTTGCACTTAAGGGGGGGTGTTATTGTTAAGTTTTAACTTAGGGATAATTAATTGGGTGTTTTTTCCCGTATCGGGTAGTTTTCACCTATCTCATTTCTCATGCCTTTAAAAGGCCTATACACTATATATTTTAGCATCTCATCTCAATTTTTGAATATCATCTTGATATTTGGTAGAATAGTCTTTGTTCTTCTCTCATGTATCTGTGAGGGTGGTTTGTTTTCATAGGTTGAGGATCCTCGGAAGGAGCTAATATCTCCTACATTATCTTCCTTCCTTGTTGGATCCAAGAGGATGTTGGAAGTTAAAAAAAAAAGGGGGGGGGATAGGATGTGTTATTCATAGTGTTTGATTTTTGAAAACTAGCCAAGAACAAGGTCATTTCTTTTTGGGGATTGAAGGGGCTTCTTGAGAAAAAAAATTGTAATCTATGGTTTGACCAAAGGTGAACAAATACATGTGGCTGGGGTGAAGAGAATGTAGACCTGGCCAATGGATTTTTCTTGTTGCTATCTCATAAATTGTATCTATCAACATTGTGCTTAGTGTTGCATCGCTTTAATACCATAATCTCTATTTATCTATCATTGGTACTTGGTAAACTTTGTAATTTTGTTACTGCGGTGTAGAATGAAATTGGGGATTGCTTCAATCACCTTAGAATGATATTTCTAATATAAAAGAAGTTTATTCTTTGGAGAATCAACAATCATTGTAATTAATTTTGCATTTCTCTTTACACATTAAAACCTTGGACTTATGTTTTGGCCGATGGAATGGTTTCCTATTACTATTATTTAGTAATCTTGGTTTCTTATTGATTGAGTGAGGTATGAAGTCAGTCCATTCCTATAGCATTGGAAAGAATTTGTTTGATTGATTTGGACAATGTTTGGTAGGATACTATTGTTGTTTGGTTAGCTTCCTATAGGTTATTAATGGAGGTTGTCATTTTCTTCTGATATGTGAAGTGTTTCAATCTATTTTGCTATACTCAGTGTGCTATCAACTTCGAGTGGCTCAACTATGATAGAAAAAGTAGGTTGTTGATGCCCATATATCTCAGGGAGCTCAAAATAAAGCTAGGCTTCATTGGCTCAAGATTGGCGACAAAGTGAGAAAATAATTCTTCTAGGCTCATCATACCTCCCAATCCATCCAACGAGTTTTTGAGGGACACCATCTCTTCTCTAAGTTTCCAAAAAAATTGTAAGCCTTTTTTTGCCACTATGAATAGGTCTTCTCTATGTAAGAATTATCTTGAGCTAGGGAATATGCTTTGCGACAATGTCTTGTTACCATCCCTTGTCAAGTGTCCAATGATCAACACACTTAGTGTGATCAAATTCTCACTCAAGATGAACTTAAGTGTCACACCCCAAATTCTATCTTGCAATTAATTTTAAATTTTATGTTGAATATTTTTTTTGATGTGAATGGATGATTTTACTTTAGTTGATGATTAGAATAAATTAAAATGCCATATAAATATTTTGTTAATGAATCAGAGAATAGTAATCGTTATTACTTTTGATTAAAGATTATGATATCATGGTTATTAATGAACTAACCATTTAGATGACCTTTTAAGTTGAATGTTGGAGAAGGTTTTGCCCTTCAAGGTGGAGAGGGTGAGTATCACCAAAGAGAAGAGTATAGAGATTGGTAAACAAATGGGTAAACACCATTTTGAGTTAGTCAAACACTCGTGTAGGTTTTGTGTCAAATCCCAAGTAATTTTTCAAGATCAACCCTATGTTGTCAAAGAGTTAATACTTGGTGGTTTGGTCATAAAGATATTTGGTCCTTGACCTAGTCTTTTTCCATAGTCAGGAGGAGATATTATTGTGTCTAATCAGATTTATGATATAGCTATTTTTATTAAGGATTATTTGATTATTATTTAAAAGTATTAAAAAGAAAATAATATGTAAATATATACATATATGAATATAAAAAAATGTAAATATATATAATATATATATTTCCATTAATATTAATGAGTCATGTGTAACTAGTAAGGGCAGTTAGTCCAATGAATGGCAAGTTAATGTTTAGTGAAATAAAAGCTATATGAATTAACTCCTTTATTCTTCATGTGAAGGCCTTGCACCTAATAAATTGACAATACAATTAGCATGAAGAGAGGTTTTAATGCTTCCTTTGTGGCATGGTGGAGGAGATAGTGGAGTTGTGTGATTAAAAGGAGCGATTCACATGTTTTTAAAAGTTATTTTTTGTAGTGAAAAGGGATTTTGTGTTTGTAAAAAGTAGTTAGAGAGCAATCGTTTGTTTTGGGGGAGGAGACTTTTTATTTGAAAGAGTAGAATATATGAAGGAAAGAGGATAGTTCTTCTTGATCATTGTGAATAGAGTGCATTAATATATATAGTTGAGTTTATAATTAGGAGATATACGTGGAAGAGAAAAGAATGATTCACACTGTGAACAAGGCATGGAGTGTCTAGAAATGTCGACAGGAGCTTTGAAGTTGTGCTTAGAGGATTTGAAAGGGTAGGAGAACAAAAAAAATTATAGGCATAATTTCAAAAAAAATAAAATCTCTTTTATTCTTGGTAATATAAAGATGAACTTTTGGATTTTTAAAAAAATATAAAGAGTTTATATATTGAAGCATATGTACATGCATGGTAAAAGAATAGTCTAAATATATAGACATGCAAATCAAATATTTTAAATTCCTTATTTTTATTCTAAGTAAAACAAGAAAGAGAGTATGATTGAAAACAAGAGTTTTTATTAGCCTGCTAGTATAAGCTAAATAGAAATATTCTAGTCTATATAAGTATGCAAAGATTATTTTGAATACATTTATAAATTTGTATGATAAGCTTGAAGCTTAAACTAGTTATTTTGGCTACAAGTAACCAAATTATTATACATAGCTATTAATATGGTTTAGAATCCATAAATATGTACTTATTCTTGAAAAAATAAATAGATAATAGGTTGTATAGTTATAAGCATTATAAAATATGTTATTGATCAAAGATGAAGGATAAAACATAGAAAAAACCATAATATTTATGATGAAGTTATTTTGATATTAGTGAATAAAACCGTTATTTACCTGTGTTACAAGTTTTCAAGACCTCAAATGATAGATAAAGTGACATGAGTTAGTGAAATTATTTGAATGCACTATAACTTGTAAAAGAGTTTTAAAAATCTTATGTTTTGAAAAATAAGAGATTTTTGGAATAACTGCAAAGACATATGAACACGTGGTAATAACCAGGATCCAAGAATTAAGAGTACACAAAACGAATGTTCTTTGTCAAGATTTTTTTGACCTTAGTCGTTTATCAACCTTCAAAATGTATACATGTTTGGTCTTATTTCCTTGTGAAAAGTTAGATAAACAATCAAATGATTTAACCATGTGTTAAACCATAGGTTGAATGTTGTTTCCAAGTCGAGTTAGAGGTGTATGAACTCACGACTATATTTCCTATGGAAGTGTCTTAAATTTTAAAAACTTTGGCCAAAGTAATACAAAATTCTTTGCTTGCATTTTGTCAATTCACAGTGTTCCAGATTTCATAATCTAGTCAGATTGGTCGTACTTAGTTAGAGGATTGTCTAAAGTTGTATGGTCGATTGGGTTATGTAGTACAAAACACTAGGACTCAGATAGCATGAACTTGTTGGTTTCCTTTGTCTATACTCTTTGTGAAAGGTAGGGCCACTTCCAAATGGAAGGTGTGTGGGGGACCGTCAGTCTATGGTTGGAGGTAAAAAGCTCGGATGATGCTCTCCCTCTTGCAAACGACTTTGTTGAGACTTGTGAGACAGACGTAGAGTTCCAAATATGAAAGACTTTATAACACTCTTGGTGTATTATAAACATTTTTTCTTTAAATGCAATTTATATATATAATGTGTAAGAAAATATTTTAATAAATTCCCTATTTTAATTGTTGCATTTCAAATTTAAATGATTATATATTCCATTTTATTATTGATCATGAAAAATAAATGAAATATGAAAGTAAAAAAAAATTAATATCAATTTTTTAACACGTACTTATTTACTTTCTTGTTAATTCATTAAGTAATTTCTAGTTATGATAGTTGAGTTCATTACATCAAATAGGTTGTTTTTCAATAGTCAATGCCAAAGACCCTATCTTGGATGGATTTCCCTACAAATTTTATAAAACCTTTTGGGATATTATGGGAAATGACCTACACCATGTCTATATCGAAGCCATGCAAACTGGTACATTCAAAAAAATAATCAATAAAGGCAATATCAAACTCATACCTAAGTCTAAGGATCCTAAAGAAATATGCAATTAGAGGCATATCATGTTGCTTAATATTTCTTACAAAATCATTGCTAAAGCCTTGGCCATCAAGATTTGATCCATGCTCTCCCTAATTGTTCAACATGAACAAAGAGGATTCATTAAATCTAAGCTCATTCTGAATAACATAGTTGTTGTTTGGGAAGGTATGGAATGGGCCCATCACTCTCAATAGCATACCCTTTTCATCAAAATTGAATTTGCCAAAGCCTACAATTGAATTGAATAGCCTTCCATTTTGGCCATGTTGCAAAGCCTTGGATTCAACATGTGCATCATTCAAGCTATCAAAATGTTTTATATTGATATTTTTTCTTGCATCGCCATTGTCATCCATCAATCTAGCACTTTTGGGCTTTTCAGGTCCATCCACCAAGAATATCCCCTTGCCCCAACTCTTTATGTTTTGGCGATCAAGGGGTTTGGGAACTTGTTGGTAGTTTCCCAATGTCATGCCAAAGGGGTTTCTCTTTCCCATTCTTTGTAGAATTTGGTCAATGGTCACTTTGTCGATGACTCCTTCCTCCTCCTTAAGAAGCAGGACAATGTCAATCAATCCCTACATTTCCTTTATATCTTTTGTCAAGCCTTGAGATGCAACATCCAATGGAAAAGACCCAATGCTACTGTTAATTCTTCCTTCCCATACCTACTTAGCTTAATTCTTTTGGGAGGAAATGGATTGACCATGGGGAATTATTTTAATTATTGGGCATCCCCTTTGCATTTTAAGCCTCAACCATTGAGCTTTAGCAAGTAATTATCACTCAAATTGAAAAAAACTACAGTATTAGATCACCAAGCCTCTCTCAGTAGCCAAAAAATTTCAAATTTGTGCAATAATTCTTGTTGCCACACTTCTACTACCCCTCATGTTGGGTCCCATATTAGGCCTCTTAAATATTCAGAAACTCCTCCACAATTTTCTTTGGGTTTCCAGTGATGAGAATCATGACTTTCATTGTGTTGCTTAGGATTTTTGTTGCCTTCTTTGTGATGCCAAGGGACTTGGTATAATTTCCATTTTTTGACATGGCATTGTAATGTGTTCTAAATGGATCATTCATGTTCTTGAGGATAATGAATCTTGGAAAATTCTTGTTTGTCAATGCATTAACTCTAGTTTCCCATCTAGGTATCTTGCTTGGAAATGGTTGGACTTGGGAACCCTCCTAACTATGTAGGAGTCAATTACTATTCAAGGAACATTTGTTATCATAAGAATATAGAAAGCTTGGGAATTCATTAAGACCTAGCTTAATTGGGTAGGTAATTTCTTTTGCAATGGGTTATCCATCAACCAATAATCCATCTAGTCATCTCTTGTTCTTAGGTCTCAAGGTTGACCTCTAGCCAAGTTGCCTCGAATCCACACTCTTCACATTTTTCAAACATGGAGGGTGGACTATTCTAGACCTCATTCATATGGCCACCAAAAGCTATCTTTCATGGTTTTAATTCAAACATAAGTTCAAGCTCACCAATGAAGACCATGAAAATTTTCAAACTGTTAATACTTCTATTCCCTCCAAATGCTTCATAAGGTTATGGTTTGGTCCCTCCAAACTTGGATAAAGGATTGAAGTGGTACCTAGACACCCCTCTTTATAACTATAGACCTTGTAAAGGATACTAATGGCTCTCTTCACATATGCCCATAGTTGAATAGCTCAACCATTACTGGTAGTTGTAATCTTCTCGTTGAATGAAATATCCTAGGCCAAATTTGTATGCAATTTTTCAATTTCATAACTTATTGTTCAAAGGAATTTTGTCAAATAAAGGGGCAACAATATGTTCTCAAATAGTTCCACTTGATTTAAAGAGTTATAAATATTTTTTAGGAAATCACTTTTCAAATATCATATAATGTGAATTCAATATCCAACACAACTACAATAAACTTTTCTTGAAATTAATAATGTTGATAATATTCACACTACACTAGAAACTACACTTATTTCAATATAAAGATTTCCAAAAAAAAAAAGTCTAATGTAGTTTGGGACCTTGAATAGCACCAAACATGTTACTTTTATAAAATGGAGTATAGGCATGACCTGAACTGAGATATTCACAACTTCAGAAAACCCAAATGCATATTATCGCTCTCCCTTTATATCATCATATGAAGTACATGACTTATTAAAATTATGTATGGCTTCCCTTAAAATAATCATATGGAACAAAACTTGAGAGTTTATGATTGTTGAAGTACCACCTTCAACCAATCAACAATCCCATGACTCTCCTTTACTCATTCCTTGTACTACACCATTTACAATTGTGACTTCTAAATTGGCATCCTTCAGGTAGTACCATAGTATAGATAATTTAAAATTAGCTTCTACAAATTCCTTTGACCCACGTGAGAATGTATGGACGACAAGAGGAAAATTCACTAGAAAAAATAAAAAATTGTACGACACTTGGAAAATATGTATGGCTTCCCTTCTAGTATATGTAATTCACTTAAAATTGAATGCCTTCACTTATATGTGTTGTGACTGGCATAGGGAAAGGTGCAGAATAGGAATTTCATTTGTAGATTCACTTGCCATGGTATGGACATATAAAATAACTTATGTTTCTATCACTTCCAACACTCATGAAAGAACTCTAGAAATTCTGCAACAATATTTCTCATTTAATTATCTTTATTTGATTAAAACCCCAAATACAGAAAACTCCATTAAAAAAATCTTAAATTAAATCTTGTATAGCCTCTGAGTAAGATTGTCAACACCGTCACTCAGGAAACATCTTTCAGTTTCAAAAGTGATATCCTTCATGGAGGATATTGTCTCCACAAAGTTCTATAAACAACATAACCCACTTTCTTCCCAATAAATCTTGCATAACCAAAAAGAGCTTCCAAAAGTCTTTTACCCTTTTCCAAACATAACTCCCAAATAGATTTTTTTGGTTATTTTTTTAGAACGAAACTTGATCTCACCATTTACCTATGAATTTTCCAGAATCCAATGATAAGTAATGGAAAGGATTGGCCAATGAACAGGTACTAGCTTGCTAGGCTAGACCTCTACTCTTTGGGCTTTGTGAAACCTAGGAGGGTGATCCTGAGAATGTCTATATGATACTATCGTGTCATTTTATCACTAACATTGAAAAAAAACATATACATTCATATTGGACGCAAATAGAAAAAATTCCTTAAGTATTTGGCAGACCCTTTAATGAATTATAGTTACAACTAGGAATGAGCAGTATTTCATGCCACTATACTATAATTGTAGGTGTGTCAGAAATTTTTGTAAGGATTTGTGTTCTTTTTCAAGTATAGGTGGCTTACAAACATCAAATATGTCAAAAAAAATGGACCAGTGCCTTATCTAAGGGCAACGAATTCACATATGCAATAAATTGTAATACAGTAGCAAATGAAAACAATTTTTTGTAGACTATTGCATATTACTTTGTAACACACAACTCGATATGTCCAGAATTAGAAACTTCTTAACAATCCTTTAATTTCACTTACAAATCTATGATCTCATTTAAGTACTTACTCATCTCTTTGAACTAAAGAAAAAGATGAAATCACACATTCAATGAAAGTGATTGAAGACGAATAAATGAACCATGATTCCTTTATTCATAATTTGAAAGCCAAAATTATAGAGGAGAGAAACTAATCCAAGAACTTTCAATTATCATTCATATATCTTTTCTATTGTATAATAATTATGCCTATTATAGATCTGAATACATAACCTAAGACTCAACGCTAATCTATTTCTATGTGCTTTAAATTATCTGAATTACTCATACATGAGCTCAAAATTGCTTAACCATCAAAATACATGTGTAATTGGTTGTGAATTCTCATTTATAGACACATCATAGCAACAAGCATTGGTCCAAATTACAATTACACTCACATTTACATTTGACATACATTTTAGTTTCAATTTCAAGAATCCCCCAGACGGTTATATTTGCATCATTGAAATAAGGGGGAAAGTGTATAAGATAAAATTCATTTCTATTTATTGAAGAAGATACACCCGGATTCCAAAAGGCATCTTTTAAATGTTGTAACAAAACCAAAATATCTTTCTCACAAGAAAAATGCATTAACCATGTGTGCACCCAATCATTAAAACTATAAAGCATGAGAAGCAACAAAAAGAGAGAAAATCATCCTATCCAAGTCAACACTTGTGCCACCAATATTTATGTTAGGAGAGAATAATATTTTGTAGTACTTCAAAAAAATCCTAATTTGTACTAGCTCCAGACTATGCATTGTTTCTCCCTCGTCTATTATTCACCATGTGCATCATCACCCTTTTATATATAGGTTCATTCTGTAAAATTTTCTAACCATGTGTTGTATTCATCTTCAGTGGGCCATTTTGCATCCATCAAGGTCTACACCTTTGCATTATGTTGAGAATACCTTGCATCAATTAAATCTCTAGTTTCTTTAACAAATACATCCATTCTCATCTCAACCCTAGCCATGTTATCAATGCGGGGGTTCTGCATGGAATAATAAATTATAGTTAACATCACATTGGCTTGTGGGAGCCACTCTCCCAACTCATGCTTCCTTTCATCAAACTACATTAAATCACCTTTATTATTCAGTATCTTCGGCATGCCCTAATCCTCCATCGCTCTAAACATTCTTAATTTGTTATGGATTTGCATCACTAACTTCCCATGGAAAGTTTTAATTTTACCTATTTGATCAATGGATTATAATATCTTAGGAACATTAGTAGGAGCTTCAAGATCTTCCTGCATCTTAGGTATTATTTCCTTAAGTGTCCTTACCCTGGTGCTCCATTTGCTCCATTCAATTTGAAAAGCCCTCTAAACCTATAAATTTTTTATGTTTGCCTCATTGATGTTCCTATAGGAAGCCCACACATCATTAGCCCTATTGACCATTTTGGTCACTCTATACTTCTATACATCCTCAAAAATTTCATTCGCCACCTTAACAGTTTCAAATTTGGCCTTCTTGACGTTTTCCTTCTTTTTCTTTAACTGATTATTCAAATCATTAATTCTTAAGGCTAAGGTTTCCCTGTCTTGCATAGAAAAGTATGAAGAAGAATAGTATGGAAAATACAATGCCCTTATTGACTAGCTAGCCTAAATAGTGGTTCTCATCTTATTTATTTCATCCAAATCCTTATTGTACTCCTTCAACAAGGAGTCATATTTCTTTTGAGAAATTTGTGTTGTATCTGCATTAAGAATTGCAGCATGAATAGTTAACTTAGTTGCTTGGACAAGAGTCATATATGTAGCTCTCTTCACTAACATGGCACCAATGACCTTTTTAATAGTCCTAGCGACCTCATGCTTTCCATTATTGGGTTTCATGGACCAAATTGCAAGAGTATGCAATTTTGGACTATAACCAGACCCAAATACCTTGTTGTCAAAATACTCCTTAGATATAGAAGCCTGAGGGTCTCTTCTTATTGCATCAAGTGCAATAGATGAGGTGAGGGTGCACCCTGGTAGTAACATCATTTTAATTTTTATGATAATAGTCCTAGCTTTGATAGGAGTAATAGCTACAATCTCAGCCATAATATTTTCTTCCTTTGTCTTCTCAGCTTCCTCTTGTTGAGAGGGGTCAACATTTTCCTTTGCTATTTCAATTCTTTCCTTTATTTCCCTACTTCTCTATTGAACAATGAATTCTTTGAATTCCTTATTTCACACAAATGCCTCATCCACAAGGAACTCATCACAGGCCTTGATCCTTAGATCATCATCAACCTCTTCATTATAATTCCATTGGACAATTCTATCATGGGAAACCTCTAAGTCAAGAGCATCATCAATATTGGGAGAAGGTAATTTCTTCTCCACTTCCTCATCACCAGGCACATGCTCTACCATTTTTTCCTCCCCAATTACTTGAAAATTTTCTCCTTACAAATCTATAGGATTCTCTGGAATATGCATAGCCTAAGGTTGTTTCTCTAAAAGACCTTATGCTCTCTCAGCAACCTACTTTACCTTTTCCTTAAAATCACCACTCTCGTAATCCTTTAGCTTTGCAAAATCCATTTCAAAAGGACACTCTATTACATCATATGGACTCACATAGAATGCATTTCTCTTCATAATACTCTCCTCAATGTCACATATGGATGTCCATTCATTTTTTCTAGATATAACATCCCCATCACTAGTCAAGTTTTACAACACATCATCTATGTACAAGAAATGGTGGGAGAACCCGAATAAACCCTTGCTTCTTCTCTTTGCATGCACAAAACCTTCTAGGTCAAAACTCATAACCTCATCAATAGGTAACCTGAGGTTATTCACCATGATTCCAAATTTCTCATACGCCTCCATGGTAGTAGCTTTAAAGTAAGCAAAGGAATATTGGGGCACTAGCACAGTGCCCTTCCTAGGTTTTCTGAATAATTCTAGGTCCATAAAATTTATTTGCCACATCAACTCCATAAATTCCAGTCGGTCAAAGAGATATAGGGGCAAGAAGTGTGGTGCTACTTTGGCTCCATAAGCCCTAATTAGAGTATATTCTAGGTGCAAAAACTAGTCTTCCCAATTATGATTTGTAGTTATTCCCGCCACTTCATTTGGGCACATGTCTCTGATTAATTTTCAAAGCCTATGAATGGCTGCCACACCCAAACTCTCCAAATTAACAAACATAATGATATTAAAAAACATCAAATAGTTGGAATTGGGACAATCCTGGTCCCAAATATGTGTCCACATTTGGACTGGAAAATCATTATTCTCATTATCCTTCTATCTTAATCTCAACCTCTTCTTCCATTTCTCTTGACCCACAAATAGAAGCATATGCATCAATAGAGAAGAATGTGGAAAAGATAGAGGGAGAATTTCCTTCTTTAGATTGATAAAATTCTTATACATTTTCTCTACAATATAAGCAACATAATCAAAACCTGTGTTTGAATTTGGACTTTGTATATCCGTCACCATCACCAACAAGTCATTTTCCATCCTCACATCAAAATTACGAGCCAAAACTTGATTCAAATAGTAATATGTGTTCTTCAAATAGTCAAAAAATTATTCACACCCAAAGGGCTCTATATTCTTAGGTCCAAACCTTTCCTTGCTCTTTATATGTGTTGATGGTGTTTTCTACACAGCAACAACTCAGACAGAATATGATATCCTATCTCTCTTGAAAGGTAAATATCTATGGACAAAGAGATAACCCCAAGGTATCTAATGTCAAGTCTTGACAATGCAATGAACAACCCAAAGATAATGTGAAAATGTTGGTAATCACAAAGGGACCTTACTACAAGCAAATACTGGACCTTCAATTTATCATATCTAAACAATGAATTGATACTTGAAATCCTCAATTGAACTCAAATAATAAAGAAAATAACAAAAGATAAATCTTTCAGAGATAATTCTAAGACTAATTCTAACCCTAATATTGGCAATGCCAAAAGATAAGATGCTCAAAATAGACCAATCTCTCATAAACTATTTTCTGTTTGACCCAGATAAATCTGCAATCTCATAGAAATAGTGCAATCTTTTGAGGCAGTTAAAGATTTTCAAATCATAAACATTCATTCAAAACAATCCTATTGCAATTGAAATGAACAAACATTCATAACCAAACTAAGCACAATTTTTAAGTCCAGGTTAACTTTGAAAAGCAGCTAACAATCAACTAACTCCAAAAAGTATGGAAGATCACTGCAAACATTCCAAACATGAAACCCTAAGCATCACCAAACTATCTAACAATAAACTTAAGCCATTTTAAAGATAGAACAACAAGAACCATGCCAAATAAAACTCAACATAAGAGAGATACTAGATCACAATATCCTTTCTTATATTAGATCATCCACAAATGGCAACAATTTCAGTCTTCTGTTACAATACTTGCTTGAAGAGAAACCCTAGCTCGCTCAAATAAGAAATCTCTATTCTATGTCTATATGTCTATTCTATTCCTTCTATATCTATCTCTATATATAAATGAGGCAACATGCCCAATTTATAGAGAATCCCCAAGATAGGTTGGCCCAAATAAGAGTTTTACGATAAAAATGCCACACAAGAGGTCAGCCTCAAAAGATATTCGAATATAACATGAAATGTGCAATTTGCACCAATTTCATCCAAGTCGGCCTAGGGTCTCAAAAATTTGGCCCAATGCATGTGGATAATGGGAAGCGAAAACCTTGATGTAGCCTTATATAACTACTTCCCATCCTTGTCTTTAGCTCGATCCACTTCACCATGCACTACTAGCAACACTCTATCTAATTCAGCAATAGGTGGCACAGGCAAAACCCTAACTCTTATTTCAAGAGACTTAATGTCATCTCTTGCCTGCCTTACTGTTCCATCCCAATCATCCCTATTTTTTAAATACCTTTCAATAACTGCAATGTAGGTTGCAACATCATCCAACTGATGTTCAATAATTGGACCTTCACTGACTGGAGAATAGACATCTCTCCACCATTTCCTAAGTTGTTCCAAATTGAGATGCTTTGGAGCGAATTTCTTCCTCCCTGTCATAATTTCAAAGAATGAGATGCACTTATCATAAATGCCATTCAAAGTGTCCTCAATCTACCTCTCTTATTTCTGAATCTTTTTCAAGGCCCTTTGCCTCATCTACAAGATCTCGAACCATTCCCAAGGCTCAGAAACCCTTGGAAAAGGAAGAATCCCACTCTTCACCAGTTTATCCTCAGTGTACTCCAGGATTGTTCTTGTTTTCTGCAATAGGAGATCAATATCCTCTTTGTCTTGGAATAATACAGTCTTTATCCAATCCACTGACCTAATGGCATCCCCTGTAGTCGACAAGATATCCTTGATGGCACCATCTCCTTTGGTCTAGACTCCCTACAACCAACCAACTATGGCATGTGTAGTGCCTTTCATTCTTTCAAGTTCAGAGATTTTTTCTTGGGGAAAGAAACTTGTAGCAGAGGAGGAAGAGCCAATAGACTGCAAGGGTTTCATTAGCTTCTGCAAGTAATTCAATTTCTCATTCTCCCTTTCAAACTCATGCCTGTTTTGTACCTCTTTCTTCAATCTTCCTACAATTATAGCACTGGAGCCTTCATACTCCTCAATATCTTGCTCCATAGAAGCATTCCCTAGATCAATGGTCCGTACATGATAGTATTTTGTAGTTAGATCATCTCTATCTTTGTCTAGATCAGGGGTAGCAATGTGAGCCACTCTATTGCTTGATCCATCCCTCTCAATCCTAGATACAACCCTAGCCTTCTTCTTAGTTTTTATTTTCCCAATATTGGCCATTAGGTCATCCCAATTGGGAGGAGTTTCTTCCACTATCACCAATTTAATTTTTAACTCTCTATCCAACGAACCTAGAACAGTGGATTCGGTTGGCACCTTATCTTGTTTATCTTGTTTATCCTATTGGACATTAGGTGCGTCTTTCTCAATAATATGCGCATTAGGGATTTCCTCAGTTGGATCTTCTTTCTCTAGAAACTTCTCCTTTACAATATGTGCCAGTGAAGGGATCCTAGCTGGTATCTCCTCTTGTTGAGGGGATTTGTTCAATTTCTCTTCTGCAGGTGAATCCACATAGGCTACCAAGGGATAATGGATTACCTTATCAATTTTTTCCTCGGCATTGTAGAGGTCTCCTGCCTGAAATTCTTCTTCACCCAAGTCCTTAGGATCTTCATCCTTCCTTGGCTCTTCTTGTACACTACTAGTATCTTGAGGAGGGGGAATGTTCTCCTATTCAATGATAGGAGCAGTCATAGGAACATCCTCCTTTGTTGTAGCATCCTTTTGGGAAGGATTCCTTGACCTCCTCATATATATCTATGTTCTTTCCCCTGAACTTCCTATCTCCACCACAGGTGTCTCAACCTCATTTTTTGATTTGGAAGTTTCTTTTTACTTTTGTGACATTCTCACAAGTCTTCTTCTTTTGAGAAAAGGAGCAGTAGCATCTTCCTTCTCCTCCTTATCTTCTTTACCCTTCTCAGCCTCCTTCCTTGGAACATGCCTTCTCTTTTTGGCAATAGGCTTTCTTTTCTTACCCACATCTGCTAACTCTTCAATTTGAACATCCCTAACTTTAATCTTGAAGGGAGAGTCCACCTTGGCTTTACCCTTAGGATCTTGTTCATGTGATTCCTCGAAAGCAAAATGAGACTCCAAGTCTCCTGTCAAATCATAGGTGCATTGAACACCTTCACTTTCTAACTCCAATATCTTGTGCTTCAACCACATTTTAGTATACTTAATCACCAGAGTCATAATTTTCTCCAACTTTACCTTTTCTTCTTCCAACCAGTCAATTTCTCCAACTGGTTTATCTTTCATAGCCTTGAAGATATGACCCTAAATCAGATTTCCATCCTCCTCCACCTGGTCAGGAATAGCCTTTATGTTGTATAACCTTACTAAGTCTACTAGCATCCTGGAGAATTTATTTTAACTTACATCAAATTCATTGCCAAGGTTAGCCCAATAATCTTCAATGTTGTCTTTGTGGCTGTACTCCCTGTTGGCCTTCTTTTGTGCGTCACTAGTAATATCAAACCTTTCCCTCTTAGAATGGAAAGAGAGACCAAAGCTACTCATCTCCTCTTTAGAAGCATGAGCAGACTGGATGGAAGGGAAGACCTCATTTGTTCATATCTTCAAGGGGAAATCATTCCCAAATCATGTTTTATGCTTATCTCCCTTCACAATCACATCAAAGTCACAAATCTTCCTAGTGACCTCCAATAGTATAATGTGGTCAGTTGGGTACCTTGGGAGTCTGTAGAGATCCCTTTGACAACCATCGATCCTAATGTAGGAGAAAGTGGGGAACTAGATGAACCATGCTCCATACCTCCTAATCAACTCCTTGGCTTTGTCTGAAATCCTCGCATGCTCTTCATCCTGCAACAACCTGGTAATATACATTGTGAAAGCATAATTTTCTCTTCTATAGCTACCTCCTCCCAACTGTAGTTGTGGATACACCTCATAGATTGCATCCTATATGAATACACCTCTAGTGCTCAACCCTTTGTATGGGTGGAATTTTTCCAATGCATACACCAGGTAGGAAGTCATGGTGAAAGTCCTCGTCTATAGGAAATTGCACATTTTCTCATGGATTACTGCACTTATGGCAAACACCCAATGGTAATCTATGCCCTGCCCCATTCGAGCAATGACATTAAATATCCAGCTCTCAAAAACTCTTGCACTCTTCAGCCCTACCAACCTGCTAAGGAGACTGATGAAATTATAGTATTCCCTTTCGAATTTAAGTCTAAATAGTTGTTTTGGCAATTTGGAGAAGTGGGATTCGGGCTTCTCCAACCAAGAATTGATCAACTGTTGGGACTTAACCACATTCTCCTCATATTATTTCTTTGTTGTATCCATATCAAAGGCCACCACATGTGACCTATCAGGTATATCAAAATTTCTAGCAATGAACACGGGATCAAAGTTCACCACAATCCTTCCTGAGGGCCAATTATCCTTTGTGTTCCCCTGTCATAGTTCCTGGCACATTCAAGCACCAACTCATAGCATTGCACTGTGGAGGGGAAACCAAATACATGTGCTAATCCAGATTCCAAAGTTTTTCTAGCCAGCAAAGGTAGGTTATGTGCTGCCATCTCAACCTTGCACTCTTAGTAATCCCATATACCCACATTGGTATCAATGATCCCTGACCAGATGGAAGTCAATCTACTCTTAGGAATCTTACTCTTAATGTCCATTTACACCTTTTCTACATTAGAGATAGCAGAATTTTCAACACTTGGATCTATTGCCTTTCCTTTGCCATGCCCAGCAACATCTTGTCCTGATCCGGCCTACAAACAAGTAAAACAACCAAAATGAGATCCAAGATAAACAATGAGTGTTAACATCAATTATTTCAAAGTTTTGGATTTAGCCTCTTCCACGGAATCCAGACTGGAGAGGAATTTCAGGGAAATCTGGACCAGGCGGAATCCAGCGAAACAAACATACAAACCCCACAATATCATTTCAATTAATCAGTATAATAAAGGAATAACTTAAAACCACTTAGCATAAGTTCATCTGATCATCTAAATACATTATTAATAAGAAAATTCCTATGTAATCATCAAATTTTTCATTCCCACAAAACTTCAGAAAAATCCGCCAGAGATGGAAATCCCCAAAAACAACACTTTTGGTAATTTGGAAAATGAAGGAAGCGCAGAACACTCGGGAAAATCCCAATGGCACGGATTTTAGGGGAATTAAGAAAAATTCACCATGAAAATCCAGAGGAAGCAAAATTTTTGGAGGCAAACAAAAGTTCAAATTAATAGCAAATACGAAGAACAAAGGAGAAACAAGAAGACTCGATGAAATCCAGTAGAGGTGGAATTCTGCAAAGGTAATGAAAACCCGAATGCCTATGTTTTCCTCATCCTCATCCAAATAGATCGAACGACATGGACCAAGATCCTGCAGCTCAACAATGACTTGACCTTCACCTCTAATGGATGAACCATGAATTTAACACTCACCTCTCAACAATTTGAAAGGGATATATTATGCCCTAGGTCAAGAACCCCAAGAACCTCTACCATGAAAGCACAGAAAAGCTCAAGCACAACTTACTTGCAAAATAGGAAAGCAAATTTGTGGCAAATGCAAGAAAGCCTCGAAAATAGCAAAAAAAGACCATCCCAAAACAAATATTCAAGACAATCACCTGAACGATATGGTAAGACATGAAAACCCTAAACTCCCAGAAATAGCATGCACACAGAAGCAAGAACGAAGCAATGAATGACATGAAAGTACATACAATGAAGCGTCAAAACCAAAAGAGGAAGAGATAATATCTACATACCATGAGAATAGAAGGAACTGAAACTAGGGATGCCAGCAAACAACCTTCAAGCATGAGCATAATACAAGCAATGCTCAAGAAATCCAAATGCAACACTTGAAATCACTTCGAAATGCAAAATCTAGCAACACATCTCAAGCTCCAACACTCCAAACTCAAATGGAAAGTAAATACACAAACTCAAATGGAAAATCACTTCCCAAAATTCAATATAACCTAGCCCCAAAAATTGTGCAGTTGCCATTAATGCGATTGACAAGACGACCGAGACCAAAATCCGGAAATCCAACAGAGTAACGGACATTGAGAAAATCTAGAGGAAGTGGATTTCCCTGAACTTGAGTAGAAAGGCAGCCATTACCGAGTACCAAAGGGAAACTGGGAAAGTCTGGCCAAGGCGGATTTTCCCGAACACAGAGAAAAACTCAAAATGCACCCAGAACTTAAGGCTGACAATATAAATCATAAATGGACCACCCCGACTGGCAGGATAAACATCAAAGCACATGCCCAAGCAAGAAAAAATTCAAAATAGAAAGGCCAAGACACCAAAAGCAAAAAAAATGAGGGTCCCAACTTTCAGTGGGGCATGTGTGCAAAAACTACAAAACAAATGGTGACTCCGCTGGGAAAATTCTCTAGAACAATTCAAGAAAAAACTAGAATCAAGAACCCAGAATCTCTGGTTTCAATCCTTACATCAGGACACCTATGAATAAAGTTTTAGAAACCACAAACAAGAAGAATTTTTCCTATACCAGGGTCCAAGTGTGTATATTTTGCATTTATTTCCTATATTGTAGGTGTAATGGGAACTAGAGCAAATCTGACCAGGCTACATAAAAGTTCTAACTTCAAAAGCAACCTGGATAGAGCCTCATTTCCAGTCAGGTATCCATTGCCCCAATGATGTTACCGCTATGATCCTCCCCAACATAGCTCTACTGCCAACCAGGCATCTATAGCCCTGATAGAGATACTAGGATACCCTTGATAAGGTGGAGATTTATTTTTATTTTCAATATTTCCCTTTTCTCTTTTCTCTTTTAAATATTTCATAGAACCTTCCTTTCACCTTGTAAGTAACAAAACTCACACTCAGGGATGAAGAACATAGTGGCACTAAAGCAAAATATAAGATTTTTCACCAGGCCAAAATACAAAGGAACCCTATGCAATTCCAGAATTTTATTTTAGTGTGAAGGTATGAGACACGAATATATTCCAATGTTTATCCAAAATAAATGGTTCTAATTCTAAGTAGAAGGGACATTAGATAAAGAAATTCCACCACTTGACTCCGAAAAAATTATTAGAGTTTGTAAAAGAAATTTGCAAAAAAATCCCAAGAAAATATCCCATTATACAGATGCAACAACCCCAATAAAGCAAGAAACCAAAAAGCAAAGACCAAAATGGAAAGAAAAACGAACCAAAGAAAACCTACACTAACCAAAGCAAAGCAGAAAGAAAACCTACTTTAGCTATGTACAGGATGAGCTACAAATAGCTCAAGGTTGAAAATCATTCTTCAAATACTGCCCATTGATAGGCAACGGGATATCCTCACCAGTGAGGGTTTTTAGATGAAAAGCATTATCTCCCAGAATTTCTGAAATCTGGTAAGGACCAAGCAAGATTTTATCAAATTTACTATGCTCTCCCTTACGGTCATGGGCTTTATCCTAGTAGAGAACCAAGTCAGAGATTTTAAAGGCGTTTACCTTGGCTCTCCTATCAAACCATCTTTTCACTACACCCTGATGTTTAGCAAATTTTTCTAGGGCTTCATCTCTTTTCTCTTCAAGGTGTAACAACTCAGCCAAATGGGCTTCATGTTTATCCTCCTCATTGTAGTATTCATTAATAAACTGTAGGGTAGGGCTCTTGAATTGGATAGGAAACATGGGTTCCAAACCGTACACCAGGTGATAAGGAGAGGTTCCTATGGATACCTTTTGTCTAATACAATCTACCTAGAGAGAAAATCAAAGTTGGGTGTGCCAATCCTTAGGATTTTGTTCTAGCAACTTACAGATAATTGTTAATAGGTTTTTATTGGAAGACTCAACTAAACCATTGCCCTGAGGGTAATAATTGGATGAAAATTTAATAATGATCCCATGATCAAATGCCCAATTAGAAAATTTTAGTGATGCAAATGCAGGACCATTATCACAAACTAAAGACAATGGACAACCAAAATGATTAATAATACCTAACTCAAGAAAATTGATTACCTCATCCAAAGTACATTGTTTACAAGCAAGAGCCTCTGTCCATCTAGTAAAATAATTAGTTATGGTAAGAATATACCTGTGGCCTACAGAAGATGGAGGATTAATTAGACCTATGAAGTCCATTCCCCACTGGGCAAATGGTTTTACCTCTATGACCGACTGAAGTGGAAGAGCTGCATTTTTTTCCTTACTTGTTGTGGTTTAACATATGTGACAAGTCCTCACATGTTGGTATGCATCTTTGAACAAAGTAGGCCAATAATAGCCTACCATCAAGATTTGATTTGCAGTGGATGATGCAGAACCATAGCCTGTGCCATATCTTTCATGAAATTCCATCATCACTTTGGTAGCTTGTTCCTTCCCTAAACATCTTAGGTATACACCCTCATGATTTTTACTATACATGATAGCTCCTTTCATCATAAAACTCCCACTCTTCAGGTGCAACGCTCGCCTCTGAATTGTACTAAGGTGATTAGGACATTGTTGATTTAGTAAATAAAAACTGATTTCATCATACCAATCTCCTGGAGATAACTCCTGGAGACAATAGTGTTGATCTGTAAGATTGGGACCTATCTCAACCATTGTCTTTGTGAGTCCTTGTCCTCTTACTAATTTCATGGGTTGAATCTCCATATCATATTCCTGCAACATAGTCACCCATTTGGCTCTTCATTCACCTAACTCATTTTGCCTTAACAACAACTTTACTACAGGATTAGGCACTATGGCAAAGACCTTATTCCTCAAAATATAGTGTCTAAAATTTTTCACTGCTCTGACCAAAGCATAGGTCTACTTTTCAACATTATGATACCTTAATTTTGCATCTTTTAAAAGAGCACTCATGAAGGCTATAGGATGTTCATCGCCTTGATCAGACTTTTGGGTCGGCATTCTAGCACAGGAGTGATTAGAAGTGAATGAATATATGTAGAAAGGTTTAGTATAATCTAGACTCACCAATACTGGAGCCTCAATAATAGCTTTCTTGATTTCTATAAATGCCTCCTTAGCTTTTGCATTCCACTCTACTTTTTCTTCGTATTTCAACATAGCATTCAATGGCTTCACTATCTTTGTAAATCTAGTAATAAATTTTCTAATAAAGTTGATCTTACCAAAGAATGACTTCATCTCTTTCTTACTTGTAGGGTTTTGTATCTTTAAGATAGCCTATATTCATTTAGGGTCAATAGCAATAACCTATTATGATATGATGTGTCTGAGTAATTTTCCCTCTATGACTCCAAAAATGGACTTCCTTGGATTAAGTGAAATACCAAACTCTCTGCCCCTTTGGAATACTTTGCATAAATCTATTATGTGATCACCTCATTTCTTAGAAAAACAATTCAATTCATCCATATAAATAATGATGCACTTACAAATTATATCTTTAAAATCAATATCCATAGCTCTTTGGAATGTATCTCTAGCATTGATCAACCCAAATGGAATCCTTTTGTAAGAAAAAGTTCCCCATTTTGTAGTGAAGACAGTCTTGTGCCTATCCTCATATTGCAACATAACTTGGTTATATCCAGAATACCCATCCAAGACAGACATCATCTAGGATCCATTAATGATCTGAAGTACTTCATCCAGTGAAGGAATTGGGTAGTTATCCTTTTCTAATGCTCTATTCAGATTCCTAAAATCCACACACAGTCTGATTTCTCCATTCTTTTTCCTTACTGGAACCAGATTTGCAACCCAAGTCAAATGTCTTATTGGAAATATAATTCATGTTGAAAGTAACTTCTATAGTTCCTTTTGAATGGCAAGTTCTAACCAAGCATTGATTGGCCTCTATCTTTGTCTAAATGGTTTGAAATTTGTCTTCAAAGGAATGGTTTGTGTAATGATTTGAGTATCGTATGTTTTCAAATCTTCACAAATCCAGGCTATCACATCATAATATGTGTGTAAGGAATCAATAATCCCTTTCCTTTCTTCTGGAGTACACACCTTACCAATAAAAACATTCTTCATGTCATCTGGTGTCCCCATATTATATGTTTCACACTGGCTACTGAGGGATTTCCTTTTAACTTGTTGTTCCTGATCTCTTATCTTATCCAAATCAAAGATTTGTTCAAGCTGCACCATACCTCTTGGAATAGTGTTGGTCTTCAGGTTAATGATTCCTCCCAAGTCTATTTTCGCTTCTTGAGGCTCCATCTCCTCAATGACTTGAGAAGCAAACACATCAGAAATTGTAATAAAATCTAAAATATGCTTATCATCTTCAAATACCTAGAAATTAGTAATGTTATCAGGCACTGAAGGTACTAGAGTGAGTTCAACTGTAAACTTCTTCAATCCTAAAAGTGATAAAGGTTGCAAGGTGCTAGCAGCTTGTGCTAGAGAATCAACAACTTGATTCTTGTTACAAGATATCAACTGGATATTGAAAGCATCAAATTCTTTGATGAGATCCCACACTCTATGCTTATAATTAGAGATTCTCCTATCATGGCATGAATATTGTTTCCTTACTTTTTTGACTACTAACTCAGAATCCCCAAGGACCTGTAATATATTAACTTTCTTCCTTGATGTCATTAACAAGCCATGGATCAATGCTTCATATTCAACAACATTATTAGTGCATTGGAATTGGATTATGTGAGCAGAAAAATAATTCTTACCTTTAGAAGTGATCATCTCAAATCCTACTCCAACACCCTACTTAGATTTAGATCCATTGAATCTTAATGTCCAACAACCATCGGGTTCTAGTAACTTTAATTTATCCTTCACTTTTTTGGAAATAAGGGGCTTCTTAGGAAGCATTAGGCTCTCACCCTTATCATTATATAACTCCCTCTATACATTAAATCCACCAATTGGGACTAGATTAATGCATTTTTGTATCTATTCCACAACAGTTTGACACAAGTCACATTCTAGCTCGGAGTGAGGAGCATCATGGAATCTGCATTAATTGGGAAGCAATAGTTCTTCAAAAGTCATCCTTCCTCCTAGTTGTATCTGATTTTCCATACACCTCTGGATGAATTCTTAAAAGTTGTCCAACAAACTAAGTTGTTCATCTTCTTGATCATTAGTTTCCTCTGCTTGTTCAGTTAGTGGTTTAGAATCATTGATCTCTAACATGAATTCCTCTAAGGGGTCCTATAACATAAAGACCTCTTCATCTTCTGAAGCTACTATAGCCAATACATAATTTCCCATGCTAACTTCGGACACCAACACCTCATTCGAAATATTATGGTATTCAGTGATTACATACTTCATTCAGGGTTCTCTTTCAATTCTAATCTGATTTGGAACTCCTTTCCATAGTATCCATATGTGTGAATGGTCTGTAGATGTATACCCATTCAATGCCCTGGTGAAATCCTGGCCTAAAATCAATCCATAAGTATTAGGAATGTCAGCAACTTGAATGTTGATTACTTGTTGCACCCTAGGATCTGATGCCAACTGTGTGGGGATCATGTTCAATTCTCCCACTACACTCACCTTTGTTTTATCTAGTTGAGTGACCTTATTTTGAGAAGCTATAGGGGTAATACATAATGCTTTGCAAACAGAAAATGGCATAACATTTGTAGATGCCCCTAAATCTAGAAGAAAATTATGCAGATTATTTCCAAAGATACGAACATAAATTAGGAAATGAGGCGTTTCCATCTTTCCTTGAAACAAACTCAACTGAGTGTCAGCTTGTGCAACTTGACCCTTATCTTTATCTCTCCCTTTATCTATGGGTGGAACTTGGCCTCTAGGTGCCTGTGAATTAGAAGACCCGATAACAACCTCATTGGAAGTTACTCCCTGCGGTACTATATTTGGGTTGAATGACCCTAAAACTGCATTCCTAATAGCATGAACTCTTAATAATTCAAAAGCAGAAAGACTTACCTTTAATTTCTTGAATTCTTCAGTCACATACTCACCCAATTGCTCCACATTCAGATCAGCATGGGTTTCCTTGTAGCCACTAGCCTGCCTATCTTTTGAAACTTCAACATTCTTTCCCTTTGACAAGTATTGTGTTGGTACATAAGGATAAGGTGGATTATTACTAGCTTGTGGATCTGGTGGAGTAGTAAAATTGCTAGGAGGGATAGAAGTGGGGAAAGGACCTCCAGTCTGTGGACTCCTATTAGGTCTATTTCTCAAATCATATTTCTTTGCTAGTTGTTGAAACATCTAAACTTCTTCAACACTAACTTCCTCCTCATCCAAAGGGCCATTATCATTCTCATTTTCCTCATTAAACAACTGGGATATCTCATCCTCATTTAACACCTTCTCTGCCTCATTCTCTCGGTCACTAGACTCTTCTTCTGGTTCATTTTCCTCACCTTTTAAAAATGGTGCATGATTGAGTACCAGTACTGGAGAATCATAGGGATTTGAGGGAAAAATTTCTTGACTACTAGAATTGTTCTCAACTTCATAATGAAAAATGGAAGTAGCAGTTTGGAACTCGGTACAATCTAACTCAGAATGTCAGCTTGTCTTATGAAGTTGGCACCAAGCAAACAAAGCTACCTTTGCCAAGTATACACCATCTGGAGGCTTCTCCTGAGTAGAAGGTTGAACCAATGGAGTAGGAATCCCTTCATTATTAGGTCCAATATTCCATGATCTATTCTACTTAAGTGGTTGCCCTCTGTCAAATCCTTGTCCACCTTGTTGATTTCTATCAAAATTTTGGCCAGAGCCTTGTCTTCTATCGAAATTCTGACCAAAGTCTTTTCCTCTATCATAATTTTGATTTCTATCAAAATGCTGCCTTATTTCGAAGTTCATGTTCTCCCTACCATAGTTAGATTGCATGTTCTTTTGAGAAGCTTGAAGTTGGCTATTCTAATTTCTCAAATAAGTTACCTCCATATTCAATTTTTTCACCTGCTCAGATAACTCATCCAGCTGCTCCTTATTTATACCATTAGGTGATGTCGAATTCACATTACCAAGCGGGTATCCAGGTATTCCTCCAGAACCAACAACCTGATTCAAAACTTTTGAATTCTGCAAATACATAGGAAAACCAGCTTGTTGTTGATGAAGGGGTTGATTAGCCCTTTGTTGAGGATAAGAGGTCATAAGTTGAGCTTGAATTAATGGAGGAACTGGATGAGGGACCAAAGGAAATGAGGATATTGGATTCATTAGGGGAGCATGACTGGTCAAAGCCTAATTGAGGGCTTGAATTTGTCCAGGGTGAGCAATAGGTCCTAAGGATGGCAGAGGTCTTGATAGGTGTTACCTCAAATTCATGTTGACCTTCACAGCTTCTACATATGCACTGAGAAAAGTAGTTGGGGGCTTGGTACTCTATTTAAGGAAAGTAGCTATAAAGCTATCCAAGGCTTCAAGGTAAACTTCTAGGGAAGTGTCTTCGTTTCTAGCATAAGCTACCTAGAGTTTGGTATAAGCTCGATAAAACTAGCTATTGAATGAACTTATTGTCTCATTAATCTCCCTTTTTACCCCAGTAACTTGTAGGTATAGCTCACTAGCACTAATGGGAATCTTAAACTTCTGCAAAAATGCAATCTCTAGTTCAGTCCAATTATGGATGGAAGTAGCAGGTAAGTGATTATACCAATAAAAGGCCTCTTCCCCAAGAGAATAAGGAAAAAATCTGCATTTCACATCCTCATGGTTTATTCCTCTATCCCCCAAACAGGTCTAGAAAATCCTAATATGCTCTTTTGTTGTCCTATTGGGGTCATGAGTATGGAATTTACAGTAAAAATGCCCAGGGATCTTGGGCATGACATTGTAATTATTGAAGATCAATGGAGATGGGTTGTTGAAAAGGAAAGTCGTTGGTGGGGGTGGGGGTGGTAATGGTTGATTTATGACTAGTTGTGGCTATGGAATAGGAATTCTTTCAGAATCAGATGAAGATGAAGATAATGGAGATGATGGAAGTGGGTGAGCGGATGATGATTCTGTTAGAGTAATAAGTTATATACTTAATTAATTATATCATACTGGTTAATTAATTAAGTCACTTATTCCTCTAGTTGCTTAAGCTAAACTTAAGCACATTAATAATTGATTAATTATTAAGTGTGCACACTAGGGTTTCATTTAGGGTTTCCCTTTTAGGGTTTCTTGATCTCCTTCATAAGGATTGATCTCTTTGTAATAATGGAGATTCTCATAATGCATTTTACACTTTGAGGTTTACAGATCTTGTTTGTTTTGAATGTCTTTTGCATGTGACAAGTATCCATTTGCATGCAGGTGATCTTGGATTCTAACATGGTATCAGAGCCAGATCTGCTGCAGCTTGTTCAGTTTTTTGAAAGATTTAGAGATCTAGGTTTCGCTGCATCAAATCTATTTTCTTTTTCTAGTTTTTATTTGGAATAGGGGGGTTTTATTTTTTTGGTGCACTTTGAGCTCAAACGGACCTCACCGTTGAGCTTGCAGCATCCAAAAACCCCTATTTTCATATAAAATTTGTCCGATTTGGCCACAGTCGTTCTGGGAAGCAAAAAAAATTACCAGGACTGTACGACATAGTTTTCGAGGCAAAAAATTCAAAAAAATATATAAAAAATCAATTTTTTATTGATTTTTTAGAGGTTTTTTGAAAAAACTTGCGCCCCTAGTTTAAAACCCGGGTGCCGCCGTTTCGCCACCCAGCGGCCACCCGAGCGCCACTCGGCCGGGCGGAGCCACCGGTCCACCGCCAGTGGTCTGTGTAGCCCCCGTGGGCTTCCCCAGAGTCATATGCTGAACCAAGGGCTTCGGCCTCAGCCCTTGCGCACCAGCCCCCTGGTCGGTCATGTGACCAGGGGCCGAAGGTCTTAGCCCCTGAGGGCTGTGAAATTTTATTTTTTTTGCCTTTCAACCTACCTTCACGAGATCGGGCATAAAATGGTCATTTTTTCTCCATTTTTCAAACGAAAATAGGCGTCGGAAAGCTGGTTCCGAGCCCATTCTGATGGTGTAAGAATTTATTCAGAAATATTTAGTTTGCATGCAGATTTTCGCAGTCAAAGTCAGATGAGCCTCTTGCACTCTGAGGGGCATAACTTGCTTGTTTTTGCTTCGTTTTTCGAAAGTGAATAGGCATCGGAAAGGTGGTTCTGTGCTCTTTCCAGATCTATAGTTTATTTCACCAAAAAATTCTTCAAGTACACAAAGATTTGTCTCAACCAATTACTGCTTTCTATTGTTTTCTGGCTTTCAGTTTGTACTGGGGATTGGATTTTTGCATTGTGGGGGGGGGTGTTTTTTCCTGCTTTCTGTTATTTACATCAGAAAACCAGAATCTATAAACACCAAAACAAAACAAAATACCCCTTCTGCATCTTCTATCTAGTTCTGAAAGACCACTTAATAATAATAAAAAAATTCAGAGCAGTTCAGGCACAGTTCACAGGATGGCTGATAGATCTATTGAACCTCTCACACCGCATAATTATCACACTTGGAAGGGTCGCATGATGACTCTTCTCCAGTCTCGAGGATTATGGTCCTGTTTGGATGAGGTTCAGCCTTAGTTGACTCAGGCCTTTGAGGTTATGCAGCACAAGAACAATATGGATCAGGCTATGGGATTGATGGCTTTACACATTTTCGACAGTCTCCTGTTTCATCTTGATGGTTGTCTCACTCCTCGAGCCATTTGGACCAAGTTTGATGGACTTTTTGGTACTGTCAATTAGTTCAGAGCTTTGCAGCTTGAGGCTGAGTTAACTTCCTTGGTACCTAATTCTTTTCCCTCCATTGAGGACTTTCTGACAAAATTCAAACAACAGAGATCTCTTCTATAGGGTTGTGGTAAGGTTAAGACTGATACAGAGTGTATTTACCTGATTTTGTCAAAACTTCATGGGAACTTTCAGATATTCTCATCTACCTTCCATTCCACTATGGATGTCTTGGCTGCACATTTTACCATGCCTTCTTTTGAGGTGTTTTGTGATCGTTTGACATGAGAGCAGGCTAAGATATCACAGTTGGATGCTCTCACAGAATCACCGCACCAAGCATTGGTAGCACAGTCATATCAGGGGAAGCAGAAGCAGAAGCAGAAACAAAAACCACAGACCACAGAGCATTGGAAGGATTCTAGTTCACAGAAGACTTCTGATTCACCTTCTCCTAAGGGGGAATCATCGAAGAAAGATAGACCTAAGTGTGCTTATTGCACTAAGCTAGGACATGATGATTCCAAGTGTTATGAGAAGAAGATAGATGGATATGCAAAACAGGTTTCAGATTTGACAGCTCTTCTTGAGAAGAACCATATTCATCACTCTTCTTCATCTACTTCAGGCGGGTCTTCTTCTTCACCATCATTCCAGATAGATGGACAGGCCCCACATAAGGGTCATGCATTATGTGCAACCACCAGTTCACATTCATCTAGATGGCTACTGGATTCAGGTGCTTCACACCATATGGCATCTTCTCAGGACATGTTCTCATCTTTCGAGGCTGCGTCCTCACCACACATATTGATGGGTAATAACACTTATATGAGTGTATGTGGGAAAGGTTCTATCGATATTGATGACGGTACATTCAATGATGTACTATGTGTTCCATCTTTGTCCACTAACCTTCTCTCCATCTATCAGATTGCTCATAGTGGGACAGGGAAGACAGTTGAGTTCACACCTGATTCAGTGCACATCAGAGACATTCAGACTGGCAACATTGTTGCAACAGGGACAGTTGATCATTCTTCCCAATTGTATGCATTCACACACTTTGGTCCACCATCTCCCTCTCTTTCTACAAGAGAGCATGCAGTATCTAAGGAGAAGTTCGGTCACTTGAACTTATGTGTTCTTCCATCTGTTCATGAGACTAGTGTTGAGACTTCTACACCTCTTCCTCCTATTGAGATTACATTTGTTCAGCAAGATACCTCTTCAGTTGTGACTAACATTGTTGCTCCACTCATCGAGCCATCAAGTGCAGTTGTTGAGGCCATAGCTGAGGATATTGCTTTCCTCACAGATGACAGATTCAGCACACCTATTATCCCTTCTTCACTGGAGATTACATTTCAGGATCATCTTGAGTTGTTTGATTCACCATTCTATTACTCAAACACTCATTCTCCAGTTCAGTTCTTCAGTGAGCATCATCCAGGACTACCATTTTCACCTCACATCCAGGGATTTCCTCTTCTTTGATCGTTGGATCTGTTTCTTCCTCCGAGGTGACACATCGGTTTGATCATTGGCACAGGGGTTCTCTCATTCTGGGGGGCTTTGGAGTCTCCACTCTCTCTCATGGGGGAGTATCTGATTGTATATCTGCATATGTTCTTGAGAGAGTCTCTTGAGACATTTCATTTGTACTTTCTTTTTGCATCTCTTTTTGGAGAGGAGTTTTTCCCACTGGGTTTTCTCCTTTTCTCCGTTTCATAGAGATTTCCTTGTACTTGGGTACCTGATTAGGCCTAGTTGTCGAGACCCAATTTTACTTTCTTGCACTCTAGTTCTTTTGCTTTCTTGCACTAGTCTATAGTGGTATCAGAGCTCCAGACCTGCCGCTGCCTGTTCGTGATCTGAAGATATGGCTTCTCAGTGAGTTTCAAGTGCAAGGGTTTCCATAGGCATCTTTTTTTGCAAGATCTGGGGGTAGCTAAATTTTCGGGACACTATGGGCTCAAACGGACGTCGCCATCGCATTCGTAGCACCCCAAAACCCTAGAAATGCCTGTCAAATCATCCATTTTCGCGCAGTTGGTTTCTGAGGCAAAAAAATTTTGCCAGGGAAGCCGTACGGCCTCCCCAGCACGCATTCCGAGGTCAAAATGGCTCAAAAATTGAAAAAATGCACTTTTTGGGGATCTATGCCTACGCTGCCAGTGAAAATGTTGGGCGTCGCCCGCCCGCCACCCATGCGCCACCGCCGCTTGCATCCTCCACCAATCGGCCGCCGGCTCCTTCAGCCCCCGCAGGCCCTCCCCTGCTCGGCCGAGGTCATATGGATGACTAGGTGCTCGCGATCGGCCCCCCGGCCAACTCCAGCCCCCTCGGCTTAGCCTGCGATCATATGGTGACCAACGGCCTAAAAAATTTTCTACAAGGAGTGATTTTTTGCGGTGACGACCTGTAGGCCGTCAAATTTATGCCCGTGAACCGCTGACGTCAGCATCCGTATGATGGTGTTTGTCCCCTCCTACCCCTAGTTTTCTCTAAAGAAGCAGTTTTTTTCTTTTTTGTATAACTTGGATATACGGTATCGAAATCAAGCAAATGAGATATTGTCAGAAAGCTAGTTCTGAGCACTATCCTGTGGTGCAGTTTAGTTTTTAGTATTTTCTTGTTTTACTACATTTATTGCTGGTTGAAGTCAGATGTACTTTTTATGCTTCTGAGCTCATAACTTTTTGCCACGATCTCCGATTTTCGCTATCTTTGCGGCGTTGGAAAGGTATTGAGGAGCTCTATGTTGCTGTCCATGCACTTTTTTTGTATCTATCCCAGGTTTTTCATTAATCCAAATTTGGCCCGATGGGTGTTTTGGAGATTACCTGGATATTTTGGCAGTTGGGAGAGTGCATCTTGCATCTTTGCACTTCGTTTTCAGTGATACATCATTTAATAATCGACTGCTGCTTCATAGATTCCAGCGTTGTTCTCGTTTGGAGTTTTTGAGTGTTCCGTGGCATCGGGTCTGCTGTTGCATCATTATGATTCTGATATGGTTTCTTGTAGACAGAAGTATCTTTCCTTGCTTTCCAAATTGTGGTTCCAGTGTTACTCTACAGTGTTCTTCCAATGCTTCTTTGCAGCATGTCATATCATTGTAGGGGGGTTTTTTCCCACTGGGTTTTCCTCCTCTACCTCTTTATTGCATTTGTAAATGGGTACCTGGTCAGGCCTAGTTGCCGGGACCCATCTTTGCTTGCATGCATCTTCTTCTAGTGTTTTTAGCTTCTTCCTAAGTTCAACTTAAGAGGGGGTGTTAGAGTAATAAGTTATATACTTAATTAATTATATCATACTGGTTAATTAATTAAGTCACTTATTCCTCTAGTTGCATAAGCTAAACTTAGGCGCATTAATAATTGATTAATTATTAAGTGTGCACACTAGGGTTTCATTTAGGGTTTCCCTTTTAGGGTTTCTTGATCTCCTTCATAAGGATTGATCTCTTTGTAATAATGGAGATTCTCATAATGTATTTTCCACTTTGAGGTTTACAGATCTTGTTTGTTCTGAATGTCTTTTGCATGTGACATGTATCCATTTGCATGCAAGTGATCTTGGATTCTAACAGATTCTTCCCCTCTTCTGGCCCTTCTTGACCTAGTAGGGATCTGTAATTCTTGAAATTCCTCTTCTCCCAGAGTAGATCTAGTTCTTCTTCTAAGCCTTTCAAGAGAAATGGCATTTAGAAAATGCTTCAACTTGCTTATTCAAATCCCTCCTTCTAGGGCCAATCTGTTGATGGTGTTTTCTGCATAGCAACAACTCAAATAGAATATGATATCCTATCTCTCTTGAAAGGTAAATCTCTATGGACAAAGAGATAACCCTAAGGTCTCTAATGCTAGGTCTTGACAATGCAACGAACAACCTAGAGATAATGTGAAAATGTTGGTAATCACAAAGGGACATTACTACAAGAAAATACTGGACCTTGAATTTATCAGATCTAAACAATGAATTGATACTTGAAATCCTTAATTGAACTCAGATAATAAAGAAAATAACAAAAGATAAAGGTTTCAGAGATAATTCTAAGACTAATTCTAACCCTAATATTGAGAATGCCAAAAGATAAGATGCTCAAAATGAACCAATCTCTCATAAAATACTTTCTGTTTGACCCAGATAAATATGCAATCTCACAGGAATAGTGCAATCTTTTGAGGTAGTTAAATATTTTCAAATTATAAAAATTCATTCAAAAAAATCCTATTACAATTGAAATGATCAAACATTCATAACTGAACTAAGCATGATTTTTAAGTCCAGGCTAACTTTGCAAAGCAGCTAACAATCAGCTAATTGCAAAAAGTATGGACTAGAGATCGCTACAAACATTCCAAACATGAAACCCTAAGCATCACCAAACTATCTAACAATAAACTTAAACAGTTTTAAAGATAGAACAATAAGAACCATGCCAAATAAAACTCAACATAAGGGAGATACCAAATCACAATATCTTTTCTTATATTAGATCATCCAAAAATGGCAACAATTTCAGTCTTTTGTTACAATACTTGCTTGAAGAGAAACCCTAGCTCGCTCAAATAAGAAATCTCTATTCTATGTCTATATGTCTATTATATTCCTTCTATATCTATCTCTATATATAAATGAGGCAACATGCCCAATTTATAGAGAATCCCCAAGATAGGTCGGCCCAAATAAGATTTTTACAATAAAAATGCCACACAAGAGGTTGACCTCAAAAGATATTCGAATATAACATGAAATGTGCAATTTGCACCAATTTCATCCAAGTAGGCCTAGGGTCTCAAAAAGTTGGCCCAATGCATGTGGATAATGGGAAGCACAAAATTTGATGTAGCCTTATATAAATACTTCCCATCCTTGTCTTTAGCTTGATCCACTTCACCATGCACTACCAGCAACACTCTGTCCAATTCAGCAATAGGTGGCACAGGCAAAACCCTAACTCTTCTTTCAAAAGACTTAATGTCATCTCTTTCCTACCTTACTATGCCATCCCAATCAGACCTATTTGTTAAATACCTATCAATAATGTAATGTAGGTTGTAGCATCATCCAAGTGATGTTCAATAACTGGACCTTCACTAACTGGAGAATAGACATCTCTCCACCATTTCCTAAGTTGTTCCAAATTGAGATGCTTTGGAGAGAATTTCTTCCTCCTTGTCATAATTTCAAATAATGAGATGCACTTATCATAAATGCCAGTCAAAGTGTCCTCAATCTACCTCCCTTGTTTTTGAATCTTCTTCAAGGCCCTTTGCCTCATCTACAAGATCTCAAACCATTCCCAAGGCTTAGAAACCCTTGGAAAAGGAAGAATCCCACTCTTCACCAGTTTATCCTCAGTGTACTCCAGGATTGTTCTTGTTTTCTGTAATAGGAGATCAATATCCTCTTTTTCTTGGGCTAACACAGTCTTTAGCCAATCCACTGACCTCGTGGAATCCCCTGCAATCAACAAGATATCCTTGATGGCACCATCTCCTTTGGTCTAGACTCCCTACAACCAACCAACTGTGGCATGTGTAGTGCCTTTCATTCTTTCAAGTTCGGAGATTGTTTCTTGAGGCGAGAAAACTTTAGCAGAGGAGGAAAAGCCAATAGACTACAAGGGTTTCATCAGCTTTTGGTAGTACTTCTTCAATTTCTCATTTGCCATTTTGAACTCATGCCTAGTTTGTACCTCTTTCTTCAATAATCCTAGAATTACAGCACTAGAGCCTTCATACTCCTCAATATTTTACTCCATAAAAGCATTCCCTAGATCAATGGTCGACACATGATAGTCCTTTGTAGTCGCATCATCTCTATCTTTTTCTGGAGTAGGGGTAGCAATGTGAGCCACTTTGTTTCTTGATCCATCCCTCTCAATCCTAGATACAACCCTAGCCTTCTTCTTGGTTTTTATTTTCCCAATATTGGCCATTAGGTCATCCCAATTGGGAGGAGTGTCTTCCACTATCACCAATTTACTTTTTAACTCTCTATCCAGCCAACCTGGAACAGTGGATTCAGTTGGCACCTTATCCTATTTATCATGTTTATCTTGCTAGACATTAGGTGCATCTTTCTCAATACTAGGCACATTAGGGATTTCCTCATTTGGATCTTCTTTATATAGAAACTTCTCCTTTACAACCTATGTCGGTGAAGGGATCCTAGCTGGTATCTCCTGATGTTGAGGGGATTTTTTCAATCGCTCTTCTGCAGGTGAATCTGCATAGGCTACCAAGGGAGATTGGATTACCTTATCAATTTCTGCCTCAGCATTGTAGAGGTCTCTTGCCTGAAATTATTCTTCACCCAAGTCCTTAGGATCTTCATCTTTCCTTGGCTCTTCTTGTACACTGCCAATATCTTGAGGAGGGGGAATGTTCTCCTATTCAATGATAAGAGTAGTCACAAGAACATCCTCCTTTCTAGTAGCATCCTTTGGGGAAGGATTCACTGACCTCCTCATATATACATGTGTTCTTTCCCCTGAAATTTCTATCTCCACCACAGGTGTCTCAACCTCCTTTTCTGATTTGGAAGTTTCTTTTTCCTCTTGTGACATTCTCACAAGTCTTCTTCTTTTGAGAAAAGGAGCAGCAACATCTTCCTTCTCCTCCTTATTTTCTTTACCCTTCTCAGCCTCCTTCCTTGAAACATGCCTTCTCTTTTTGGAAATAGGCTTTCTTTGCTTACCCACATCTGCTACCTCTTCAATTTGAACATCCCTAGCTTTAATCTTGAAGGGAGAGTCCACCTTGGCTTTACCCTTAGGATCTTGTTCATGTGATTCCTCGGAAGCAGAATGAGACTCCAACTCTCCCATAAAATCATAGGTGCATTGAAGACCTTAACTTTCTAACTCCAATATCTTCTGCTTCAGCCACATTTTAGTATACTTAATCACCGAAGTCATAATTTTCTCCATTTCTTCTTCCAACCAGTCAATTTCTCCAACCGGTTTATCTTTCACAACCTCAAAAATATGACCCTGAATTAGATTTCCATCCTCCTCCACTTGGTCAGGATTAGCCTTGATGTTGTATAACCTTACTAAGTCTACTGGTAGCCTGGAGAATTTCTTCTTTCATACATCAAATTCATCGCCAAGGTTAGCCCAATAATCTTCAATGTTGTCTTCGTGGTTGTACTCCCTGTTGGCCTTCTTTTATGCCTCACTAGTAATATCAAACCTTGCCCTCTTAGAATGGAAAGAGAGACCAAAACTACTCATCTCCTCTTTAGAAGCATGAGCAAACTGGATGGAAGGGTGGACCCCATTTTTTCCTATCTTCAAGAGGAAATCATTCCCAAATCCTATTTTATGCTTAATCCCTTCACAATCACATCAAAGTCACAAATCTGCCTAGTGACCTCCAATAATATAATGTGTTCAGTTGGGTACCTTGGGATTCTATAGGGAGCCCTTTGACAACCATCAATCCTAATGTAGGAGAAAGTGGGGAACTAGATGAACCATGCTCCATACCTCCTAATCAACTCCTTGGCTTTGTCTGAAATCCTCACATGCTCTTCACCCTACAACAACCTGGTAATATACATTGTGCAAGAATCATTTTCTCTTCTATAGCTACCTCCTCCCAGGTGTAGTTGTGGATACACCTCATAGATTGCATCCTGTCCGAATACACCTCTAGTGCTCAACCCTTTGTATTGGTGGAATCTTGCCAATGCATACACTAGGTAGGAAGTCATGGTGAAAGTCTTGGTCTGTAGGACATTGCACATCTGCTCATGGATTACTACACTTATGACACCTGCCCAATGGTAATCTATTCCCCACTTCATCCAAGCAATGACATTAATCATCCAGCTCTCAAAAACTCCTACACTCTTCAGCCCTACCAACCTGTTGAGGAGACTGATGACATTATAGTATTCCCTTTTGAATTTAAGTCTAAATAGTTGTTTTGGAATTTTGGAGAAGTGGGACTTGGGCTTCTCCAACCAAGAATTGATCACCTACTAGGACTTAACCACATTCTCCTCATAGTATTTCTTTGTTGTATCCATATCAAAGGCCACCACATGTGACCTATCAGGTATATCAAAAGTCCTAGCAATAGACACTGGATCAAAGTTCACCACAATCCTTCCTTGGGGGCCAATTATCATTTGTGTTCTGTTGTCATAGTTCCTAGCACATTCAAGCACCAACTCATAGCATTGCACTATGGAGGGGAAACCAGCTACATGTGCTAATCTAGATTCTAAATTTCTTCTAGCCAGCAAAGGTAGGTTTCGTGCTGCCATCTCAGCCTTAAACTTCTCGTAATCCCACATACAGATATTGTTCCAAATCATAGAGCCACTAGGATGATTATCCAAGAGGCAACAAATTAGAGGCAGGTTGTTGAGATATTTCACATTCAAGAACATACACCATTCCTTCTTGTTCCTCAATAGGTCCCAACCAACCTTCACAAGTAGGGATTTGTTTGTTAGCTAGATTTTTCTTATGCCAAGACCGCCACAAGATTTAGGAAGACAGACAATATCCCAACTTAGCAAATCCATTTTCTTCTTTTCCTTTGTACCAGACCAAAGAAATTTCCTTTGAATTATTTCAAATTTCTCAACAATATATCTAGCATTTTTTAAAATGGAAAGAAAATAAACTGGGATCCCTTGGAGAGTAGCACGTAGGAGCTGCAATTTACCAACATGGCTAAGGGTAGAGCCTTTCCACACATCCAATTTTCTTTGCATTCTTTCAAGGACAGGGTTCTAAAAGATAGGAGAAACTTCCTTAATAGTGAGAGGGAGCCCAAGGTACACAAAAGGAAGGGACACACTCTTTCAGCCCAAGACAGCAATCACTCTGTCTTGAAGGGCCCGTGTGCAATTGAAGAAGTAGATCATTAACTTATTGTAGTTTATGCATTGACCCAAGTTGGAGGCATAATTGTTTAGAAAATTCTTCCATTTTCTAGCCTCCACTACATAAGCTTTCCCAAAGAGGATGGTATCATTCATAAATCGTTGGATGGCTAAAGGTTCAAGGGAGGTTGTGGGTTTGATGCCTTTAATAAACCCATTCCTTAGAATTCTTGAAACATTTCAGCTTAATACATCAACAACCATAATAAAGAGATAAGGGGAAAGGGGATCACTTTGTCTTATCCATTTACCAACATTGAAGAACCCATGAGGGACCCTATTGACTAGCACTGAGTATTTGACAATAGATATGCATTCAAAAAATGAGATTCACCACCATTAGATTGAAGCCAAACCTAGCTAAAACTTTGAGAAGAAAAATCCACAGGACTTTGTCATAAGTTTTGGAAATGCCAAGTTTGAAAGTCATGCTAGCACAGTTACATCTATCTATTGAGTGAATGATTTCATGCATGGAAATTACAACATCCAATTTGTGGTGACTAGGGACACATCATTTTTGGCATGGGCTAATCATTTTATCAAGAAAAGGTTTCAAGCAGTTGACCAGGATTTTGGAGATCTTGTAAATTGTGTTGCACAAGATGATGGGCCTAAAGTTAGTCATGGTCTAAGGGTCTTCATTTTGGGGAATGAGGGCCAGTAAGGTATGGTTCAGTTGTTTTAGAAGTTTTTCAAGCTTGAAGAAGTATTTGGCAGCAAGGAATAAGTCATCTCCAACAATTTCCCAATACTCCTAAAATAAATTCAGAGGGAATCCATCCAATCTAGGGGCCTTGAAAGCACCCATGCTAAATACTGTCAGTATGAATTCCTCAAGAGTGACAACCCTAAGAATAGCAGCATTATCCATGTTAGTTAGAGTGGGGGGAATGGAGTCCAGTAAGTGGTCATCAGCAGTAGAGTTAGGTGCCCCGCAGGCTTAACAGAGGAATTTTAAAAATAACTAGAGGTCAACTGGTCGATCTAAGCAAGAGTGGTGGATTTCACTCCCAAAGAATCCTTCATCTTCTTTATTTGGTTCCTTTTCTTGTGTTTGAGAGCAAATATTTAAAAGAAGGAAGAGTTTTGGTCTCCTTTCAACCATTGAATTCTGGACTTTTTTTCCAAAATATTTCTTCTTTTTTCTAAATTTTGTCCCATTCATTGTGGTAATCCTTCTCCTCCTAACATGTCTATTCACTAACATCTCCATTCTCCATTCTTGTTTGGGTCTCTTTAAGTTTAGCAGAAAGATCTCTTTTCTAGTGGAAGACATCCCCAAAAACCCACTTGTTCTAGCCTTTTACCTTACTTTTTATAATATTGAGTTTTTAAAAAACTTTGAACATGGGGGAGCCATGAATTGGGACATTCCACCAACTAGCAACTTTATTTCTGAATTCTAGGTGAGAACCCCACATTATCTCAAAATGAAAGGGAAAAGGACCAACAACAGAGTGTTCATTTAAGATAAGAAGGAGAGGGTTATGATCTAAAATAGTCCAGGGAAGAGCCTACAAATTATAGCTAAGGAGAGCCGCCCAATTAGGAGAAAAAAAGAACTAGACAAGTATTACTTGAATTATTTTGTCACCCAATATCTTGTTGGTCCAAGTAAAGTTCTAACCCTGTAAATCCATATCCATAATCCTTGTAGTACTTAATAGGTCTGTCAAGTCTGTCATACTATTAGAATAGTCCATGAGACCGCCACACTTTTCAGATGGATATAAAGGAGAGTTAAAGTCCCTTGCTGGTAACCAACAAATCTCTTTATTGTTCAGAATCCAATCCATAATTCCAAGCCAAAGATATTTCCTAGCATTCCTAACATTGGGGGCATAAATATTGATTAGGATCCAAGTAGATCCAAAATGGGTAAACTAGACTCCCACGCTATTCTTAGTTTGAATTAATTCACTACCACATAGTCTGTTTGGATTCCACAAAACAACAAGGCCTCTTGAGGCTCCATCAACATCACTAAAAGAGAAGTGAGCATTAGGCCAAATATTCTTAACAATGAGTTTAAAGTTCTTTTTTTTTAATTTTGACCTCTTGCAGTAGTAGTATATCAAGCTTGTGCTCCCAAACATAATTTTTTAGGGCTAGTTGCTTATGAGGGCTATTGAGCCCTCTTATATTCCAAGAAAGAACTTTAATTTTGACATATTCCTTGAGGTCACTTCTAACGTCCTCCATTTTCCAATAGCAATCTCCTTGCTCATTTCCCTATTTCTAGTTTGTCTCTAGTTGGGTATGCCAGGTTTGGTTTCAACACCAACATCTACCTTCCTTTGTTTTCCCTTCTTCTTTGGGGTTAACCATCCATCATCTTCATTGATTTGGTTGTGAGTTAGTTGAGATTCAATAGTTGTATTTAACACACTAGTCCTAGAGTTATCTCCCTCATTCCTGACTCTAGGTATTTCACCTTCTTACAAATGTTTAGATAGTTCCTAGGTAGTTAGGAGGTTAGATTGGTCACCAGGAGTTTAAACATTCTTACAATCAATGACAAGGGGGTCACATGGTAGGTCTTTCAAGGGAGTCCCTTCCAACAAGGGGTTATCTATAGGTTTCCAGGGTGAAGTCACAACAAGGTTTGTGATAGCATTTTCACAATGTCCAAATTTGGCTGGGGAATCCAAGACATTTAAAATATTAGATTTGAAGGGATATTTGGTTTTGATTTCATCCATAGGAGAATCCTCTTCAATGAGTTTTCTTATTATAGAGGACTTGCAGTCAAAGATAAGGTGCCCTGGTTTGGAAATTTTTTGACAATAAACAATCATTTTTATAGCACGCTTGTTGGTTCCATGAACTAAACTTAGAACTCAAAGTCACTGAGTTGGGGAGAGTCTTATTAATATAAATATTAACACATAAACGTGCAAAGACTAACCTATACCTCATTTTGGTGATGATATTTGAAGTAATGAAGTCGCCCATCATGTCCCCAATGCATTTGAATACTGACTCATCCTAGTATTCTAGCGACAGACCTGACAACCAAACCCAAACAGGAGTAGATTTGTTAAGGTTGACAACAGGATTGAAGCCAATCTTCCAACAAAAGAGTGATAGGTTGTGCTTCCCATAGACCCAAGGACCTGAAGATAAAATAGAGATCAAATCTTTAGGAGCATAAATTTGAAGAGAAACAACCCTCCAGCCTTAACAGAAACTTCAAAACTTCCCTTAAGGTGTCATTTAGCCATAGTCCATCTTCGAACCATATCAAAAGATGAGTGGAAAGAGGAAAAATTTCCCACAACAAAGTTCTCCATGGAAGAAAATATTCTATCAATGACAAAATCTAAGAGAGAGATTTCAGTACCAAAGATAGAGGTCACAACTTCAGAATGAAGAAGAGCTTTATCTGTAGAAGGAATTTGGGAAGAGTTGAGCAAGAAATTCTTCCAAACAATGGATTCCAGTAAAACATGAATCACAAGCACTTCCATAGCAACACAAGGAGGAGGGGTCCTCGAGGGAGGCACTGTTGCATGTATGAAAGCCAGCATGGGGTCAGGGGGGATAGGGGAGGAGGACCATGAGGTACCCCCAAGGATACATCCACCATGCGCATAGGTAATTCAAACTAGCAAAGCATGGTTATTTGTTATCTGAAAGTATGTATGTTATTCATTTTCTTTATGTTTACATAATGGTCCATACAATTTTTCTAGGGAACTCATTTATATAACATCTAGTAAGTCGTAGTTTTTTATATGGTGATTTTCTAAAGATATACCAATATCCTTAGAGAATTAGAAGTGACAATATTGGTTTTAGCTATAGTAACAAGGGTATCTTATTTTTTCCATGCTAGAAATTCCTTAATATTACGTAGCTCATCCCAAAATAACTTTAGTAAGGTACCAACCATGATTTTTTTGCTAGTTTATTGTGTTGTCTCTAATTTCTCAAATTTTGGATGCCTTATTGTTCCACACCCTTATTTATTATTTCTTAATATGTTTCTTTTCCTTTTATACCAAATTGTGGCTCATTATCCTCTATTTGGGTCTATCTTGTTTGATCCTCATAACTTTGGGCACCCATTTCTATATCTAGGGTTGGTTGTTTCCTCATATTTTCCCTCTATGGAATGTTCCTTTATTTTATAAATGTTACCTTCCTTTTATGTGATGTGATTACCAATTTATGTTTGGCCTTGTTGTGTTGTGTCACTTTATTCTCAAGCATATTTTCTTTGCGTAGTGGGAGAAAAGGTTGCATCCTTCTATAATTCAATATTTTATGTTTCTTAGGTTTCCATCTCATGAATAGGTTTGTGGTATGCAACTTTTTTTTGCTTCTAGTACCTTATTGTATACTTTTTTGATAACTAAATTTATCTTCTTGTGCCCTGCCTATACAAGAGTGTCTACTCTTTTTTTGGAGTTATTAATCTTAAAAAAAGTATATCTCTTGTTATGGTGAAGGAGAAACTCCACCACCACAAAATCCATACATATTACATTCGACATGGTGGTGCAAGAAACTAAATATGGTCTTTGTGAGACACTAATGGAGAAAATAACTTGGATAATATCAAAAAAGAAAGAAAGATAAACATGATTTTTTATATGTTTCCTTATTGATATGTTCAGCACTATATTTTTTCCAACAAATTTTGGGGTATAGGGAAAATAATACTAGAACAAAAATAAAATAGCAGACAAATATGGCTAGAAAATGTGAAATATTATAAATATTAGGGATACATAGTCACATATAACACCCATTTTGAAAGTAAATCAAAATCAAAGGATAGAGAAAGAATAATTATTAGGATAGCCAGTAGGTATCCAAATTACATAAATTTCATAATAGACATCAAGACTCTACCTATCTAAAATTAATAGAGCCTAGAATTACATTTGTGCCTCCTACCCTATGAAGTTCTAGAAGAAATACTAAAACTAATGAAATTTTTACTAGGTACCCTAAGGATTCAAAATTACCTAGATTTGGGACTTGAAGAGAATTTTGGGATATAAGATATAAGGAGGGATTAGTGGAAGAAATATAGTAAAATAAACTAAAAGAAAAAAAAATTGTAGCAAAATAAATTATATTTCAAATAATAATGATTGAACTAAGGACAACCCTACAAATGAAGGAAAATAAAATAAAATCAAACCCCTATATTATATTTTAGACTTAGTTATTTAAGTCCAAGGATACCACATGACTTTCTATGGTTTAAATTTGGAGACTCAAAAATAAAGGAAATATTTATTTTTGAACAACTAAAAGAGATATAACCACATTAAAATATAAGAGTTAAAAAAGGCAAAAAAAAAAAAAGATTTTGAAAACTCAAAGAAAAGGAAGGTAGATAGAAAATTAGAAGAGGAAATTTTTTGACATCCACCACTAGAAGCACATAGACAAATGGCACTCAAAAGATAAAGGTGGATGAAGACCCACCATAGAGTGTTATGAGAAATAAATCCAAGGCTAGGACAGGTATGGTAAAATATGCAAATGGTGAGTCCTTCAAAGAAGAAAAATCAAGACATGAACAAGTCCAAGCTCAGAGGCACAAAAATAAAGAAAGAATATAAAGAAACACCAAGTTGGATTAGGAGAAAGAGATGGGAAAAGAAGTTGCTAAAGAATGGAATATGTGTATATTTTTGAATGGTAGATTTTATCCTTTAACAAAATAAGAGCTTTATAAATTTTAAAATAATGAAATTCAAATTAAAAAAGAGTAGAAACTCTTATATGGGTAGGTCACTAGGACTTAAATGCAATTACCAAAAAAGCTACCAAAGAGGGTAGAAGAAGCAATAAAAATTGCATAAGTTAGAGACTTCTTGATGAGAGGGAAATTTGAGAAGCACAAAATATTGAATTAGAGAAGGATGTGTCCTTTTCTCCCACCACACAAATAAAAGAGGCTCAAGGAAAAAGTGACACAACATAAAGGTCAAAACAACTAGTCAACGAATTGGAATTGAAGGAAGATAATCTCATGTGAGAAAACTAAGGAAAAATCTACAAAGGGAGAGGAGAAGGAAATAGAAACTTAGGATGAACAATCAACCATAAATATAGATATGGGTGCCCAAAGTGATAGAAGATAAAACAGAACAAATCCAAATAGAAGATAATGGGTCATCACTTGATATGGAAGGAAAAGACATAGAAGAAAAATAGTAAATAAGTGGGGTAATAAGGTAGCTAAAAGGTTAAGGAATAAACAAAAAAAATCATGGTTACCTCAACACAACTTGAATGGGGCACACTAAGTAAGATGAAATAAATTAAAGCATGATGGAAAAAACACACATTTTTTGTCACTATTATATGCAACATTATCACTTCTAATTCTCTAAAGCCACCTATGGATCTTGCTAAAACAACCCCCATATACAAGAATTATTTGTTATTTCTAAAAATAAATGTTATAAAAACTAAATTGACCACTATGTGAACAAAAAAGAAACCATGTTTAAATTGGTCACTAAAATCACAACTTCTATAGATAAAATAAAATCACAAATAAAAGGAGTATTAAAGGGCCTTCTCAAACAAGTTAGTTATTTAGATTGGAAACAAATATAAATGAGACACCATGTGATCCAAAAGTATGAGAAACAAAATTTGATACATCAAAACATAACTTGGTGGGAAAAAGAAGTTTTTTACTAAAATGAGGAAGGTGAAAGTGGATACTTAAATAATTCCTTCATTATATATTAGCATTCCCTAAGTAGGTTTTCCACCATAAAGGAATAAAAGATGGAATTACATGCCATGGAGAAATAACTTTTTACAATAATTTCTTTTTTATAATCCCAACATTAATCTTAATGAATCCCAACACTAATCTTAATGAAAAAGAAAGATAGATAATTGATACCTTATGCATCCGATACTAGTAAAAGCAAGATTAGAGATCCTATTTAATTTCTAAAATGAATTATTTAAGCAATGTACTTAATGCTATTTTGGACCAAATTGTATATTCCTTGGTGCTAAATCAGACTCCTCTACATTTAAGAAGATGGATTCATAATTATTCAAGGTTAAAATATCCCAAAAAAATATTTAGAGAGTTGTATCAAAGTGGGATAGTGCTTACAGGTCCATCTAGGTCCAATATTAGAGAATTGCAACCAACTAAAAGCACATTGTGGTAGTTTTTATGTTCAAATTTTAAAAGTTTGGGTGATATTTTTGGTTTGAGGATAATCAATTTATTGTCTTGGGTAAAATATAGTCAATTTCTTATCCTACCAACACCATCCCCAACAATGGAATTAAATATTGACATAAAATATTAGATCAAAGACTAGTTTTGTATTATTTTTATATTGTACCTTAATTTGACATTGACAATAGAACCAAATTTTAACATAAAAATCTAGACATCAAAGTGATTTTGTATTATATTTATGTTGTACCTCATTTTGATATAATATAAAAGTAAAAAAATTATATATTAATATGATTAACATACCAAACCAAAAACAAAATACACACATATACACTCATAGACACCATCTGATAAGATCACATGCACAAATATAACTCCAAGATAATCTCCATATCTCTTACATATTGTTATCATACATTCAACATTATCATTATATTCATGCATCTCTTCTCTCTTATTTCATCCATTTATTTCTATATCTCTATATTTAGTTATTACATATCTGGTATATTTCCTTTTTTAAATAGCTTTATAGTGCATAGGGGCATGTAGCACATGTATCACATGTTTTAATATTTATATAGGCACCACACAACAATTTTTGTTACTACATTAAATTTCTATTCTAATTATAAAATTTTAACCTCATATCTTCTTTTCTTGTTTTCAAATGTAGAATATTTATAATTGCACTTAATTTATGGAACCCTTATGGGTTTTCATGATAATTCACAATTAGATTACCCTTTTTGGTTTTAATCCTAATAGGGGATTAGATTATATTTCTTAGAGTTTTTTAAATATGATCAATCAAGTCACAACTCAATTATGATCCTACCAATGATACACATTATTCTAAGTTGGTTTAAGTAAATATTTAAATATTTTTGAATTCAAAATCACATAAGGGAGTAATCATCTTAGAGAATAAGTAATTAAATATTATAGCATAGTCATTAAAATGTATTTTTTTTGTCCTTGGGAACACTCAAATACATCAACAAGTATAACTCTAAGGCCCATATCTTTGAATTTAATTAGGAACACTTTATCAGATCATCAAATATGTGAATAGACTCTAGATGAAGTGAAAATAACCATCCAACAACGTAATCCTTTAATTTCTTTGGAAACAAATTAGTTAATATTTTATCCTCACATATAAATTATACACATGTAGCTATAAAATATCTCAAATATATGTTTGAGATATCTTTACCATCATACATTAAAAATCATAGTGCAAAAAATAAGATAGGGAGGATATGCATAAAAATCTCATATGATATTGGTTTATGTATAACATTCTTGAATTCCTCACTATATTGTCCATTTTCTTTAAAATCCACCCTTTTTTCACTTGATCTATCTTGTGAATTAGTGCACCTAAGGTGGAATATTGAAAGGTAATTAATGAAGGTTTGGAACCATTATGGTGTGTACTCAATGTGTATAGGAGTGGGTGTGAGAGGTAAGAGGGACATAGGAGGTGGTATGCTTGGAAAGAGTCATAGAAGAGAAAATATAATGAAGGAAAATACAGAGCATGGATAGAGATGGAATAAAGGATATCCATAGCATGAGATGGAGGAGTGGATGTACATGTGGGTTGGCTAAGAGGAGTGGTGATAGGTTGGGTAATTATATATGAAATATGCATGGAGGTGTAATGAATCATATGTGATGAATGTATCTCAAGAGGGGGGGAGGGGGGGGGGGGTAATTATGATGAATACAATATGGAGGTTGACATATGAAAAAGGGGAGGATGTTATGTGGTGGGGCACTAGTAGAGGTAGGGGTGGAACTACGGGGATGAGTAGTGGTGGTCTAGAATTAATAATGTTAGAAGATAAATCAATGATAGAAGAGGTGAAGGAGTTAGATACAATAGCCATAATAGATTAAGGAATTTCAATACTATCAACTTGTAAGATATAAAATCTAAATGGCTTACTGATGAACACTTTGTGAATTATATCTAGTTGTGTTGGATTTTTAATGTTATCCAAAATAGTAAGCACATTTGTAAAGTATAGATTGTCCTTGTGAGCATCATGATCATAATCTTGATTATCATCCTAGTTGTTCTCAATATGATCATTAAAACTAATTCTGATCTCATTGGATTGGGAAGTTATATTAGGGTTTAAATACACACTCTTTCTCAATGGAAGATTAGGATCTTAAGTAGCTAATGGAATAAATAAAACATATCAAACTAAAGCTAAAAAATTCACATTCATATTAGATCTAAAAATGAAACTATAATGAAAAAGGAGAAAGTGAGAAAAGGGAGATAGTGAACATTGACTATTAAAACCTAAAAAGAAGATGGATATTAATGAAAGGCACACAAAACCCTAACAAGATAAAAATAAGATAATATAATAAAAATATAAAATATTGAAGATATAAATCCTTAAAACCCTAGGGTGATTTAAAATTGGAGTGGTTCACCAGAAATATAAAGGAAAATAAACTTTCCCTAACCTTAATCTAGACTAATCTAATATAATGCATACACATATGGTAAAAAACCTAAACAAATTAATGATTATTATGGGTGTGATAATAGAAAAAAGATATTATATTAGGAAATAAAATGTGGTGGATAAGGTGTACTTAACTCTAGACTCAATGAAAGAGGATGAGATCTAATGTGTCATTGACTTCGATGGTTTAATCAAACTCTATTTTTTGTCCTAGATTCAAAGAAAGATTTGCGTCTTTGTCTAAGTCCATGGGTTTGGAAGGATTTTTTGGCATGAATATAATCTAATACTGAAAGATCTAATCATACAATTTATGCCCCTCTACTCTTTAGTTTTCCAAATTTCTATATTTCTACTCTATTTTGACGATTGAAGATATTTAAGAACAACTTTAGAGATCTATCAAAATGGTAGAATACATATTCTTCTAGGTTAACCCATGGAAAAGAGTAGCTTTGAATTCAAGCTAAAGATCAACAAGACATCAAGTAATCATGTAGATCTCCTAAGATGATGTGATACAAATTTATATTCTTTTTAAGTGCTCTAATTGAGGTGTTCCTAGCATGTCCCTTAAATGTGAATGATATTTGAATGATTCTTTTGGATGATAAATAAATTGAATTCAATGATGGAAATATATATTGTGATAGCTCATAATAATTAGTGAAATGGATAGGAGTCACCCAAATTTAGATTTGAATTATAGAGATAAAAGGGTTAGATCTATGGATGTGGGACCAATGTCACACCTACAAGAATAATCTAGGACTACATAATATGGAAGTTTCAACAAGGAATAACTATTTAGTCATAGGTGGTTCGATAAATGCAATATGTATTATAAAGTGTGTAAATATAGATTATACAAGGTAAAATGTATGAGAATGCATGTATGATGACATATGTAAAGGTTAAAGAAATTGTCTTAATTTTACATAACATTACATGATTCATCAAAATATAATTACATTAAGACATTCTCTCAAAATAAACACAAAACTAAATAGAAAATAATATATATATATATATATATCATAATTACAACATAATTACAATATATAAATACTCATAAATAAATTATTATTCTTTATATACATATATAATTTTAATCCTTATTCAAATTATATTTGAATAATTAAAAATTGATCTTTATTAATTCTTAAATGTTTCTCAATTATAAACAAATTTAATTAAAAATATTTTAATTGTTATTCTATAATTGCAATGTTTATATAATTATTATGATTTAAATTTCCTTACAGTATCAAAAACAAAGCTTTACATTGATAATGGTTTCTTTCTTTTTACTCTTTTCATTTTTAGTTATTTAAATTGTTCCTTACAATTGAAAGGGTAAATTGACTATTTGATTAAGTCTTATAATAAATTATTGCTCTAGATATTTTAAGAATGAAAGTCATATAATATAGAGTTATGGACTTGAGGGTAGTTGAGTATTTTATTTATTATTGTTTACTTGTTGAATTTTGACCAATTCTTTAACTCTTTTAGAAAGAGCCATTTGATGGATAGATATTGAACTTTTCATTGTTATTTTAATTTATTATGGATGAATTTTTAAGTCATTTAAAAATGCTTGTGTCTCTTTCAATGGGATAAATTCAATGCTAGTTTTCATTAGTAGTTGACCCTACTCAATGTATAGTTTTCATTAGTAGTTGACCCTACTCAATGTATTTGTGAGATGCCTTTATAATCATAATAATTATTTTAAACTCCATCTAATTTACAAAATTTGAAAAATTAAAATGGTAGGTATGGTGTTTGGAAGTAGTTAAAAAATATTAATAGGTAATCTAATAATTGATTTATTATTATTTATAATTAATAAATTTTTAATTATTGTTATTTTTTTAATTTTTTATAAAGATAATTGAATTTATAAATATTGATATTTTTTTAGAAAGTTATAATGTGATAAATAATTATATATTTAAATTAGAAGTTATTTGTTTGTTAAAGATTTAAAAGTAGGAAAACTAAATGATCTAATTCATACCTTCTCAATATGAAGGATATTATAATTACAAAACATACCATCATTCTTATTAGCTAAACTCAACCAATTTAATCACAACCCTGAATTTTTTATTTATTTATTTTAACTTACAATTATATTTATCTATTTGTAAATACAAATAATAATCCTCACATAATATAATAATGATAGAAAATTATAATACCTTTATTATAAAAATCAAATTGTTCTTCTCTACTAAAAATATTATTTTTATTTTTAAATATTGATAACTTGACTTATACTTTTCTCTTAAACCTCCAAGTATCATTTTATTCTCAATTACTTGTAAACTAAGACTATTTTTGTCAACATTCATTAATATTTGATGGGAACTCGGAAGCAATCCCTACCATTCTTTCTTTCTTCATAACCATTAATAATTTTTTAATTGAAACTTCTTGTTAGGAAAGGGGATATTGAATTTAATAATTAATGAAAAAGTTGGTCGATCTTATGTGAGCTAAGATCTCTACCCAATTGTATTCGTTGAATAGAGGTTGCCCTATATTCAAACCATGCAAAGAATTATGTTTCAATTCAAAAATGATTTGTTTCTAATTTGTTCCTTTTTAATATTTCTTTTGGTTTTGCATGGTTGCCATTTAGTTGTTATTTTTTAAATTATTATAAATATTATTATTTAATATCAAACAAGATCATTTTTAAATAATAAATAATAAAATTAGACAAGTTTATATTTGATATAAAGGAGTTGAATTAAATCTTCTTTTTATTTTTAAATGTATTATTTAATATTTTTTGGTAATTGTAAGAATTAGTTATTTATCATTGCGATTAAGAATTACGAACAAATGGAGGAGAGCTCTTATAGCTATGAAGATTGTTTAGTAAGATGAAATAAGATTTGAATTTATGACCATTGTCCATATTTTTCAACAACTCAACTATCTTGTTGCAATCCAACATATCATTTATCAATATTAAATCAATAAAAAATTATGTCATATTTAATTTAATTTGATTTAAAGTTATATTAATCAAATCAAATCAAATGCTTTAAAATTCAAACCAAATAAAAAACTCAAATTTAATTTTATATATATATAATTGAAAGTAATAAATTATTCATTTTTTAATCACATGAAGAGTCATAATCTATTTAGTAGGAGGGGGAGGGGGAGAAGCACCTCATGTTCTGACTATGAAAAAAAAACTTTGAATTGACATTATTTTAACATCCTTTTTAAAATACAAATAAAATATAAAGTAAATAAATAATTTATTTTCATTTAAAACTAATAAAATTTATGACCAATAACTAATATACCAAAATGATAACTTACCTAACTATCTAAGATAAATCTATATATTTTTACTAAAATAACTACCTCTCTAACATATTTTTCTAAATTTATCTATATACCAATATTTAGACTCTCACTTAAAAAATAATGTATAGTTATTATTAGACCCACTTTACTTTATCTTATTTATTTTTATTTATTTTCTCAATCTTATTTTATGTATTTTGACATTACAAATCTTTTAAATAATAATAAAATTAATAATTGAAATTTAGTGTTTATAATTGATCATAAATAATGTATTCCTCTTAACTCTTTTAGAAATTATTAGTACTAAAATATACAAGATTTGTAAAAAGTCATAATTTTTAAACATAAAATTAAATTTCTAATTTGTGAATATTATAATATATATTTAATTTTGTAATATTTTTAAGATTATACAAAAAATCTAATAATTTCAGGGTAAGAATTTAGGGGTTATTGGAAAAAGAGTTTAATCTTTAATTCTAGTAATTAATGGGTTTATCAAATTTATATAAATTTAATTTATCATTTCAAAATATATCATTATTTCAATTTGGTAAAAAAATTACACAAATTAATGATTATGAGAACGCTTTTGAGACAAAATAAATAAAAATTAAAAAAATAGATAAAACTCATTGCATTCTAATATTCAATAATTATAAATCAAAACAACTCCATTGTCTTTCACAAGCTAGTCATAGCCCCTAATTCTTCACATAAGTCATTACATACAAATGACACATACATATTTACTATTCCATTAGAAAACATGGAAACCAAATATCTTGAGACAACCCTAGTCATGTATAAATCATAGAATATTTAAATATTTATATTTTCATTGCTTTAGAAGGCAAATTCATATCAATATTGACCTTTTTTATTCATAGGAAGACATTATTCATCATATGAAGAAAAAACTAAAAAATAAACTTTATTTTGACCGTAACCATCCATTTAGTGAGCCTCTAACCTTACCATATCATCCTATGTTTGAAGGGAGGGAAAATTAAATTAAACCTCCCTTCAATAGAGTATTATAATTTTTACTTATAAAATGGTGTTACATAGGGAAAGTTACATAGGCCTCACCAAAAACTCTAACACACCTTTAAAATCTTTACATTTTTAAAACATTATGGGAGGATGAATTTCCTCTACTTATTCCTCCATTTCATATTTGCATCAACAACTAGAATAATTATTTTTTTCCTTAGGCAAGATATTTACCTTGAGTCCCTTGACCAATTTATCCATTGCATGGTGTAGCTAGATTAGGTTATCCTTCATGACATGGAAGTGTTCCAAGTGTTAGTTGTAGAAAGCCTTAGCTTGGTTCTCCACCCCTTCAATGTCATCATGTAACAATCAATTCCCTACCACCATTGATAGCATGGAGACATAAATTAGAGATTGGACAACATCAAAAAAAAATCTCCTTCCAACCAACTAGCTAGGTTTTAGCAATAGTATTGTTATTGTCTTGTGAATACCTACACAAAACACTCCATTCATACTTTTAGTCAAATCCTAAATTTGAAGAACCCATATTCATAGATCAAGATTTATATTATTTTTCTAGGTAGGAAATAACATTATTCACCGTGAATTCTCCCCCAACAAACTTCTTATTCCTCCTTCAACCTATATCAAATACCACTTTTCCTTCTAACTTCTCCTCTTATATTTCTCATTATTGGAGGAGGACATTGTAACGATAATACTATTATCGAACCACAACATTCTAATCTAGACTCCCTATTAAAACTAAATTCTTTGACTACTCATCAAACGTCTTCTTAATATTCTTTTAAATTATCTCCTTCATAGTTATTTAGCACTTGTGTGAAATCATTACTATAATATCCTTCCTTTTTCAAACCTCCAAGATATGAATTTACCTCATTATTTTGGCATTATACAACATGTGTCATTAGTATTATTGAGGTCCTCCATCATTGTACTGTTTCTAACTAATACCTACCCCATCTCAACACAATACTTGTCCTTTATTTGGTCCCACACCCCTTATTATTCAATATATAAATAAATAAAATTAAAAATTAAATATAAATTTTGATCTTGTTAAAATTGGGTAAATATAAGAGTGAAACAAATAAGATAAAAACTGCCATGATGAGGCCACTATGTGAACCTGTGAGAGCTAGGGATTTTTGCAACAAGCTCACACAGTGGTGTGGTGGAGGAAAAAATTTAGAAGTTAATTTGCAAAGAAATACCAATGACCTTAATTAGTATTATAGGCATGCATTTGGGTTGATGGGGAAGCATTTGGATACAAAAAAGGTGTGATTGGTGGAGAGGAAGGATGTGAACTAAGAGAGGAAGAGAACTTGTGATATGGACCCTAATGTGAATTATTTTATGTAGTCTCTCCAACGTGCCTCTAATCCCTCAATGGTTATTTTTAGAGAAGAAGTTAGGAGTGAAGTGGTGGAGAATGAAGCTTACTTTGTAGAGATGGATCTGGTAGGGCATTTTTGAGGGTTTTGGCCAAGTCTCTAAGAATTGTATCAATGGATTTCAAACACATGGCACCCCATCTTGGAGGGCTGGATTGAAATGTTACTGTATAGGAATGAATTTGCACCCGTAACGCAAATTCCCCTTTTACCCTCTCCACTTTAGAAAACCAAAGGCGAAGGCTTAATTCCACTTAAGCCCACTGTATTGGTATCAGTGATCCCTGACCAGATGAAAGTTAATTTTCTCTCACGAATCTTACTCTTTATGTCCATTTTCACCTTTTCTACATCAGAGATAGAAAACCTTTTAGCACTTGGATCTGTTGCCTTTCCCTTGCCATGCCCAACAACATCTTGTTCTGATCCGGTCTAAAAACAAGTAAAACAACCAAAATGAGATCCAAGATAAACAATGAGTGTTAACATCAATCGTTTCAAAGTTCGAGATTTGGCCTCTTCCACAGAATCCAAACTGGAGAGGAATTTTGAGGAAATCTGAACCAAGCAGAATCCAGTGAAACAAACATACAAACCCCACAATATCATTTCAATTAATCAGTATAATAAAGGAATAACTTAAAACCACTTAGCATAAGTTCATTTGATCATCTAAATACATTATCAATAAGAAAATTTCTATGTAATCATCAAATTCTTCATTCCCACAAAACTTCAGAAAAACCCGCCAAAGACGGAAATCCACGAAAACAGCAACACTTTCGGTAATCTGAGAAAATGAAGGAAGCGCAGAACACCCAGGAAAATCTCAACGGCGCGATTTTAGTAGAATTAAGACAAATTCACCATGAAAGCTCGAATTCGGTAAAATGACCCAGGAACGAACACCGAGAAAATCCAGAGGAAATGAAATTTTGCAAGCCAAACAAAAGTTCAGATTAATAGCAAATACGAAGAACAAAGGAGAAACAAGAAGACTTGTGGAAATCCAATAGAGGCAAAATTCCGTGAAGGTATTGAAAACCCGAATGCTTATGTTTTCCTCGTCCTCACCCAAGTAGATCGAATGACACGGACCAAGAGCCTACAACTTGACCATGACTTGACCTACACCTCCAATGGATGAACCATGAATTTAACACTCACCTCTCAGCAATTTGAAAGGGATTGATTATGCCCTAGGTCAAGAATCCCAAGAACCTCCACCATGAAAGCACAAAAAATCTCAAGCACAACTTACTTGCAAAATAGGAATGGAAATTTATGGAAAATGCAAGCAAGCCTTGAAAATAGCAATGAAAGACCAACCCAAAACAAATATTCAAGACAATCACTCGAACGAACTGGTAAGACATGAAAACCCTAAACGCGCAAAAATAGCATGCACACGAAAGCAAGAATGAAGCAATGAATGACATGAAAGTACATACAGTAAAGCATCAAAACCAAAAGAGGAAGAGAGCATATCTACATACCATGAGAATAGAAGGAACTGAAACCAGGGATGCCAGCAAACAACCTTCAAGCAGGAGCAGAATACAAGCAATGCTCAAGAAATTGAAATGCAACACTTGAAATCACTTCGAAATTCAAGCAACACACCTCAAGCTCCAACACTCCAAACTCAAATGGCAAGTAAATACACAGACTCGAATGGAAAATCACTTCCCAAATTTCAATATAACCTTGCCCCAAAATATGTGCAATCGCCATTAATGCAATCGACAAGACAATCGAGACCAAAATCCGAAAATACGACAGAGCAATAGACACCGGGAAAATCTGGAGGAAGCGGATTTCCTTGAACTTGAGCAGAAAGGCAGCCATTATTGAGTGCCAAAGGGAAACCGAGAAAGTCTGGCCAGGCCGGATTTTCCCGAACACAGAGAAAAACCCGAAACACACCCAAAACTTAAGGCTAACAATATAAATCATAAATAGACCACCCCGACCGAGAGGATAAACATCAAAGCACATGCCCAAGCAAGAAAAATTCCAAAATAGAAAGGCCAAGACACCAAAAGTGGAAAAAACAAGCGTCCCAACTTTCAGTGGGGCATGTGTGCAAAAACTGCACAACAATATGCCTTACAATCAATTTGTTCTTGAATGCAAATCTTTTCTACTCATACTCACCATATGAACCCACACGCTTGATGCCAACTGCATAATTTGGGTTCAACCCAAATACCTCCACAATTTTATCCCTTGCCACCTCAAGGACTAGAGTGCCATTTTCACTCATGATCTTCTTATCTATGGGATCATAATGCTTAGCTAATTCCATCATCACATCCACTTCCACAAACACATTAGGTACTACCAGCTTCCTGAGGTTAAGGCCCCATAGGTAGCAACCCGACCTCCTACCATGCCTTCTATTAAAAGCATACAAAACAACTACCATCCACTCTGAGGTTGGGCCAATTCTTGAATTTCACTAGCCATGTCAATTAGTTTGCTTGTCACAACAAATTTCCTCTTAGGTCTCTTGCCAATTCGTAACCCACCCTCATTTATGTCTCCAGAGTCACCCTCCATGAATTTTTCCTAAGTTTTCTTCACACTCTTTGACCTTGTAGACATCGCAAGGAAATCCGACATAGGGTTAGATCTTTCAGGTGCTTCTGGATTAACCATGGATGAAACATCCTAGGTCCTAAGCCTCTTAATTCTTTTTTTCTTGGGTTTTCTCTCAGGCCTAATGCTAGACTCGCTAGGTTCTGGTTCACTCATTTTACAAGGTGACAAGACTAGGGTTTATAGTTTTTAATTAATCAAAGAGACCTACCAAGTCTTAAATTCCAAGACAACAATTTATAGAACAAAACACTCCCAACCCTTATGCAATCCATACCACCCTAATTAAGGAAGCACAATGAGTAAACCCTAAGAAAACTTATCTTTCAAACTCCCTACTAATTTTTAGACTAGCATAATATAATATACTTGACAGGAAGAGATATGACAATTTGCTTACTCGGGTGAAAATTTGATGTTAATTATTTTGTAATTGCTTGTTGGATCTTCTCACACTATTTCCTCAGACTCTGGCTATCTTCTCCACTCCTGATCAATTACCAATGTGTAGAAAACAATCCAACTACCTTCTTTACAGTCGGGAAATTGAGTGTAACACCATTAATGGTTGATGGAAAGCTCGCACGAGTGAACTGACACTTAGCCATTCATGTTTAAACCCCAGTCGTCGATCATCTCAATTTAAAACCATATCGGTGGCTCTCCTTTCACATCACTAATTTATCTTTTACTTTAAATGATATCCTCAGGATGCTACCACGTAACCTCTTATTTTTCTTAATCACCTCTTATTTGGGGGCCATCGCTCATCACTAGTATATTTCATCTCTTGCAAATCCTATTAGTGATGTGAGCATCCTTGCAATGATATCTCATTCATTGGATCAAATCCCACCTTTGATCATATTCATTTCTCATCATATATCATTGATTCACACTTCAAATTCCAGATCATATTAGAGATGGGGGAGAAAAGGTGATGAGACATGATCAAGCCACGTGTACCTCCTTGAAAATCGAAGGCACAAGAAACATCACTCACAAGAGAAATTCAAATCAGAAATAGAATATTGGAACACATGACCACATCACTCATCGCTACTTTGAGGCTCAAATTTATAACCAATTCATGATGAGTGACGAAATAAAATGAAAATTTCATAAAGGGTTATCGTGCATCACTAATTCATGACATAAAACTAACAAGTAATTAGTGATAAAGAAATCTAGCACTGGTGAAAATAACATATTATCGACCATCACTAATGAAAAACTCAAAATTCATAACCCATCCATGATGTGTGATACAAAGGAAACACCACTCATCGTACATCACTAATGTAATTCAAACATTCACAAAACTATCCGCAATGAGCGATGGGAAACAATGGTGAATAGGAACTTAGTGAAACAATTCTGCACATGGTCATAAGCTGTTTTGGAAAAGGAACCGCCTAAGACAACGTAATAAAAGGCCTCAAAGGACTTAATCCATATTATTCAAATGATGCAAAGTCCAAACAAGGTCGATCAGTTGACCTTATAAAATAAAATTATTTCTCAAACCTAGGCACAAGGGGCCGGTTACTTCATGGGGTCCAATGACTCAAGTTATTTTAACATTGTCGGGAACCGATCATAGGAGTTCAAAAAAAGGATAGACTGAAATAACAAAGGTTTAGAAAAAGAGAAGATATTCAAAGCCAAATAACCCTCACATAAAACCCTAAGCCCTAATAGACCAAGATAATACCAAGGAAAATTCAATTTGAACCAGTGGAACATGAAAAAAAATTGAGGGTTCCATCAGTGGTTCCAATTGGGGATGCATGCCTCTTGTAGACATGGCAAGATTTCATATCTCATGGTTGAAGTAGACCAAGCATAGGGACACAAAACACCAAGGACCTTCCCAGACAAGGCAAGAGAACCAGACCAAAGAAAACACGCCTATATACAATATTTACAGGATTGTACAATTTACATTGAAGATAACATATTTCAAGAGAAATATGGCTTCAAGAACTGTCCATGTATTGGCAGCTTAAGAATTTCACCTGTTAATTCTTGTAGGAAATATGAATCCTCACCATGAATGTTTTTGATTAAGGGCCAAGCCACAATTCCTAAAACTTTCCATGTTTTACCTTATCTTTAGATCTTGCATTCCACATCAACACTAGGTTCCCTACTTGAAATTTTCTTGAAGATGCTTTCCAATTAGGAAAGTTCTTGACTTGCAACTGCAATCTGGTGTGTGTTAGAGAATGTGGACTAATTAAATAGAAAATTAACACAGCAAGGAGACATTATATTAAAGAAAACTAATCTAGAAAGCATAAACGCAAACTTTAAAACAATAGCTTCTTCAAATTTGTCCCATTGTCCTGTATCTCTTAGGAATTTGATTAAAGATGTTGGATCTCAGTTGTGCAAATAGTAGCTTTATTGAAATGATCACTTAAGAGAATGAGATTTAATGGAAGTGCATATGCATGACTAAAAGATTAAGTTATGAAATTGAAATGCTTGATAAAATTGAAATGTGACTATAATAACTACATATGAAAATCTAGAATTCAAGGTCCTTTTCAACTCACAAGTGGGTTGTATTTATAGATTTTTGAAGGTAAGAATCCATTTTGCCAAGATCAATGATTGAGTTCAAACCTGTTAAAATGAACGGTGAGAGATCGAGAATTTGAAAAGAAGATGGAATTTTAAGAGACAGATGGAAAATGAAGAGACAAATGAAAGATGTGCCGATAATTAAAAATAGGTAATATTTAATTATGTGTGGAAATGAAAAGCTTTTAATTAAATATTGAAAATATTTAATTATGTGAGGAAAGTGAAGAATTTAGAAAGTGTTTTAATTAAATATTGAAAATATTTAATTAAATGTGAGATGAAGAATATTTAAATTTAGAATTTAAACTTGTGATAATTAATATAAATAAATTGTGAAATCTATTTAATTTAATTAAGAGGAAGATAGCATTAATTAAATAAACTTATCTATTTAATTAAACTAGGAGCATTGGAAAAATGAACAATATAAATAAATAATTAAATTTATTTATATGTAGATGACTTAAGAATATTAATTAAATAATCCATATTTAATTAATTAACAGGTTTGGTTAACCGTGACCATTTTTAGATTTGTACATTTTTCCGCTCTTTGAAGTGATGTGTTTTACGCATTGCTTCAAAGAATTTTGCCCCAAATTTTTAGAAATTACCAATGCTATATGCCCCCTCGAGAGATAAATCGCATGATAAAAGAATCAACATGATTTTCGGAGAAGAATTCATGATTTAGCTCTCGAAATAGTGCTTTTCCTTAGCAAAAATTTGAATATTTTCACACTTTTACCCCCTTAAAAGGTGAAAAGGGTGAAAAGTCATTGTCATTTGAACAGTAACCTTTGGTAAATTTCAGAGCTCTGAGAGAGATATTCGTGATGCTGATCCATTATGAGTGCCATAGATTCAAGTGAACCTGCCGGTATCAAAGACCAATTGTGTACGGACCTCCGGTAAGTCGACCTGATCCTCTTCGTAAAGTTTTTTGATGATTTTTTTGCATTTTTTGCAATTTTTAGTGTCCCGGTTTCGTGCATACGAGTTGTAGTTTAGCGCATATGGTAGATAAAGTCACACATCCAGGGTAACATATAGATGTGAAATAGTCGCACATAGAGTAGATGGCACATAGGTTACCTATAATAGCGCATACAAAAATGCTACCCCGCGTAGGATGTTAGATTTGCGTATAGGGTAAAATAGTGCATAGGATGACTGTGATAGCTCGTTTGCATGATAGAATAGCGCATAGAAATTCTGCCTTGGCACATACATTAGATAGAGTCACGCATTGATGGAGTTGCACACGGAAGCTTTGTTTTAGCGCATCCAGGGTTAAAGTTGCACATACAGGGCTTAGCGCATTTATGGCCTATTTTGGTGCATCCAAGGATTTTCTCGAATTTAAAATTTTGAAGAACCATCGATAAAGTGCTTGATGAGTGTTGCTAGATTAGACAACCGATTTTATGCTTTTTGAATAACATCAATGATAGAGAAGCTTGATTTGATAAATTTGTCTTTGTGCTTGAAGAACAAATAGGTCTGATAAATTTGCTTCCATGCGATATGAAAACAAATAGTAATGATAGATTTTCTTTTCCAATTGAAAGTCAAATAACTAGATATTGAGTCACATTGACTGTTAAATTTGTTTCCATGCGATATGAAAAATAAATAGTAGAAATGATTGATAAATTTTCCTTCATGCTATATGTAAAGGAAAATAGAAATTGATTAAACTTGCTTGATGTATTGATTAATTGATATATCCATTGCTGATAGATTTGTATGATTGCTTGATGATTTTGTAAAGGAGGAATTTAACCTCCTCCAGATCAGAGAGAGATTTCCTCAGACGTGGGAGATGATTCCTTGATTGTCCCATGAGGATTTAGGAGTTATAGATCAATGTGGTTTGAGATCTTTGTTGATTATCCCACAATATCGGGTCAACAGAGCATTGTTGGCTGCACTAGCTGAGAGGTGGCACACCGAGCATAACACCTTTCATTTTCCGACAAGAGAGATCACAATGATGCCAGAGGATGTGTACAAGATTCTAGGTATTCCTGTAGTTGGAGAGCTTGTGATCTATGATCACAAGGAGATCGGAGGGACCGATGCACTTAGGCGAGTCTTTGAGGATCCTCATGTCTCCGGATAGGAGCTTCCCTAGAAGGAGATGGTGGAGAGATATGCCCCACTACCTTCGGTTTTAGAAAGTATGATCGGTGGTTTCCTTTGTCCTGATTGTAGGGCAAAGGGACTATAAGTTGGTTGGGGCAGGACTCTAGAGAATATGCTTCTCCATGGGACCAGATATGCATGGGGATCATGCATGCTTGCCCATCTATATCACGATCTTCATCAAGTCATGTATATCGATGGGAAGAGTCTCTCATGCAGAGTTACTCTGCTACAGATATTTGCATGGGAGTATTTTTCCATCACGCATCCCATTGTTCGGAGAGATTGTCCTCTTGGGTTCCCATATGTCTATGCATACACATGGCCGCTTGTCTAGCCAAGGCTGGGCAAGTTGGAGTATTGGTAGTGCGTGCTAGATGATTTGGATACAGTCATCTGGAGACCATATGTAGATTGTGATCCATGGGAGACAGATGATATAGAGCTGCCATATGTTACGAGATCCAGATATCTGATTGGGCGGACTCCTTATATTATTGAGCGGTTTTTGGTGATGAGAGTTTTGAGACAGCTTGGGCTAGTTCAGATGATGCCATAGGGTGTGGCACATTATGCCAGACGCCAGGAGGATATACTAGAGTGGGGTCCTACTATTACCATTGAGGTAGCCCAAGTAGAGTATTTTGAGTTACAGCCAGCTCAATGGGCCATGCATCCAGAGGTTACAGATGCAGGGATGACAGATGAGTATGCGGCATATTTTTATACACATCCCTTTCCGAGGTTTACTAGTCCATAGGAGCTTGCCCCATTGATGGGAGGACCAGTGATTCAACGAGGGCGAGGACAGGCATAGGAAGCAACAGGGCAGCTTGTAGAAGAGGTTTTGACAGGGGTAGAGGATGTTGCGGCCATGGACATTGATGAGGGGGAAGATGAGGAGGATAACAATGATGATAGCGGAGGTGACGGAGGTGGTGGGGATGGAGGACAGAGATATTTCCTTGATGTGCCCTTTAGGACGAGGCCATGAACCTCGAGAGTAGTGGACCAGCTGAGTACTTTGGCTCCATGGATTGTCATCAAGGCTCCTTCACAGGGACAGATGGACACTTTGCAGGTAAAGGTTCACACTTTGTAGAGTCAGTTAGCACAGGCTCAGGGGATGATCAATAAGCTACAGGCATAGATTGCACAACCACCACTTCCTGATCCATAGATAGCCCAGCTTATGGCCGAGAGGGACAGTTTTAGAGAGAGATGTGTATAGGTTGAGGGGGTAGCCGAGAGACTTCTTAGGTTAGTGGAGAGCACCTCAATTGGAGAGGTTGTTGCAGAGGGACTAGAGACTGCTCGGGAGGCCGAGTATTATTGGATGAGATATTTTGAGGCAGTACCACCTAAGAGGAGGATTGCCTTCATGCAGTCGGGTACTCATACTCAAACCCATTCTCGTAGCCACTCTAGAAGTGCTACCAGGAGTGTGGGTCAGCCAGCTAGATGAGAAATCAGAGCTTCTGGGAGCAGAGATCCATCAAGACCTACTACCTCAAGAGGTAGTAGTATCCATGTGCCCCAGCCAGATGCCCCTCAGTGATGGACATGTTGTACACACTTATGCCATTGTATTCGATATATCTTTTTGAAAAATTTGATATCCTTGTATTTCTGGATATTTGTTTTGATGAGATTTATGAGATGCAGTGGTGATTCGATTATGTATGTTTTATGGATGATTTATGCTCATATGATGGATGCATGCTTTATTTCTATATGCTATGTCATTGATGAAAATGATGATATAAATGATTTTCTTTCATTTTATGTATGATAATGCAGGATGTAAGATATAATGAAATGATTTTAACATGATGACGTATGATAAATGATTTTCCTTCATAATGAATGCAAGATTTAAAATGTAATGAAATTATATGATGTAATGATGAATAGTTAATGGATAAATGATATGATTTCTTAATGAATGATATGACATGGATAATGATGTACTATGATGATAATGATAATGCCATAATTGGTGGACCAATAATGCATGATGTAATGGAAATGAACATGATATCCTAAATAATGAATGAAAAATGAATGGATGTAACCTTACTATGAATATTTATGTATGTGACATGATGTGTATGCAAGTGGGAATGTCAATGTGATGAAGTGATAATATGAGATGAATTATGAAATGAATGAATTATGCACCTGATATGAATATGATGAACTAATAATGAAATGATGATCTAAAATGTAAATGCATGAATCATGATAATGAATGATGGTGAAATGATGTGAATGATAATGAAAATGAGATGTAACAAATGTTCAGTTGTACTCAATTTTGTTTTTAAAAGATATATGGGAATTTCACTAATCCTTCAAAAATCTATTGAAACAGCCCCCCCCCCAAAATGCAAATCTAGATGAATTATGCAACCCTAGAATGCAGTAATGAATCATTCTCCTTGTTGCCATTTAATGTTGTGCTTGATTGTCATCATTGAGATTTTTGATATTTTGAAATTTAGTACAAGAATCAAAGGGTATGTTAGCACCAATGATGACCTGAGTACCACTTTCATGGTGTTTGATATAGCAAGTTAATACAAGCATCAAGGTATAATTGAACCGATATGACTTGAGTATTGTTTGCATAAACAGACAAAAGTTAACCATTTTCCTATGCAAATTCTGAAATGTCATCAATGATACATTGTAGAGCATGTCCCACAACAAATTTTCACAATACTAATGTTTAGCTTATAGACAGCAGGCAAAGAAAAATCATACTTCTTCCTTGTGATTCTAGTTCAATACATCATCAAACCGCTCCAAAGATATGATGTCATCAAATATCAAAACAACAATTTGCAACTTATGCTTTTAAGTTTGTCATTCATTTTAGTTAGATTAAGATCATCCACTTTATTTCTATCAAATAGTTGTATAGAGTCAGTTTAAATGGACAAAGATTTTGCTGCTCCGACATTCTGATTTTAGACACATGTTGCCGACTACCTACTAAAAAAGCTCCAAGAAGCGAACTGCCCCCTAGTGACCTCATACTCTGACTCTTGCTAGACACAACTACTGCTAAGGATAACCCTTAAATCATCAAGCCACAATGAGACCCTAGTTTGTTCCAAGAAGATGATGTAATGTGAATGCGACGGCGAGGTGTGTGTGATGCCGATGAAAAAGATGGATATGCAGAATGAATCCTAATAGATGAGAGAGCCAAATAAAATCACAAAAAATGCCTGTTTTCCAGGTTTTCACCATTTTTTTTATTGCACTTTTTCCTGATTTTGTGATTTTTTTGCTATTACCAAGACGCCTGTTTGCCAGGTTTTCATCAAGGAAAATAAATAAATAATTTTTTTTATTTTTTTATTTTTTATTTTTTATTTTTATTTTTATTTTTTTAGAGCTTTTTATATTGTTTTTGATATTTTCTCAGGCATAGAACCTCTTCGATGAATTTTGTTGGTTGATCTTCAAACAGTCCCCTTCTGCTGTTGACAACTGATATGCCCCTGATCCATATGTTGCAACGATAATCTAACGGCCTAGCCAATTAGGGTTCAACTTGCTTTTATTTTCCTATCCATTGATTGTTGAGGGTTTTCTTTAGAACCAAATCACCTACCTGAAAATGTTGTGGTTTGAATCTGTGATTGTAGCTACGGGACATAACTTGTTGATATCCTTTCAAATGATTAATTGCAGTTTGACATCTTCATCAAGTAGTTCTAGCTCTTGCAATCTTGATACTCGATAATCTTCATCATTGATTAACCCTTTGAGTGATACTCGAAGTGAAGGAATCTCAACTTCTAGTGGTAGAATAGCTTCTGCTCCATAGACCAAAGCATAAGGAGTAGCTCCTGTTGGTGTGTGAATAATTGTTCTATATGCCCATAATGCTGGATTCAATTGGACATGCCAAACACGACCGGCTTCATTCACTGTTTTCTTCAAAATCTTGAGAATTATTTTATTTGAAGCTTTCGCTTGACCATTCCCTTGTGGATAGTAAGGTGTAGAGAATCTGTGTTGGATGTTAAACCTTTCACATAGCTCCTCTACATCCTGATTTTTAAAGGGTCTTCCATTATCTATGATACTGAAGTTGGGAATACCATATTGGCAGATGATATAATTCAAAATGAATGAAGAAATTTGTTTGCCAATAACAGTTTTCAGGGGATCAACTTCAATCCACTTAGTGAAATACTCAGTGGTTGTAATGATAAATTTATGTCCATTTGAAGATGATGGGTGTATTTTTCCAACCAAGTCCAATCCCCACTGAGCGAAAGGCCATGTTGTGGTGAAGGGTTGTAATTCTTGAGCAGGAGCGTGAATGAGATTCCCATGGATCTGACATTTTGCACATTTCTTCACAAAGATGAATGATTCCTTCTCCATGGTCGGCTAGTAATAACCCAATCAAACAAGTTTCATTGCTAAGGTTAGTCCACTTGAGTGTGTCCCACAAATTCCACCATGTACTTCTTGTAAGGCCTTTTCAGATTCATCGTGTTCGAGACATCTAAGGAGGGTACCATCTAGACCACACCGATATAAGATGTCAGCAATTAAGGTGTAATGAGATGATTAACGGATGAAATTTCTTTTTTGATTCCTAGACAAGTTTAAGGGTAAAATAGTATCCTTTAAGTAAATGTAAATTTGGCTATATAAGGAAGAATCAGAACTGGTTAAGTGACAAATGATTTGAGTTTCAGGATTTTCATGGGCAGGAGAAAACAATTGTTCCACCAGGAAACCGTATCATGTTTGATTTTCTATCAACTGGAGTAGAGAGGTGATTGTAGCCATAGCATCTGCTGCTTTATTATCAATACGTGGAATCTATATGAACTTGATATTAACAAATTATTTCTTGAGATCTTCCACCATTCTTTTGTAAGGTATCAACTTGTCATATTTAGTGTGATATTCGTTATTGATTTGATTTATAACAAGTTGTGAATCACCAAAAACTTGAAGTTCTACAATTTTCCAATCTATTGCAATTCTTATGCCAATTATCAATGCCTCATACTCAGCTATGTTGTTTGTGCAAGGGAACATTAGCCAATAAGATTTTAGGATTGTATGTCCTTGAGGTGTAATAAAAAGAATTCCTGCTCCTAAACCATGTTGAGTGTAAGAACCGTCAAAGTAGAGTGACCACGACTATTGGATATCTGTTGTGAATACATCGGCATCAGGAAAATCAACATGTATTGGGTGGTCCTGCTGGTATTGACACTTCTACTAATTGATCTGCAATTACTTGTCCCTTTATATCTTTTCAATCCACATAATGAATATCAAATTTGCTTAGGATCATAACCCATTTAGCCAACCTACCAATTAAGGTTTCCTTACTTAGAAGATATTTGAGTGGGTCAATCTTAGCCACAAGCTTTACTATATGAGTTAGCATGTAGTGTCGTAACTTTTGAGAAGTAAACACCACTGCTAAACAAGATTTTTCAATGAAGGTATAATTTAGCTCATGACTTGTTAGGGTTCGGTTGATGTAATAAATGGCTCGTTCTTTTCCTGCGTTGTCTTCTTGTGCCAATAATGCTCCTAAAGACACTTCCGTGGCGACAATATATAATATGAGAGGTGCACCTTGCACTAGTGGAATCAATACTGGTGGATTCATGAGATACTAATTTATCTGATCAAATGCTACTTCACATTTGTCCTCCCATTTAAATGGAATGTTCTTGTGTAAGAGATGTGTAAATGGTAAAATTTTGTCCGCCAGTTGAGCAATGAATCTTCGAATAGATTGTAACCGTCCCTATAAAGAGCGTAGTTGACTAATGTTCCTTGGTGGTGGAATATCAAGAATTGCTTGTACCTTAGCTAGATACACTTCAATTCCCTTTTCTGATACAATGTATCCTAATAACTTTCCATATTTCACTCCAAAGACACATTTCTTTGGATTAAGTCTTACTTTGAATTGTTCCATTCTTTTGAAAATTTTAGATAAGATATCGATGTGTCCTTCTCTAGTGTTAGACTTGGCAAGAAGATCATCAACATAATCCTCCATGAATGTATGCATCATATCATGAAAAATTATTGTCATTGCTCGTTGGTATGTAGCTCCTGCATTTTTCACCCCAAATGGAATTGCATTCCAACAATAGGTACCCCAAGGACATGTGAATGTTGTTTTATCTTGATCTTCTGGTGCAATCTTTATCTAGTTGTATCCTAAAAATCCATCCATTAATGAGTACATTGCATGTCCAGTAGTTAAATCAACAATCATTTCAATGTTTGGTAAGGGGAAGTCATCTTTGGGACATGCTTTGTTCAAATCCCTTAAATCTGTACAAATCCTAATCCTTCCGTTTGGCTTTGAAACAAGCACGATATTGGAGATCCATTTCACATAGTCCATGGACCGGATGAATCCAATGTCTAAAAGTTTCTTTAATTCTTCTTTAACCAACAATGCAACATGTGGATGCATTTTTCTGAGTTTATGTTTTACAGGCTTTTCCCTCGATGTAATAGATAGATGATGCATGATGAGATCTGGGTCCAATCTAGGCATGTCTGCGTAGGACCATGCAAAACTGATTTGATTATCTTTGAGAAATTCTATGAACCTAGGTACTTCTTCGTCTATTAGAGATGCAGCTATTTGCAAAAATTTGGGCTTTTCTGTAGTACCTATATTGAGTGCC
>CM021101.1:867964631-868333708 GCA_007115665.2 Sequoiadendron giganteum
GGCGGACTCCTTATATTATTGAGCGGTTTTTGGTGATGAGAGTTTTGAGACAGCTTGGGCTAGTTCAGATGATGCCATAGGGTGTGGCACATTATGCCAGACGCCAGGAGGATATACTAGAGTGGGGTCCTACTATTACCATTGAGGTAGCCCAAGTAGAGTATTTTGAGTTACAGCCAGCTCAATGGGCCATGCATCCAGAGGTTACAGATGCAGGGATGACAGATGAGTATGCGGCATATTTTTATACACATCCCTTTCCGAGGTTTACTAGTCCATAGGAGCTTGCCCCATTGATGGGAGGACCAGTGATTCAACGAGGGCGAGGACAGGCATAGGAAGCAACAGGGCAGCTTGTAGAAGAGGTTTTGACAGGGGTAGAGGATGTTGCGGCCATGGACGAGCTGATAGAGGGGAAGATGAGGGGATAACAATGATGATAGCGGAGGTGAGGTGGGTGGGGATGGAGAGACAGAGATATTTCCTTGATGTGCCCTTTAGGATGAGGCCATGAACCTCGAGAGTAGTGGACCGGTGAGTACTTTGGCTCCATGGATTGGCATCAAGGCTCCTTCCGCGAGGACGGATGGACACTGCGGTAAGGTTCACACTTGTAGAGTCGGTTAGCCTGAGCTCGAGGATGATCAATAAGCTACGAGGCATAGATTGCACAACCACCACTTCACGATCATAGATAGCCCAACTTATGGTAGAGGACAGTTTGAGGAAGATGTGTATAGGCTGAGGGGATAGCCAAGAGACGTCTCAGATCAGTGGAGAGCACCTCTATTGGAGAGGTTGTTGCAGAGGGACTAGAGACTTCTCGGGAGGCCAAGTATTATAGGATGAGATAGTTTGAGGTAGTACCACCTGAGAGGAGGATTGCCTTTACACAGTTAGGTACTCGGTCTCAGACCCATTCACGTAGTCACTCTAGGAGTGCTACAAGAAGTGTGGGTCAGCTAGTTAGATGAGAGATCAGAGCTTTTCAGAGCAGATATCCATCAAGACCTACTACCTCAGGAGGTATCAATAGCCATGTGCCCCGGCCAGATGCCCCTCAGTGATGGACATGTTGTACACATTTATGCCATTGTATTTGATATATCTTTTTGAAACATTTGAAATCCTTGTATTTCTGGACATTTGTTTTGATGAGATTTATGAGATGCAGTGGTGATTCGATTATGTATATGTTATGGATGATTTATGATAATGTGATGGATGCATGCTTTATTTCTATATGCTATGTCATGTATGATTTTTGTGATGTATTTTGATGCAAATGATGTTCTTTTATTTTACGTATGCTAATGCAGGATGTAAGATGTAATGAAATGATTTTAATGATGTGAAAATGATACAATTTTGAAAAATGATTTTCCTTTATAATGAATGCAAGATGTAAGATGTAATGAAATGATTTTAATGATGTGAAAATGATACGACGTAATTATTAAAATGGAAATGGATAAATGATATGATTTCTTAATGAATGATATGACATGGATAATGATGTACTATGATGATTATGATAATGCCATAATTGGTGAACCAATAATGCATGATGTAATGGAAATGAACATGATATCCTAAATGATGAATGAAAAATGAATGGAATGGATGCAATCTTACTATGAATGTTTATGTATGTTACATGATGTGTATGCAAGTGGAAATGTCAATGTAATGAAGTGATAGTACGAGATAAATTATGAAATGAATGAATTATGCACTTAATATGAATATGATGAACTGATAATAAAATGATGATGTAAAATGTGAATGCACGAATAATGATAATGAATGATGTGAATGATAATGAAAATGAGATGAAACAAATGTCCAGTTGTACTCAATTTTTTTGTTTTTAAAAGATATATGATAATTTTACCAATCCTTCAAAAATCTATTGAAATAGCCCCCAAAATGAAAATCTAGATGAATTATGCAACCCTAGAATGCAATAATGAGCCATTCTCCTTGTTGTCATTTCATGTTGTGCTTGATTTTCATCATTGAGCTTTTTGATATGTTGAAAGTTAGTACAAGCATCAAAGGCTATGTTAGCACCAATGATGACCTGAGTACCGCTTTCATGGTGTTTGATATAGAAAGTTAATAAAGCATCAAGGTAAATTGAACCAAGATGACTTGAGTATTGTTTGCATAAACAGACAAAATTTAACCATTTTTCTATGCAAATTCTGAAATTTCATCAATGATACGTTGTAGAGCATGTCCCACGACAAATTTGCACAATGCTAATGATTATCTTACAGATAGCAAGCCAAAAAAAAATCATACTTCTTCCTTGTGATTATAGTTCAATACATCATTGAACCACTCCAAAGATATGATGTCATCAAATATCAAAACAACAATTTGAAACTTATGCTTTTAAGTTTTTCATCCATTTTATTCAGATTTAGATCATCCACTTTGTTTCTATCAAACAGTTGTATAGAATCAGTTTGATTGGACAAGGCTTGCTACTCCAACATTTCGATTTTAGACACATGTTGCCGACTACCTGCTAGAAAAGCTCCAAGAAGCGAATTTCCCCCTAGTGACCTCGTACTCTGACTCTTGCTAGACACAACTATTGCTAAGGATAACCTTCAAATCATCAAGCAATGATGAGATCCTTGTTTGTTTCAAGGAGATGATGCAATGCGAATGTGATGGCAAGGTGTGTGTGTGATGCCGATGAAAATATGGATATGCAGAATGAATCCTAATAGATGAGAGAGCCAAATAAAATCACAAACAATGCCTGTTTGCCAAGTTTTCACCATTTGTTTTTATTGCACTTTTTCCTGATTTTATGATTTTTTGCTATTTACCAAGATGCCTGTTTGCTAGTTTTTTATCAAGGCAATTTTATTTATTTTATTTTATTTTAATTTTTATTTTTTTCAGGACTTTTTATATTGTTTTTGATATTTTCTCAGGCATACAACTTCTTCAGATGGATATTGTTGGTTGGATCTTCAAACAGGTCCCCTTCTGCAGTTGATAACTGATATGCCCCCAATTCGTACACTGCAATGATAACAAAAGGGCCCAACCAATTAGGTTCGAACTTGCCTTTCTTTTCCTGATCCTATTGATTTTGAGGGTTTTCTTTGAGAACCAAGTCACCCACTTGAAAATTTCATGGTTTAACTCTGTGATTGTAGCTACGGGCCATTACTTGTTGATATCCCTTCAAATGATTAATTGCAGTTTAACACCATTCATCAAGTAGTTCTAGTTCTTGCAATCTTGATACTCGATAATCTTCATCATTGATTAACCCTTTGAGTGATACTCGAAGTGAAGGAATCTCAACTTCTAGTGGTAGAATAGCTTCTGCTCCATAGACCAAAGCATAAGGAGTAGCTCCTGTTGGTGTGTGAATAATTGTTCTATATGCCCATAATGCTGGATTCAATTGGACATGCCAAACACGACCGGCTTCATTCACTGTTTTCTTCAAAATCTTGAGAATTATTTTATTTGAAGCTTTCGCTTGACCATTCCCTTGTGGATAGTAAGGTGTAGAGAATCTGTGTTGGATGTTAAACCTTTCACATAGCTCCTCTACATCCTGATTTTTAAAGGGTCTTCCATTATCTATGATACTGAAGTTGGGAATACCATATTGGCAGATGATATAATTCAAAATGAATGAAGAAATTTGTTTGCCAATAACAGTTTTCAGGGGATCAACTTCAATCCACTTAGTGAAATACTCAGTGGTTGTAATGATAAATTTATGTCCATTTGAAGATGATGGGTGTATTTTTCCAACCAAGTCCAATCCCCACTGAGCGAAAGGCCATGTTGTGGTGAAGGGTTGTAATTCTTGAGCAGGAGCGTGAATGAGATTCCCATGGATCTGACATTTTGCACATTTCTTCACAAAGATGAATGATTCCTTCTCCATGGTCGGCTAGTAATAACCCAATCAAACAAGTTTCATTGCTAAGGTTAGTCCACTTGAGTGTGTCCCACAAATTCCACCATGTACTTCTTGTAAGGCCTTTTCAGATTCATCGTGTTCGAGACATCTAAGGAGGGTACCATCTAGACCACACCGATATAAGATGTCAGCAATTAAGGTGTAATGAGATGATTAACGGATGAAATTTCTTTTTTGATTCCTAGACAAGTTTAAGGGTAAAATAGTATCCTTTAAGTAAATGTAAATTTGGCTATATAAGGAAGAATCAGAACTGGTTAAGTGACAAATGATTTGAGTTTCAGGATTTTCATGGGCAGGAGAAAACAATTGTTCCACCAGGAAACCGTATCATGTTTGATTTTCTATCAACTGGAGTAGAGAGGTGATTGTAGCCATAGCATCTGCTGCTTTATTATCAATACGTGGAATCTATATGAACTTGATATTAACAAATTATTTCTTGAGATCTTCCACCATTCTTTTGTAAGGTATCAACTTGTCATATTTAGTGTGATATTCGTTATTGATTTGATTTATAACAAGTTGTGAATCACCAAAAACTTGAAGTTCTACAATTTTCCAATCTATTGCAATTCTTATGCCAATTATCAATGCCTCATACTCAGCTATGTTGTTTGTGCAAGGGAACATTAGCCAATAAGATTTTAGGATTGTATGTCCTTGAGGTGTAATAAAAAGAATTCCTGCTCCTAAACCATGTTGAGTGTAAGAACCGTCAAAGTAGAGTGACCACGACTATTGGATATCTGTTGTGAATACATCGGCATCAGGAAAATCAACATGTATTGGGTGGTCCTGCTGGTATTGACACTTCTACTAATTGATCTGCAATTACTTGTCCCTTTATATCTTTTCAATCCACATAATGAATATCAAATTTGCTTAGGATCATAACCCATTTAGCCAACCTACCAATTAAGGTTTCCTTACTTAGAAGATATTTGAGTGGGTCAATCTTAGCCACAAGCTTTACTATATGAGTTAGCATGTAGTGTCGTAACTTTTGAGAAGTAAACACCACTGCTAAACAAGATTTTTCAATGAAGGTATAATTTAGCTCATGACTTGTTAGGGTTCGGTTGATGTAATAAATGGCTCGTTCTTTTCCTGCGTTGTCTTCTTGTGCCAATAATGCTCCTAAAGACACTTCCGTGGCGACAATATATAATATGAGAGGTGCACCTTGCACTAGTGGAATCAATACTGGTGGATTCATGAGATACTAATTTATCTGATCAAATGCTACTTCACATTTGTCCTCCCATTTAAATGGAATGTTCTTGTGTAAGAGATGTGTAAATGGTAAAATTTTGTCCGCCAGTTGAGCAATGAATCTTCGAATAGATTGTAACCGTCCCTATAAAGAGCGTAGTTGACTAATGTTCCTTGGTGGTGGAATATCAAGAATTGCTTGTACCTTAGCTAGATACACTTCAATTCCCTTTTCTGATACAATGTATCCTAATAACTTTCCATATTTCACTCCAAAGACACATTTCTTTGGATTAAGTCTTACTTTGAATTGTTCCATTCTTTTGAAAATTTTAGATAAGATATCGATGTGTCCTTCTCTAGTGTTAGACTTGGCAAGAAGATCATCAACATAATCCTCCATGAATGTATGCATCATATCATGAAAAATTATTGTCATTGCTCGTTGGTATGTAGCTCCTGCATTTTTCACCCCAAATGGAATTGCATTCCAACAATAGGTACCCCAAGGACATGTGAATGTTGTTTTATCTTGATCTTCTGGTGCAATCTTTATCTAGTTGTATCCTAAAAATCCATCCATTAATGAGTACATTGCATGTCCAGTAGTTAAATCAACAATCATTTCAATGTTTGGTAAGGGGAAGTCATCTTTGGGACATGCTTTGTTCAAATCCCTTAAATCTGTACAAATCCTAATCCTTCCGTTTGGCTTTGAAACAAGCACGATATTGGAGATCCATTTCACATAGTCCATGGACCGGATGAATCCAATGTCTAAAAGTTTCTTTAATTCTTCTTTAACCAACAATGCAACATGTGGATGCATTTTTCTGAGTTTATGTTTTACAGGCTTTTCCCTCGATGTAATAGATAGATGATGCATGATGAGATCTGGGTCCAATCTAGGCATGTCTGCGTAGGACCATGCAAAACTGATTTGATTATCTTTGAGAAATTCTATGAACCTAGGTACTTCTTCGTCTATTAGAGATGCAGCTATTTGCAAAAATTTGGGCTTTTCTGTAGTACCTATATTGAGTGCCTCTGTTGGTTCGATTAGAATGGAAGATCTTTCCTGATAATGCTCTGAAAGAGTGTCAAGTTTCCCATCCTCTGGCGCCTTTGAAAGGTTTTCACCATTGGATACACTTTTTATTTTTCTCTTTTCTTGACCTAATACTACCTTTGTTAGGTTTTCACCATTAGATCTTCCTTTTATTTTTCTCTTTTCTTGATCTAATACTGCCTTTGTTAGGTTTTCACCATTAGATCTTTCTTTTATATTATTTATTTCATAGCTGAGAAACTTGGCACTTTCCTATCGAAAACTCTGATCTTGTAATTCCTTGATGGAACTTGTTTTGGGATGGGATGAACAAAGAAATTTTATTATAGTTTCATCATTTGGAAAAATTGGAACATCAATGGGTGCGACTTGTTCCCAATCAATGAGTTCGGGATGTACCAAAGGAACTGGATCATTAGGATGAGTAAGTTCATTGGTCGTTAGGGTCATGATATTATTGTCCACGTTATTATGGGGGAGGTCTAGGATTTCATCCTCCTCAGAATGATCTGTCTCACTTTGTAGAGTCATGATCGCCTTGTAGGACGTAATCGAGCGGAGGCCTTGAGCTTTCCCCTTGTAAGAATGCAGGTGAGAATTTGTGTATGATGTCCACCATTTTCTCTGAGATGAAAGTATCATCAAAGAATTCATCCCATTCATATTCATTGGAGTCCATGTCAGAATTGTCTGCTTGAATCCTCAGAATTGTTTTAGCTAACTCCTCATTTGATGGCCTTTGTGCTACTTCTTCCTTAGTATCTTCACCATATCCTAACCCAGTCTTATCTTTTGGGTGCATTGTTTTCAATTGGATAGGTTCAACAATACCCTCTTTCCTTTTACCTAGAGGGCCATTTCCTTCATAACCCATTTGTTGCATGATAGCATAACCCTTTTCATATTGTTTTGTGGGTAACTTGATATGTTGTACGGATTCTTCTTCATCTTTATAGAGCCAATCAAGAATAGCTCTATCTTCTACTTCAGTTTCTTTGATAAATATCCCATTAAACTTGGTAATGGGGGTTGAAGTTGAGGTTAAAACTGTTGTACCCTGTTGTGTAGACGTTGACGGTTGACCATGGGATCTTGGGGATAGGGGTAGATTAGAGAGAGATAAAGAATATTCTCCCACCCCATTATCTTTCAATTTTAATTTGGTGCCAAAATTGCTTATCATTTCTTGCGCTTGTTCTTTGTATTTGGAGGTAGAGATGGCCAAGGCCTCTCTATTATGTGGGACGAATGTGTCCTGAGTTGCTCTTAGGTTAGAACAAGTTTGACTGCTAATGTGATCAGCGGGTATTTTTACTTCCTGTCCATCATATGGAAACTTCAAGCATTGATGATAAGAAGACGGAACAACTTGCATGTCATGGATCCATGGATGACCCAATAGTATGTTATAGGTTAGATCCTGATCGAGAACCTAACAAAAGGTATTCTTCACAATAGGTCCCACTCTGATTGGTAGCATGATGAGACCTTTGGAAGTCCTTTCCTCATCATCATAGGCCTTGATTGTAATCTTCCTTTGTGGATCTATAGAGTCTACTGAATATCCCAAAGCTAGGACCACTTTCAAAGTACAAATGTTTAATCCGGCTCCCCCATCTATGAGGACATGTCTAATGTGGGCTTTGTGAACAATGACTTCTAAATAGAGTGATGAATTATGTGGGTGGGTTATGGATGAATCATCTTTTTCATAAAAAGATAAACATGTGTAGGAGGACAAGTGTCCCACCATGGCTTGAAATTTATTGATATCTAGATCAAGGGATACAATTGTATCAACAAGGGCCTTTTCCAGAATGTCCTTATGGGCCGGTGATAACTTTAGAAGCTCCAAGATAGAAATTTGGGCTGATGTTTTTCGTAGTTGATCAACCAAATTGTATTTGACTTGGAGGGGGGATTGCTGCTTTAGATGAGCTGCCTTTGACAATGATTTTGGCTTGTCCCCTTGTCATAGCATTGACCTCTTGATATTATTTCTTACCTTTGATTTGGATAACGTTGATTTGAGGATCATCAGTATAAATATGATTAATAATGACGTCCTGTATATTATTAACCTTCTTGCCTTTGTCACCCAAGGATTCCCCCTTTTGATAATTAGGGAGAGGATTCTTGAATGCTTGATGGTCATTATTGACATTATGTCCCTCAACCGTGATGGTATGGTCATCAATCAAATCCTGAAAAACATTCTTCAACCCTTGGCAATTGTTTGTCTTATGACCTTTGCACCTATGATAATCACATAAATGTGAGTCATTCCACGATGGTGGTTTAACTCGAGGCTCATAGTCTCTTTGCGGTGGCAATGTAATAGCGTTTTGATTTAATAACTCTTTGAGAATGGATTCCAAAGATTAACCCAAGGGAGTAAAACTCCGTCGACTCAAAAAATATGACGTTCTAGGCACGTTTGAATTTTGATTATTGCCAAGATTATTTCCACAATCGTTGGTTTCATTTCCTTGATTGGAAATATTGCCTTGGGTGCTAGAATTTCCAGCATTATTGCTACGTTGAACACCTGACACATTAAAGACGATAGGCTTCATTTTTACGTTGTTAGCACCTACTACCCCATCATTCACAACATTTTTATTTCGGGTCCAAAATCGTGACTTGTCATTGTTGTGATTATGGTTGTTGTTGTTGTATGAATTTGAACCCTCTTTATCGATTTTTAGAACTCCATGTTTGATCAATGCACCTTCAATAGTAATTGCATTTTCAATCAATTTTTCAAATGATTGAGGACAATGAAGGTTTAGTCTATAACTCATTTCTTGATTAAGACTATCGATGAATATCTCCATCTTTTCTTTTTCAGGAACAAGGCGAGAGTATCGAGCAAACACCCTTCTCCACCTTTGCAAAAATGTAGTGAAAGATTCTCCTACTTTTTGTTTTACCTTACAAAGATCAAGCATGGTTATCTGGTGTTGGATGTTGTAAGAGTATTGTGATATAAACTTATTTATTAACTCTTCAAAGGTTTTGATGGGGGGAGTGATCTTTGAAATCCACTCCATGGATTTTCCACCCAGACTTTGTGGAAACAACCGCATTAAGTAGGTATCGTCATGAGAAAATTCTAAGCTAATATTTTGGAAATCCCTTACATGTTCAATGGGGTTAGTTTTCCCATTATACCTATCAAACTTACGGATTTCACAATGTTTTGGAAAAGGAATCATCTGAAGACTCCTATCGAATGGATAAGAAAATATTTCATCCAAAACATACTTCTTTGTTGTTCCCCCTTGCATTTCTTTTATTTGCCCTTGTAATTCCTTGATCTGTTGAGTAAGGGCACTAAAATCATTAAGAGGGGTTTCAAGATCTTCTTTAATCCCTTCTGTGTCAAAATCAGCAGGTAACTTAGCTCCTTGATTAGCTAAAGAAAGAAATTATCTTTCCTTGTTTCATTCTAAAATCCTTTCCATAAGAGTATGGAATTGAGGATCCTGCTCCGCTTCTTGAAGTTTTTCTTCTATTAACTCTTCAGTATTTGAAATGTTAAAGAGGTTTTCCTCCCTCTCACTATTATCACCCATTTTGCTCACTGTACTTTCATATTTTTCTAGGTGCTTTTGAGATCTCGTGATGACAGGCATAAGCTTTACTCAAATTCTACTAACTTTGATCAAAGGAATGAAAATAGTGCAAATGGTGATGGATACGAAAGTCGGGATAGAATGAGGATTCTATGACTTAAAAGATTTTTAATCTTTAGCTCGTGATTCCTTGATTGAAAGGATGAAAATCCTGCTTGCTGGGAATTAAACCAAAGATCGAAAGTAAAGATGATTTCGCACTTTGTGAAGTTTGATATTTAGCTTTGTAGAAAGATGAATTTAATGAATGCCTAATGTGTTTGAGTTCTCTATTGCAGAATTTGATTTGGACGAGTAGCGTACGTGATTGCAGGTTGGGGAATATAAGAAGAATGAATACACTGACTGTGATTGTGCCTTTGAGAAAAGGGCTCTTATTTGAAAGAAAGCTCTTGAGTACAAAGGTTCTACAACATAATCATCAGTGAAACCTCTAATATAGTCATGATATCGGTGAATAAAGGTTCTATGTTCAAGCAGGACCTTTCGACTTTGATATAGAAATTTCCTCTTCTTCAATAACTTCTTATAACTGAGAGACTTCTTGGGCTTTCTAATATTTCTTTCTAGGGACTTCTTAGAAAAGGTTGTAGACTTCCAAACTCTGAGCATGGAAAAGAATAGATCAATAAGAATTGATTTTTGAATGCCAGAAAATCACCTAGGCTCGAAAAACAAATGCGCCAAAATAGAGACTGAATGTGCCAAAATAGAATTCCTATGCACTGAAACAGTTACATGGATGCACTAAAGCAGAGCATAGATGCATCGAAATAGAGCGGCAATGCACCGAAATAGAGCACAGATGCACCGAAACAAAGCGGCAATGCACCGAAACAAAGTGGCAATGGATCGAAACAAAGCAGCAATGCATCGAAACAGAGTAGCAATGCACCGAAACAGAGCGGCAATGTGCCAAAACCGAGCCTAGATGCGCAAAATTATCTGCTAGACCTCTGAGATAAACCTGTTTGGACAGTTTTGATATTTTGGATGATCTTAATTTGATTTAAATGTGAAAAACACAGCATAGAGAAGCAGACAGTTGTTTTGTTAATCTTAAAATCTAAACAAAGAGTGTATGTTCTTGAGATTTTCACAGGTTTTGAACAAGATAAGCAATTCAATCAGACTCATTCTTAATTTTTCAAATAAGTCATCATAGTAACCACAACCCACAACTTAAAATCGCGTCGACTCACATAGCCATGTCACCCCCTAGAGGGCGCCCGTGTTTTTGTCTTTTCTAGGTGTGTACTCAAACTGACGGAAGTGGATACTGAATCCCTTGAGCAAACAATCTGTGGCGACTATATGGTGAGTGTCTTGGGGGCAGATTCTTCCCTCCCCTTGCACCGTGATTAAGATGATGTTTGGATACTGACTCAGTTGGCTTTCTACACTATGGTTCATAGTCAAGTTTTCTCTTTGGCACGGCAACAGATAAACTCCCTCAGGAGACCTCCTAATCTTTAGAAAAAAGACTTTGGGGATGGTTATCTCTACACACTACTATCGAATTGCAGACTTTCCCTGAATTCACTTTTGATTATAGTGGGTTGGAAAACCTAGCTTTGGTTGTTCCCACTTAGGTCGTTCCCGTAGGGTGAGTACTTTTTTCCACTATGGCAGGCCTTCTAAAGGATGTAATAAATTGTAAACATTGCATGAAAAATGAAAAGGCAGTCTAGTATTTTGGTCACCCAGTTAAGGGGAGAGCATAGACCTATTGCTACAAACAAAGCAAACAATGTTCTTTTTATAGCACCAAATGATAATGAACTAATCTAAGTGAAGATTTTGCTTCACAATAGGCATCGAGTTCATTTTAACTACATAAAAATACGTTTGGTGACTATCCTAGGATTGGTAAATTCCAAATTTTAAATTTCTATCCTAGGGTTGGTTCATTTCCTTAAAAACTGAAAATAAGAATTTTGTCTGCGGATGGCGTCGAAATCAAAAAATTTGTTTTACAAATTCCCTATGTGTGCTGGGATAGACCCCCAGATGCATCGAAACAATTACTGGATGCACTAAAATATCACCATGGGATGCGCCGAAACAATCTCTAAATGCGTTGAAACAGACCCGGGATGTGCTGAAACAGTCTTCAGATGCGCTAAAACAGGTCAGGGATGCACTAAAATAGTGTCTGTATGTGCTGAAAGAAAGATCATATGCACCGAAGCACAACTCCAGTCCGTCACCTATAAGAACAATCTGAGAATAAAAGATTAAAATGGGGGGATGCCCCACGGTGGGCACCAAAAATATGTGTTAGAGAATGTGGACTAATTAAATAGCAAATTAACACACCAATGAGACATTATATTAAAGAAAACTAATCTAGAAATCATAAACGCAAAATTTAAAACAACAACTTCTTCAAATTCATCTCATTGTCCTCTATCTCGAATGAATTTGATTAAAGATGTTGGCTCTCAGTTGTGAAAACAACAGCTTTGTTGAAATGATCACTTAAGAGAATGAGATTTAAAGAAAGTGCATATGCATGACTAAAAGATTAAGCTATGTAATTGAAATGCGACTATAATAACTACGTATGAAAATCTAGAATTCGAGGTCCTTTTCAACTCACAAGCGGGCTGTATTTATAGATTTTTGAAGGTAAGAATCCATTTGGCCAAGATCAACGGTTGAGTTCAAACCTGTTAAAATGAACGGTGAGAGATCGAGAATTTGAAAAGAAGATGGAATTTTAAGAGACAGATGGAAAATGAAGAGACAAATGAAAGATGTGCCCATAATTAAAAATAGGTAATATTTAATTATGTGTGGAAATGAAAAGCTTTTAATTAAATATTGAAAATATTTAATTAAATGTGAGATGAAGAATATTTAAATTTAGAATTTAAACTTGTGATAATTAATATAAATAAATTGTGAAATCTATTTAATTTAATTAAGAGGAAGATAGCATTAATTAAATAAACTTATTTATTTAATTAAACTAGGAGCATTGGAAAAATGAACAATATAAATAAATAATTAAATTTATTTATATGTAGATGAATTAAGAATATTAATTAAATAATCTATATTTAATTAATTAACAGGTTTGGTTAATCGTGACCATTTTTAGATATGTACACCTGGCACTTCTTTTTTGAGCATCCCTCCTTGTTTCATCTACTTCCATTAATGCATCAATCTTATGCTGCATTGTGTCACACATGTCCTCATCATACTCTTGGAAAAACTTATACATTTGCATGAGGTTATTGTGTGGCATCCTAGCTGCAATTCCATATACTATATCAAAAGGCACATAGCCAGTGGCCTTCTTAATAGTCACCTAATCTTCCCACAAGGCTAACCTTAACTTGAAATCCCAAGCTTTTTATTCTTCTCAAGAATCCTTTTGATAATTTTCATCAAGCTTGTATTGCTTGATTCTACTTGACCATTTCCTTTAGGGTGATACGGTGAAGAGTATGACATCTGGATTCCATTCTTTGAGAAAAAGTCTATAAATTCCTTATATTTGAAGAACATTGCATTAACTGAGACAATTTTCTCAGGTACTCCAATTTTGGTCAATATATTTTCCATTAGGAAATCTATGACCACTTTACTTGTTGCTCTTTTTGTTGGGATAGCTTCCACCCACTTTGTAAAGTATTATATGGCCACAAGAATCCATGAATGCCCCCCACTAGAATTTTCAGCTATTTCTATAATGAAGTCAATACCCCATTGTTGAAAGGGTGATTGCACAGTAACTAGTCTAAGAGGCAAGTTACCTGAGAATTTCAGTTTCCCATAAAACCTTTGGCACACATCACATGCTTTTACTAGTTTGTATGCATCCTTAAAAACTATAGGCTACCAGAATCCAACCCTCAATACATTGTGGGAAGTGGTTTTAGACATGTAAATTCCACCACATACCCCACCATGCATTTCTTTTAACAACTCAAAGGCCTTGATCTCATCAACACATTTCAACAATACACCCTCCAAGTTTCTCCATCACAACTCACCTCTTATGATCACATATTTAATGGCATGTAACTTAAGAGTTATCTTCTCATTTTTTGTCAATCCTTCTAGGCATTGCATTCTCTACAAGAAATAAATAACATCTTTATACCAATCACAACACTCCATATCACAAATGTATGATTTTATGGAATCGTCTTCTAGATTTATTTGATTTGCATCTAGGTTTACTTCAGCCATTAACTTAGCCAATTCCCAAATTATGTTTATCCACCTTGTTGCAAGTATGAATGTGTTTGGTTGTGTTTACATTAATGTGTTCATTGATGTCAACACAATTCAGAGTGCTTTCAAGTGGTACATGTATGGTTGAGATACTGTAGAAGTGTTGAGAGTACATGGAGCTATATTTATGGTGTTATAGATGTGTTGATGTCAAGTGCTTTTGAGAAAATTAACAAATAATGAAGACAATGTTGTGTGTGTGTTCTGAGTGTGCTTCGGTAATGTTCTTTGCATTTCTTCTATGTTGATCCTATGCCTATGCAGATCTGTAGTATTTTTTATGAGCTTCAATGGATAATATATCTCGAGTTTTAGCTTTTGGTTGATGGAGATTCAAAGATGTGCTCACCGGTGTGTGAACCAGTTTAGCAGAATTGTTTGTCTATGGACTGGGAGAGATGTCTCTATTCCATAGTCTTTTGGTGGTTTGTCTCAAATCTTTTGGATCTAGAAGAAGGTTAATATTGATTTTCTTTGTGTTCTGGCAAACGTGCTTGTGGTTTAGTGCTTTGGAAGGCTTGTTCCAGAGCTATTGTGTGTGTCTGCATGGTCTGCTTGGACTGTTGGAAAGAGTTCGGTGTATGGAAGTTGTTGCAATTTCTATAGATGTATCTGAAGGTTTCTAAGAGGTGTTCTAGTGTCTGTTGAAGTATGTTGTGTGGTCCACATGTGATCATCTTCTTGTGGATATGCGTACTTCAAATTTCATTGGTGTTTTCATTAGGTTTGGTCGACCTGGTGTTTACACGTTACATGGAGATTAAGCATCAATTAAGGAAGCGTATGATTGATCCAAGATGTTTTTTGGGTCTTGATTAAGTTTGTGTTTGGTCCACTCTCATTCTTTTCCACCATGGAAATGTTGAGTCACTGACCTAATTTGAATTTATAAAATGAAGAATGTGTAGCTGACCTTGGAGAGAGTTTATAGGGTTGAAGATGGTATAAATGCAAGTCAAGATGTTTTGAACTGGTGTGTGTGTGAAGTGTGTGAATCAAGTGTGAAAAGTGTTACATATGGTTATATGTTTTGTCATGTAATATTAAAATACCTTTCTTGGTCTTCATTTTCTCATTTTCTGCCTAAGTCCAAGTTTTTGCTATCATTTTTGCCTTTTTCATGGGGTCTTTGCATTTTCTAACCTCTTTTCATGCATTTTCTAGGTTTTGAAACTCATGTCTTTTGCGCCCAATGTTTTAAGTCTAATTCGTCAGGTTCTTGTTTATCCTGACCCCTCGACAGTTCTACTTGTTCTTTCTTGGTGGCGTCAGATGCGTCGGTCTTGGGTGTAGTTGATTAGTTGAAGGTTTTCAAAACTTTGTAACTCCCGATTTTAAGTTATGAAGTTTAGTTATCTGCGACAAGGCGATGTGTTGTTCATTCCGCACATTTGAGGTGTTGCCTATGTATTTAATGAGGTGTATAATACAACCTGGAGATATCTTATCGATATTTTTTGTGAAGCGCACCAATCTCGAGGGTTGCTTTATCGAGGATTAAAATAAGGTGTTGCATTAATTCAACACCAAACGCACATCTTATTATTCTAGTATGGAAAAGGGTGGTGAACATTTATTCATTCTAGTTCTCAATTGTACATCCATTTTCTGCAATCATCTTTCAAGCAAGTGGGTCTTCCTTTGTTCATTGGGAGCTCATGCAGTCTGAAATTGGAAATCGTTGGCTTGGTGTGAGGGACACAGATTTAGGATCTTTTAAGTTGGATGAATTTTAGGTGTGATTGGAAAGCGATAGGAAATTTTTTGTCGATGCAAAGCTATTGGAAATTGGATTAGCTCAGGCCAAATGATTCCCAGAGGTTTTTTTGAGTGTGGACCTCGTTAGTGCTTGTGCAAGGAGATATATTCTAGGAATGGGGGAGATAAAATCTACCGACATAACTATTGTTCCTAGAACTTCCCCTACGGTTGTTTCTCGTGCATTGAGGATTCCTGAGAAGGCACTTGTAAAAGAAATGTTAGTTGTTACAGCTAGTGAATTTTTCACAGCTAAAGAAGACTAGTGCAAGAATTCCATAGCCAAAGGTTGGTTGAAGTCAGAAAAGAAAGGTAAGTCCCAATTACCCACTAAACTCAAAAGAACTCACTTTAAAGAAGAAATTGCAGATTTCATTGCTCTGTTGCATCGCATTGTTGGGAAAGCATAAGTTTAACCTTTTGAGGACTAGATGTGTCAATTTATTCTAGATATTTGTGATGAAAATGTGTTCATAGACTAGGCTAAAGTAATATGTTTCCATTTAAATGAACAATTATTCAATTTCCAGAGGACTGCCACCTTCCATCTATGTTCTTTCTTGATATATGTTATAGCCAGTCAAAGATATTTTTGGCCAAGGTTAAAACCACATATACCTCCAAATTTTGGCATACCTATGTACCAATGTTATCCGTAGTTCACTAAACAAGTTGCGATGGGAGAATATTGTTTGGTCAATGATGCATTTTTTATGGAAGTTGTGAGAAAGCTAGATGGAAACCTTGAAGTATTTTTTTCTCCTGAATCTATATCCTTGGTATCAAAATTTGGAAGCTTCTATATTCAATTTGAAAGGTTTTCATATTTAAGGATTGGAGGCTATGAGAAAGCCCCTTTGAAACTACCTAGGTATCCGGAGGATTTATAGGTGTTTCTAGAAGTTTGTAGGCAGATGGCCTTGGTCAATGTGAAATATATGAGCATGGGGAAGCGAGGTTATCCTTTCTTGTTGTTTACTCCTTATTTTACATGCAAGAATAATTAGATAGCAAAGGGTTCTAAAAAAGTCCTCAAAGAGTATAATCTCCAATATTTATTCATGAGCACAGGTTTTGATAGTAAGGGTTTTGTGAAGCAAAATCTATATGGGGAAAGCTCATACCAGCATCAGCCCTCTAGAGAATATTTATGGGAGGATTTTGTAGATGAGAATGAATTTTTAAAAAGGGATTACATGAGGTTAACCCTCAGACAAATTCAATTGTTTGGTCTTTCAATCCACTTTCCTGAGAACGCCACTAAAGATTCAGTGGTTATTGATCCAAAATATGATAATCTATCTGATAAGTCTCATCCTAAGATCAACTGGAGTAAGAATGAAGCTTTTAACATTAATGTACGAGATACTCTAGTGTTAAACAGAACTCGGGACTGGTTAAAAGGGAAATGGAGATGAGCTGCAGGTTCCACTGAGGGGCCAAAATCATTTCAGAGGAATGAACAGAAATCCTCTCAAACTATTATAGTGACTTCATCATCAGAAAGATTGGCTATTAGGTCCTCTAGTGCTAACTCACAGTCTAGGGGTGATGGTGAAAAACCTGAGGAGACAACTAAGTTGAAATCAGTATGTGAGCAAGATAGTGTATCTACCCTAGTCCCTAAAAGGAAGATCAACCAAGAAAAACCTATGTCAAAGGATTCAAATGCCATTTTCCAGCAGATTGTTGAATATAATACCTTTCCTCCTTTGTCTGAGGTACCTTCTTCCCTGGGTGAGAATACATCTATCCTCCCTATTGAATCAAAGGAAATTGTACATGGAAATAAGGATGTTGTTTTGCTAGAAGCTTTCCCAGTTTGGTTAAAAAAGGTTGTGGAGAGGAAGAGGAAATACACCCCTACGACAATAGTGGGATTAGACACAGTTGCAAATTTATTTCAGCCTTCCTCAAGACCGAAGAAGGCCCAAAAAATTTCAAGGATTTTGACTGATCCTACCTCTAGAAATCAAATACTAGAGATTGCGGACCCCATGAAGGACTTGAACGATGATGAGATAATTGAAGCTGATTATAAGATCACACATGTTGATATGGGACCTAAAAAATTAGAAGGTGATGTGTATCATGATAATTATTTAGTTAATGCTTTGATTAAGTGTGTAAAAGAAGAAAGAAAAGAGAAGGTTAATTTTCAATCACAAGTCCTTGATTTAAAGAATTTCATTTCCTCTCTGGCTCCCACTGCTATATATAATGAAGCATCTAGCTCTTAGAGAGTAGATATTGATGCATCTTCTATGCAATCAATTAGGAAAAACCTTGGCTATTCTAAATTTTTTGGTGAGTCGGTAGATGAGATGTCTCAAGAGATTACTCTTTTTATCAGTAAGTCTGTGCTTTTTTATACCCAGGTTGTTGAGAAGAGAAAAGAATTGATATCAGAGTTAAGACAGGTCTGGAAAGATCAAACTAGCCTCTATGTTCTCTCTCAAGAGAAAAGAATTGATTTCCATGGACTAGATAAAGTTGGTTAGTGAACAGATTGTGAATGATCCTAAGGAACTAGACTCTTCTTGGTCCGATTCTCTTGATTGGAAATTGGGTGTTTATGATAAGCTGGTAAATGAGATCTTTGAAGTCCTCGAAATATTTTTTGATATGCTAGTGGAGATTAAGGGCAACTGTCATGACTTGAAGGCTGATATTATAGATGAATTTGATGAGAATATTCTAGATACTAGGGAGGTTTGCCTAAAGTTTAAGAAGGTATTCAACAAAGAGATAGCAAATCCTACCACTTCAACCAAGGAGTACTTTTCAAAACTCAGAAGACTACAAGTCTACCTTGAGTCTTTTAAAATTGAAGCAAATAGGAGATTTGAAACTTTGGTTGATTCTAAAGCTACTTTATCCAAGATGAGAACTGGACTGCAGATCACCGTGACCCCGGGAAGTAAAGAAATACTTGCAATTTCTACCGGGTATAGATATTACAAGGCCAAGATGAAGGCACATGAGGAACCTTTACAGAAAGAAGCGTTCATGAATATAGAAGATGAAGAGGCATAGGCGAGAATAATTGATGTTGATTATTTTTAAATATTTCATGATACTTTAGTTTTTTTTGGCTCTTTCTAAGTTTAAGACTTATTTTATTTGGTATGATTACTTTCAAGAAATTGTTACTTGAAACAATTGATTATGATTTAAATAGGGGATTAGTTGATAGTGTTGAGATTTTTTTTGGGTGAACTTTGATTTTCTCATTAGAGAAAAAAATTTATTATCTGGATTTACTATTTATGATATTCTGATATAGAAAACTATGGTGGATTTTATGCATTCATAATCTTTCAATTATGGTGTATGAATCATTTATGCTTATGTTGAATGTTCTGCTATGAGTGATCTATTATTGGAATGGTTTATGCTTTGAAGTTGTTGCATCGCTATGGTATGATTTATCTATGAATGAAGATATTGTGGTGATTTTGTTTCTATATTGAGTTGTGGATTTTTTTAGTTTAGTTACATGAGATCTGTTAATACCTTTAATTCTTTCTAGTTAAAAGCCCCTTCCTTTACTTGCTTATCATTAAAAATTATTCATTGGATATCAAATGAAGGTAGTTGCCACCTTTTAAAATAAGCAAAGAATCAATTTGAAAGTTATATTATTATTGATTCAATTGTGGTTACATTTGTCACCTTTATTGGGTGTGAGAATACAGAGTTAGGTGATAAATTTGTCAACCAACAGGTTTTTGGCAACTCCACTAGGGATAACTCAGAACAAATATTTTTGCGAGATGGATTGCTCTATAGTTAATAGTAATGGTTCTTCAGAGGCATGTTGCTCTTGTTCTTTAGCCTAACATAGATCTGTTGGTTGATGATCAAGAAGATATAGTCACTGGTCTTAGATTTCTTGCTTGGCAACAAAGGATAAATAACCATCAATATCATAGAGTTAACGAAGTGTTGGAAGAAGAGGAAGAACTTGGAGATATTATCAGAGAAAATTCCATGCGCTTTGAGAATGCTCAAGAGATTGTCTTTACAGAAGATATTCTACCTACGGCTAGAAGAGTAAGAGCTTCGCCTGCACAAGCCCCTAGAAATTAGGTAAATAATAGGTGAAATCCTCCTTGAAATCATTAATAAATAAAATTTGGTCACTTTGCAAGCCTATTTGTGTCTTGTTTAAACTTGGCTTCTAAAAGGTATACTAGGAGTGATAAGAAAAAAGGGGTTCTAGATAAATATTTTGAGTTCTTGGAAACTATTGATTTCTCATACTTTCCTCCCACTTGAAAGGTTAGGTCTATCAGTAGGCCTTCTTCCCCTCCTCCTCCTAAATCTATTGTGTCTAGGGTTTCGAAGATATCTTGTCAAAGTCTTATTCCATGTGGTACCTATGAAAATAAACTTTCCTTTAATTATGGCACAACCAATCCCATGGGGGGCCATCATAGGTCCTCTGACCTTTGGGGAAAATGTGCAACTCCATGATTTTCCCAAAGGCTCAGGGAAAATTATACCCAAATTCAATGGGGATGGTAAAGTTTCTCCTAATAAACATATGAAGGCTTTCTTTGCTACCTCATCCATTCTTGCAATACAACATGAAGATGTCGCTATGAGGCTCTTTGCAGAATCTTTTATAGGTGTTTTTATTGATTGGTTTTATTCTCTCCCTAATGGCACCATCAATAATTGGGCTACCTTGAGGACAAGCTTTGAGAATAGATTTAAATCTGCAAAAAATGATCAAGTTCTGGTTGCCCAATTGGGTTCATTGAAGAAGGAGGTCCATGAGTCGATGAAGGATTTTGTGGCCAAGTTTAATAAGTTATATAAAAAACATCTACTAACATGAGGCGTGGAGCTGAATTATTGATAGCTATGTTCATTAATACTCTTCCACCAGATGTGAGTTTTATTATTAAAAGGGAGGGTGTTGTTGATACAAATGCTTCACAACATAGAGTAGTATCTATAGAAGATGATTTGATAGTCTTTGGAAAATGGAAAAAAGAATAGCAAACCGGTAAGCCATCACCAATAAATTATACTGACTCAATCATTCAGAGATTGGATAATGACTTAATTACTCTTAAAAGATAAATTTTGAAGAGCTCCTCACAAACGCCCTATCAAGATATTCCCAAAAATTATCAAGGATCTCTAAATTAAACACTTTCACTGAAGGCTCCAAATCAAAGACTGGAAATTGAAGGTCCTTCTTCCAGTAAGATGAATCATTTTAATTTCCATTTAACTTCAAATCATGATGGAGCTACCTGTCCAAAGATGATCAGGTTTATGCAGACGCTCACAAAAAATGAGCATGCAGTGGAGCCATATGTAGAAGAGCCTAGTCTGTCTCATGATGCTGACATGAACTTCTTTGAATTTGTAGTAGATACGGGATCAGGAGAAGAGGTATATGTTAGACTTGATGATCCTAATTGTGATGTCTTTACCAGGACACAACATGCCAAATTTGATCAAGACACTTTGTCAGCAGCCCCAAAGTACATCCTAACGAGATAGAAATAGCTAGAATCAACGGCCCTTGGCAGTGTACAAGTTGAGGTACCATATTCTTCATCTTCTGGTCCATTTGATATAGTTGAGTCTTGTAAAAATACTAAAGTTCAACTTTCACAAGCTAAATACTTGAGACTCAACCCCTCAAAGTTAGATAGATTGGTAAAATATGTTAAACAAGAGCCCTTGTCATCCCATTGCAATGCTCAAGTTTCTAATGATAATGAAGCTAACCTCGAGAATCAGATTTTATCTAACACTATAGATAAACCCTCAAGTTCACAAAATCCATTTATGAAACCAAAGCCTTTCTTTATATCACTATGCATTGCTATTTTTAGGTTGAGTAATTGTATCATCGACTCTAGAGCCTCAGAAAATGTGATGCCTACCCAAATAGCTAGAGCCCTAGGTCTGTCCTATACTCCCTCACAGGGTAAATTTTATTCCATGGATGGGTCCCCAATTCCTATTATAGGTCAAATCAAAGATGCTCAAGTAACTCTAGCTGCTTTTCCCAAAAAAGACTAAAATTGACTATATTGGTCACTGACATTCCTACAAGCTATGGCATGTTGCTGAGTAGGAGTTTCTGTAAAGATTTGGGGGGAGAAATTCAGATGGATTGGTCTCATGCTTTGATACCCTTGGATGGAAAGAAGATATGATTGGACCCTAAACCTAAGGCCAATTTTACAGTATTAAAATCTAGAGACCCGAGATCAAATATTCTATTTGTTGAAATGGGACCAGGAACCTATATGTGTGCTTCCAACCAAGAGAAAAATTTGAACATACTCAACCCTGATTTGGTAAATGAATTATGGACACTTGAATTTGATGGAATTTGTGCTAATGTTGGGTTAGGTGCTGGAGTAGTTTGGATTTCACCATCAAGTTTCCTTTTGCATTTAAATTGGAGTTTGCTAATACTAATGATACAACAGAGTACGAAGCTTTTCTGCTTGATTTGAATGTAGCCAAAGAAAAAGGTATTAAGTAGTTGAGGGTTGTAGGAGATGCAAAATTGGTGGTAAAGCAGGTGAGAAATATTTACACTATGAAAAATAATCGGCTCAACCATTATAGGAACAAAGTTTGGGACTGCATAGAATATTTTGATGCTTTTTCTATAGAATTTGTTCCCAAGGAATGAAATGCTAGGGCTGATTCTATGGAAGTTTTTGCATCATTACTCTTGCCTCATCTAGATTTCAAAGATGAGTCTTATAGAGTTCAAAATCGTGTATAGGCCTAGTGTTCCTGATAACGTGAATCATTGGCAAGTGTTCAATAATGATTGGTAGATTATTGATTTTTTAGAGAAAGTTGAAGCCTTTTCTCACATCTATTTAGAGGGTAGTGATGACACAAGTAATGATTCTTTAGAAGGTGATATCAAGGCCCCTGATAAAAAGGAGACAGAGGTTATCCAACTAAAGGGTAACAAGATTCAGAAAGGTCTAGTCTATTTGGAACATTCGTTTAATAGGCATGATTAGTATTTAAAATAGAAAGGTAAAGTATGTTGAATCATTTTTTGATTATAATAAAGTGAATATATGTACAAAAGACGATCCCAAGTTTGTTTGCATTGGGAAGTTTTGTTCCAAGGAGGAGAGAGAGAGACTGATTTCCCTATTGAAACCCTATAAGGACATTTTTGCATGGTGCTATGCTGATCTTAAAAAGTTTAAAGATGGAGAATTCCAACATAAGATTCCACTAAAGCCTGGTGCCACACCTTTAAGAAAAAACAATGGAATTATAATCCAAAGGTTGCTAAGGCCATTTTCAATGAGATCGATAAGATTCTTAAGGCCAAGATTATTTATCCTATCCATCACTCTACCTAGCTAGCTAATATAGTGCCCATGAGAAAGAAAAATGGGGAAATAAGGATATGCATTGATTTCAGGAATTTAAATCATACGTCTCTAAAGGACAATTACCCCTACCTGTGATGGACCACATTCTGCAAATGGTTGTTGGCTCTGAGAAGATGTCCATGCTTGATGGTTTCTTAGGCTATAATCAGGTTGGATTAGTTGCAGAAGATCAGCATAAGATGACATTCACCACACCAATTGGTGTCTTTGCCTACAACAGGATGCCATTCAGCCTTATTAATGTAGGAGCTAATTTTTAGAGAGCTATGGATTTATCTTTTGGAGATCTCAAGAACAAGATTATAGTGATCTATTTGGATGATCTAATTTTTTTTCCAAAAAGAGGGTCAATCATTTGCATGATTTGGAGATAGTGTTGTAGTGTTGCAGGGAAGAGAGTATCTCTTTAAACCCTAAGAAATCTATTTTTGTTGTAACTGAGGGAAAACTCTTAGGTCACGTTGTTTTGAAGAATGGAATTAAGATCAATCCAAAGAGGGTGAAATAAATCATGCAACTAGGACTACCAGCCAACAAGTATGGTACCAGATCTTTTTTTGGTCAGGTAAATATTTTGAGGAGGTTTATTCTTGATTTCGCCGAGTTGATAAAGGCCATATCTGATATGATGAAAGATTGCCCGGTGTTTAAATGGAGTAATGAAGGAAAACAAGATTTTACAGATATCAAATTTACAATTGCCATTGCCCCAACTTTGGTTCATCTGGAGTTTAATAAAGATTTTCTCATATATAGTTATGCCTCTGAACACACTTGAAAAACATATGTATGTTGTTGTAAAATATGAACTCAAATACTCACCACTTGAAAAACATGTGTATGTTGTTGTAAAATCCCTCAAGAGTTTTAGGTTTTACATTCTCCATTCTCATACTACTGTCTTAGTTCCTAAAACTATAGTGAAAATAATTCTTACTCAGCAGGATATTGGATGTAATAAGAGGGGATCTTGGATAGCTCAAATTCAGGAATACGACTTAGATATTAAGCCCACTAATCTAGTGAGAGGAAAGGGTCTACCCAAAATTATTGCTGAAAGTAAAATAGTGGAGGAGGAAGAGTTACCATTGGTATTATTCACAAGCACAACAGAATATTGGTTTTCTGACATTTCCTACTTCCTGGCCTATGACGATTGCCCATCACATTTATTGTCCAAAGAAAAGAGAAACTTAAAGCTTAAGAAAAATAAGTATGTTATCTGGGAGGGAAATTTGCATAAGAAAGGTGTAGATGGAACCTTCCTAATGTGTTCTGATAAGGAACAATAGAAAATACTATTGGAAGTTTTTCACAGCAAATCATGTGGAGGACATTTTTCAGCTTTTAAAATCCCACGTCATAGATTCTATTGGTCGGGCATGTTCAAAGATGCTTATGAATGGGTATCCAAATGTGAAAAGTGTTTAAATTTTACTGGTAGACCTTAGTTTTTTTCCTTACCTTTGAAACTCGTGGTAATTGATGATCATTTTCAATAGTGGGGCTTGGATTTTATTGGGCCAATTAACCCAAATTCAAGTGTAGGACATACACACATATTGAATGCTATAGATTATTTCACTAAATGGGTGGAGGCCATTCCCATGAAACAGACCACCACTGAGGTTGTTTGTAACTTCCTAAAGGAGAACATTTTGGTAAGATTCAGAGTGCCCAAGAAAATTTTTGTTGATAATGCTAGCTATTTTTCTTCTGTTGAGATAACCCTTTTCTGCTATGAATATGGTATTAGCCTTGCTCATTCATCTAACTATTATCCACAAGGAAATGGGTAGGAAGAGTCAAGCAATAAGAATCTCATCTCCATTATTAAGAAGTTGGTTGATGAAAACCAAAGAGGATGGCATAAGAAGTTATATGACGCTCTATGGGTTGATAGTGTTACCTATAAAAGAGCTATTGGGATGCCTCATTTCCAATTAGTATATGGTATCGATAGTACCTTGCCTACACCATTAGATATTTATGCCCTCAATTTACAGAAGGCTATTGAAGATGGACAATTCTTGAATGCTTTAGAAAAATGGGTTATGTACCTAAACAAACTGGAAGAAGAAATGGAAGTTGTAATGGATAAAATTACCAAACATCAGTAGATGGTGAAGATTTTTTTGATAAAAGGGCTAGATAAAGGAATTTTGCAGTTGGTGATTCGGTTCTTCTTTGGGATAGGAGAAGAGAAGCAAAGGGGGTACATAAAAATTTGATTCTCTCTAGAAAGGGCCCTTCATAATCAAGCAGCTTGTTGGTGATCATGCATTTTAATTAACATATCTTGATGGTACTATCCTGCCTCTTGCCTATAATGGGAAAGATTTAAAACTTCTAGAATGATTGTTTCTTTGGGTCCTTCCTTGTACATAGTTTTTTTTTCTTTATTTGTTTGCTCGGTTTTTGTCTTGTCTATTTTTTACTCTATTGCCCAATGAAAAAGGCTTTATGTCATGTTTCGGGTTTCTCTGCGTCCTGTCAGTCCTAGTCCCCATTCAGAGCCAATGTTACATATGAGTATATTTTTTGTCATGTAATATTGAAATCTTACCTTCCTTGGTCTTCGTTTTCTCATTTTTTGCCCGAGTCCAAGTTTTTTCATCATTTTTGCCTTTTTCGTGGGGTCTTTCCATTTTCTAACCTCAAGTCACATGTTTTCTAGGTTTTGAAACTCATATCTTTGGTGCCCATTGTTTTAAGTCTAATTCGTCAGGTTCTTGTTTATCCTAACCCCTTGATAGTTCTACTTGTTCTTTCTTGGTGACATCAAATGTGTCGGTCTTTGGTGTAGTCGATGAGTCAAAGGTTTTCAAAACTTCGCAACTCCCGATTTTAAGTTATGAAGTTTTAGTTGTCCGTGACAACGCGATGTTTTGTTCATTCCGCACATTTTGAGGCATCAACTATGTATTTAATGAGGTGTATAATACAGCCTCGATATGTTTTATCAATAATTTATGCGAAGCACACCAATCTCAAGGGTTGCTTTACCGAGGATTAAAATAAGGTGTTGCATTAATTCAATACCAAATGCACGTCTTATTATTCTCATATGAAAAAGGGTGGTAAACATTTATTCATTTTGGTTCTAAATTACACATCCATTTTTTGCAATCATCTTTCAAGAAAGTGGGTCTTCCTTTGTTCATTGTGATCTCATGCAGTCTGAAATTGGAAATCATTGGCTTGGCATGAGGGGCACATATTTAGGATATTTTAAGCTGGATGAATTTTGGGCATGATTGGAAAGCGATAGGAATTTTTTTGTCGACGTGAACCTATTGGAAAGTGGATTAGCTCAGCCTGGAGGGTTCCCAGAGGCGGTTCAGAGTGTGGACCTACTTAGTGCTTGCGTGAGGAGATATATTCTAGGAACGGGGGAGAGAAAAGCTACCAATGGAACTATTGTTTCTAGATTTTTTCCTAAGGTTGTTCCTCGTGCATTGAGGATTCCTAAGAAGGCACCTGTAAAAGAAATGTCAGTTACTACAGCTAGTGAATTTTTCAAAGCTAAAGAAGACTAGTGCAAGAATTTCATAGCCAAAGGTTGGTTGAAGTCGGAAAAGAAAGGTAAGTCCCAGTTACCCACTAAACTCAAAATAACTCACTTTAAAGAAGAAATTGTGGATGTTATTGCTCTATTGCATCACATTTTTGGGAATGCACAAGTTGAACCTTTTGAGGATTCGATGTGTCAATTTATTTTAGTTATTTGTGATGAAAATTTGTTCATAGACTGGGCTAAAGTAATCTGCTTCCATTTAAATGAATAATTAGTCAGTTTCCAAAGGACTGCCACCTTCCATCTATGTTCTTGCCTAATATATGTTATAGCCAGTCAAAGATCTTTTTGGCCAGGGTTAAAACCACAGATACCTCCAACTTCTAGCATGCCTATGTACCAATGTTATCTATAGTTCACTAAGCAAGTTGGAATGGGAGAATATTGTTTGGCCAATGATGCATTTTTTATGGAAGTTGTGAGAAAGCTAGACGGAAACCTTGAAGTACGTTTTTCTCCTTAATCTATATCCTTGGTATCAAAATTTGGAAGCTTCTATATTCATTTTGAAAGGTTTTCATATTTAAGGATTGGAAGCTATGAGAAATCCCCTTTGAAACTTCCTAGGTATCCGGAGGATTTACTAGTGTTTCTGGAAGTTTGTAGGTAGATGGCCTTGGTCAATGTGAAATATATGAGCATAGGGAAGCAGTGTTATCCTTTCCTATTGGTTACTCCTTTTACATGCAAGAATAATCAAATAGAAAAGGGTGCTGAAAAATTCCTCAAAGAGTATAATCTCCAATATTTATTCATGAGGGCAAGTTTTGATAGCAAGGGTTTCGTGAAGCAAAAGCTGTATGGGGAAAGCTCATACTAGCATCAGCCCTCTATAGGTGATTTCTGGGAGGATTGTGTAAATGAGAATGAAGTTTTAAAATTACATGAGGTTAACCCTCAAAAAAATTCAATTGTTTGGTCTTTCAATCCAAGTTCTTGAGAATGCCATTGAAGATTTAGTGGTTATTGATCCAGAATATAATAATTTTTCAAATAAGTCTCATCCTAAGATCGACTTGAGTAAGAATGAAGTTTTTAACATGAATGTACAAGGTACTCAAGTGTTAAACAGAACTCGTGGCTGTTTAAAAGGGAAATGGAAATGAGCTACAGGTTCCACTCAGGAGCCAAAATCATCTCAAAGGAATGAACATAAATCTACTCAAACTGTTATAGTGAGTTCATCGTCGGAAAGATTGGCTATTAGGTCCTCTAGTGAGAACTCACAGTCTGGGGGTGATGGTGAAAAACCTGAGGAGACAGCTAAATTGAAATCAATATGTGAGCAAGAAAGTGTATCTACCCTAGTCCCTAAAAGGAAGATCAACCAAGAAAAACCTGTGTCAAAGGATTCAGATGCCATTTTCTAGTAGATTGTTGAAGATAATATCTTTCCTCTTTTGTCTTAAGTACCTTCTTCCCCGTGAGAGAATACATATATCCTCCCTATTAAATCAAAGGAAATTGTACATGGAAATAAGGATGTTGTTTTGGTAAAATCTTCCCTCATTTGGTTGAAAAAGGTTGTGGAGAAGAAGATAAAATACACTCCTACGACAACAATGAGAGTAGACATAATTGTAAATTTATTTCAGTCTACCTCAAGACCAATGAAGGCCCAAAAAATGTCAAGGATGTTGACTAATCCTACCTCTAGAAATCAAATACTAGAGATTGTGGACCCCATGAAGGACTTAAATGATGATAAGATAACTGAAGTTGATTACAAGATCACACATGTTGATATGGGACCTCAAAAATTATAAGGTGATGTGTATCATGCTAATTATTCAGTTAATGCTTTGATTAAGCGTGTAAAGGAAGAAAGAAAAGATAAGTTTAATTTGTAATCACAAGTCCTTGATTTAAAGAATTTTATTTCCTCTCTAGTTCCCATTGCTATATCCAATTAAGCCTCTAGTTCTTAGAGAGTAGATATTGATGCATCTTCTATGCAATCAATTAGGAAAAACCTTGGCTATTCTAAATCTATTAGTGAGTCGGTAGATGAGATTTATGAGGAGATTACTCTTTTTATCAATCAGTCTGTGCTTTTTTATACCCAGGTTGTTGAGAAGAGAAAAGAATTGATATTAGAGTTAAGATAGGTCTGCAAAGATCAAACCAACCTCTATGTTCTCTCTTAAGAGATAAAAGAATTGATTTCCATGGACCGGATAAAGTTGGTTAGTGACATGTATTTTATACTTTTGATTGATGATTACTCTAGAATGACATGGGTTACTTTTCTTATAGAGAAAGCTCAAGCTCTAGATAGATTCAAAGTGTTCAAAGAAAGAGTAGAGAATGAAGTAAACCTGAGAATCAAATGTTTAAGATCCGATAGAGGTGGAGAATTAACTTCTGGTGAGTTTAATGCATTTTGTGAAGAGAATGGTATAAAGATACATTACTCTGCCCCTAGAACCCCTTAGCATAATGGATTTGTGGAAACAAAGAACTGAACCATTCAAGAGGCTACAAGGACTATGATGAAAGAGGAAAATGTTCCTGATGTATACTGGAGAGAAGAAATTCACGTTGTTGTTTACATTCTTAACAAATTTTAGATCAGAGGTAACAAAACAAAGGCTCCCTATGAGTTATGGACTGGTAAGGCTCCTACTGTTAAGTACTTTAAGGTGTTTTGTAGAAAATGTTACATTAAAAGAGATGATGAGAACCTTGGAAAGTGTGATGCAAGATATGATTAAGGTATTTTTCTTGGTTATTCAACTAACAGCAAAGCATATAGATGCTTCAATAAAAGACTAAGGAAAATAGTTGAAAGTGAAAATGTAAAAGTTGATGAATCTATGCATAAACCAGTTGAAATAAATGAAGTTTAACCAGATGATCCTATCTGCGGTCTGTTGGCAACACAAGGGTAGACAATTGAGAGGGGGGGTGAATCAGTTGTCACAGAATTTCAAACTTAATAAACTTATTAACCCTTATTCTCATATCTGATTAATAACCATGAAAGCATAAATCAACAACACATCATAAACACACATAACACCAAGATTTTAGTGTGGAAACCCTATTAGGGGAAAAACCACGGTGGAGGTTAATCCACAAGTTTATACTAAGTTAGAAGTATAAGAAGAATAAATGAGGAATGCACTTGCATTTAGACACACTGCCTAGAGCTTACTACTCAAATACAAAAGAAGACTCATTCTCTTACAGAAAAATTCAGATTAAATCCATTTGAAGAATTTGAATTGAGAAAGTAGCATCTGCTAATGCCTGATTATAGTTTCGATTAAGCACATGAACACTTTTTCACTCTTCTTCACTACTCTTCTCACTTTCCTCTGCCTTTGAATGATCTGAACTTTATTCGCACATAGCACTCATACACTTTGCATACTGCATGTCTCAAATGAGATAAACAATAGCATATATATCCGCAATAAGAAATTACATCGCTTCATGTCAGCTTCAAAATAATAAGATGAATACAAACTGTTGGCTCATAACAATAAAGATTGTTAAGGTGAATCAACCAAAGTTGGGCACAACATAATGAAGACCTAACACAACATCCTTGAACACAAAACACCTTCAAGCATTATTCCTCAAAGATCCACAACACACTTCAATCATCCTGTTTGCCATGAACATGAAAAACATGAACACGCAAGAGAAAATATCCAATCACGAGCACTACGATTAATGCAGACATGCAACACATATAGAGAATGATCTAGGAACATCAATAAGCACCACAGGAGCATACACAATTGTATACATCTAAAATTGGTCTGGAGAATTCTGATTAATTAAATAGAAATTATTTGATTAATTATCCTAATTTCCTCTACTATTGAATAAATATAAATATTTATTTATATAGTTCACATTTATATTCATCTTAATTAAATAAACAAAATTAAATACTTTGTTTGATTTAATTATCAAATCCCTATTTTATTCTATCACATTAATCTTACATTAATTAAATAAAGATCAAATGCTTTATTTATTAATTATCATATTCTTCTGTCTAATTTAATAAACAACTATCCTATAGTTCGTTTTATTAAATTATTTATCCTTCTTTTGCTAATTTAAAAAAATCAAAATATTTGAGTAAAAGCATAAGGAATATTCCATCTATATTTCCTCAAAAATGAATTAGATATCCTATGTCTAATTTATGTCTAAAATATGTCACAATTAATGCTTTGAAACTTCATGGGAAGTTTTGGAGACAAATTGGAGACAAATTCCAAATTCTTCTCTCAATCCTCCTCCATCAATCCTTTCTCTTCTCTTGCTTGGTGTTTTCATTGGTAGAGACAATCACCAAAATTCTCTCAATCTCCTCCATATCTCACCATTCAATCCTCCATTTTGAATCCAAGCCTCTCAATGCCTTCCCTGTATATTTCTACAGTCAGGAAATCTATAAATACAGCCTCATTGAACCAAGAAAAGGATCCAGATAATCTAGCTTATGCACTCTTACTCTGCAAGAATTCAAGCATCAAGCAACCAATATCCAACAATCAAGTTTTCATACCATGGTTGCCTCCTGTAGCTGTAATGATTTGTTTCATGTTAATTCATGCTAGTTTAATTCATTTATCATCTAGTATTATCCATTTAGCTACATATCATTGCATTATCATCCATCTCATTCTTTGAATTGTCATTTTAACAATCATAGTGCACTCACGATCTGAGAGCCATTTTGATTTAATAAATCTTTGGAGATAGAGAGCAATATGACACTTTCAATAGATTATTGCTTTGAATTGATTCAATTTGATGAAGAAAAATAGGCCTCAGATGAATTCCAATTAATTTTACGAATAAATATAATTAAAAGATAATAAAACCCACCAAAAATTATATATAGTCCAAAAGGTCATTTTCCAAGTCATTTGCACTATTTGAGTTTAAAAACCTTTGTGATAAAGATATTTCAACCAGTTGGAGCAGGATGCCAATCCCTTACCACACTCACCATTTCGAGCACATTCGACATCACCGACAGCCGGCCGCATATGGACCTCTAGTATGTACCCCTTAACCTCCTCGCACTTCATGAAATTCTATTTTTTTAAGCATTTTATAGCTTTCCACGTTTTTTGTTTGTTTTAGCACTTTCAAGCCACGTTGTAGTGATTTCACTCCGGTGTAGCGCTTCCAATAGGTAGATTAGCGCTTTGAGTTTTAGCATTTGCGTTAAAAACTATAGCGCTTCCATAGGATAATGTAGCGCTTTCGTTGATATAGCGCTTAGGATTTGAATTTTAGCGCTATGATGCCGGATTGTAGCGCTTTGAGAGTTCTAGTGCTTCGATTTGGTTGACTAGCTCTTTCATGGTCTATTCTAGTGCTTCTCGTAAAGTGGCACTTTCACGGGCTACTATAGCACTTATATGTGGTAAAGCAGCACTTAGGGTGAACTAGCGCTTCGAATACCTGTTATAGTGCATCAGAGTGCTGAAGTAGCGCTTTCGAGATTCAACACTTTGGGTGCCTGATTTAGCGCTTTTAACTAATAAAGTAGCACTTTTTGGGATTTAGCGCTTTGGGTGCCTGATTTAGCACTTTTAACTGATAAAGTTGCGCTTTTTTTTTATTTAGCGCTTTGGGAGCCTGTTTTAGCCCTTTTATGTCAGATTTGAAGATTTTGACTTAGTGAACCCTGATTTTGTCACTTTTGATCATGTCCATTCTTCGGATTGGTATGATTGATAATCCAAATTCTTGATGTTGGATTGTGATGAGTTAAATAAGACTACCTTCTCATGATAGGCGAGAAGAAATCCTATTGATGATGATCCTCATGATAGGCGAGGAGATGATTCAATATCTAATAAATCTCATGATAGGCGAGATTAGATAATTTTTGATGAACCTCATGATAGGTGAGGTTTGTTGATGTTCGCCCATGAATTTTGATCGAAAATTCATACCAGAGATTTTTTTTGGAATAAACTTGATAGTAGAATGACATTTGATTTCTTGACATAGTTTCCTGATTGTGGATTTTTCATTGTGATGATAGGATCATCTGAGTACTCTCCAGATGCAAGAGCGGTTTCCATGGACCACAGACTTGATACCTCATCTAACACCAGATGAGCTTCAGGAGATAGGTCGATGCGGCTTGACCAGTTTTCTTGATATGCCCCAGATTAGGATTAATCGGGGTTTGTTGACTGCTTTCGCTGAGAGGTAGCATAGTGACCACAACACCTTTCACCTACCCACTGGGGAGATGACGGTCACACCTGAGAATGTGTGGTGTATTCTATGTATTCCGTTTATGGGAGAGATCATAATATATGATTCCCATGGGACCGGCGGTAGAGATGCTCTTCGCAGAGTATTTCATGATCAGGACATTGCGGGTCCGAGCGTTCGATGGAGGAGGATTGCCGATTCCTACGTGACACTACTAGCAGTGCTTGTTGGTTTTATTGGAGGTTTCCTTTGCCCTAATCGCAGGTCAAAGGGATTCCTCGTTGGCTAGGGTAGGACATTGGAGAGCATGATGGTACACGGTACCAGATATGCGTGGGGGATGTGCATGTTGGCACATTTATATCATGATCTTCATTCGGTTGTGTATCTAGGGGCATGTAGCTTATCAGCAGGGATGACCCTATTATAGGTGTGGGCATGGGAGCATTTTGCTATTGCTCGGCCATTTCCAGTTGTAGATAGACCATTCGGCAGACCCTACGTGTTTAGATATAGAGGTTGGCTTACACAGGCCTGGATGGGCAAGTTAGAGCACTGGAGGTGGGTTTTTGACGACACCTCGACTGTTACTTGGTGTTTGTACCTCGACTGTGAGCAGTGGGATGAGGATGAAGCAGTGTTGGTATTTCTCTGTGATTCCATGTATCTCATCGGTCAGACACCTTTCTTTTTAGATAGATTCTTGTTACGTCGTGTATACAGACAGTATGGCATCGTGCAGTGTATGCCACAGGGGGTAGCCCATTATGCTATGCAATGGATGAATATTCCTGATTGGGGGCCCTGTCTATCATATGATGTTGTAGTAGAGGGATACAGGGCATTGCAGCCATCACCTTGGGACATGCAGAGAGACATTTTAGAGGCACCCGTCAGTGAGGAGTATGCTGCATTGCTGGACTTGGTTCCACATCCTTGTATTACTATCCTAGATGAGCCAGCACCGCTACTAGTAGAGGAGGATGTGGCAGAGGGGTCTGCAGAGAGCGAGGGTGATAATATGGTAGGCAGTAGCACGAAGAGTGGTAGTGATGACAATGATGGCGGTAGTGGAGGAGATAGAGGGGTAGGGCCAGTTATCAGTGGTCCATCATCCAGTAGGCCTCGCAAGACTTCATACAATGCAGACACAGGTTCAGACACTATAGGGGTAGTTAGTACAGGCTCGGGGTTTGCTCATTCAGACCCAGACTCATATGCAGGCTCATGCTCAGGCTTTAGTGCAGGTTTAGGGATAGTTGGCAGTTGTACAAATGCAGGTGGCCACTTTGACAGCTGAGAAAGACAGTTCTCAGTAGATTGCCGAGAGGGCACAGGAGACAGCGGAGACCCTCCAAAGAGTGGCTGATGGTACCTTAGTGGGAGAATACATGAGAGGTTCTACGGGCTTCCCGAGAGGCTGAGTTTTATAGAGGTAGATATCATGATGCAGTGCCTACTAAGCATAGATTCAGTTATGCCCCATCGAGATCTAGAAAAATTCACACACGAACAGTGAGTGAGGGGGTGACACAGCCTCCATGTAGAGATCCCAGATATTTTGGTTCTTCTGGGGGTGGTGGTGGTACTGGTCCTTCCAGAGGTGGTGGTGGTACTAGTCCTATTGGGCCCGCGCACTCTGGCAGTAGCAGATCGTAGATGCTATTGTGATTCTCCTTTTTGAGACATGATGTATATTATGATTGTAGCTCATTGATGATGTATTTTTATGCTTAGACTTCATTGTATACTTGACACTTGATGATATATATATGAGATGTTGTTGATGTGATTTTATGATGGTGTATTATTTCCACATGATGGATGCATTTATTATGTGATGTTTAATGCAATATGTGATTAATTTATTTCAAATGTGATGATTTAATGATAAATGTTTTTTATTTTATGTAATGATTCGATGATAAATGTATTTGTAGAATATATGATATATGAATATATGATGTGATGTATGAATGATAAAAATGATGATTCTATGATGGAATGGTAATGTGATCAAAATGTATGGATGTTCAAATTTTGATAAAAATGTATGGATGGATGGATAAATGCTTTTTATGTTACATGTGACGATGATAAAAATGATGGTCTTATGATGAATGATAATGGAATGATGTAATGAGAATAATGACGTGATTTTATTTTATTTATTTAATGTATGGATTGTAAATGATGTATGCATATGATGTTGGATGGATGATAATTTAATGAATGTTTTTATGGTAAAAATGAACATGATGTACTTATAAGTACAATTTAATTCACAATTTATTTGATGCATGAATGATGAAATGATGAATTTAAATGATGAGATGATGAATCCTACATGTTTTTTATGATTTTTGGAATTATGCCAAGTATAATCAGTCTTATTTGTAGATTAGATAATCATTTATTAGAATCCTTTATGCAACAAGCACTCTGCAGATAATGAATATGATGAATGCAATCTAATTTTAACATGTAACTATATGCAAAATAATTGTCATTTTAACAGTCTCTTTGTGCTTTTTGTCATCATAGAGCTTTATTGGATGTTGAAAGTGAATACCAGCGTCGATGGTATGTGTTAGACCAATCACGACCTGAGTATTTATTTCATGATTTTTGATATTGCAAGTGAACACAAGAATCTAGGTATGATTTAACCGAGATGACTTGAGCATTCATTGCATAAACAGGCAGTGGTTAATCATTTTAATGTGTGAATTATGAATTTCATCGATGATACATTTGCATAGCACATCCCCTGACAATTCATATATTTATATGATTAACTTACAGACAGCAGATATTAAAAACATCATTCTTCTTCCTTGTTCCTCTAGTTCAATACATCATTGAGTTACTTAAAAGAAATGATAATCGAAAATACAATTTATCCATTGTTGACTTAGAGTGTTTCATTCATTATTCAGATTTTAGATCATCCCTCCTGATTTTGTGATATTTTTGGATTTTTGAGATTTTTGACCAAAGACCTAACCTACTAACCTATCCTAGGGGTCTCGGGGGATGATCAAAGATTAGCCTTGCCTACGTTACACACAAAGAGACCACGTAGTTTGACTGACACAAACCTATGTTTTTGGATTTTTCTTTTTCAGACTTAACTTTTGACATGTTTTTGGATTTTCAAAGTATGATACGGATGGTTGATGCCTTTCTGATGATGATTGATTTTGCGTTTTGATCTTTTTTTTCATTTCCTGCTATACTATTGTTTTCCCTTTGGTGAAATCGATGTTTTTGTTGCCCCTAGTGATATCTAGATGTGCCCCCAAGCTTTGGAGTGAGATTTGACTATTTGAAAATGATTTTGATATGGATACAAAAATGGTAAGACTATTGAAATGATATGAAATGGTACTGACTGCCAAACTAAAGATCCTGATATATATCAAAATATATGGGAAAGATTATCTTAGAATCACATACAATGCCTATTTCCAGGTTTTCACCATATGCTTTGACTACACTCTATGTGTTTTTGTATTTTTCATTTTTCTCTTTTTCTTTCTTTTTTTGTATTTCTATATTTTTTATTTTATTTTTTGAGTATTTTTGCATTGCCAAGATGCTTGTTTGCCAAGTTTTAATCAACAAAACCATTTTCAGAGGTTGACCCGTGCACTAGGAGATTCAAGCATAGAATTTTCTGAGATGGATATTGTTGATAGGTTCATCAAACAAATCCCCTTCTGATGTTGATAGCTGATATGCTCTTGATCCATACACTAATATGACGACAAAGGGACCAAGCCAATTAGGCTCAAATTTTCCTTTCTTCTCCCTGTCCTGCTGATTCCTAGGGTTTTCTTTTAGTACCAAGTCACCAACCTGAAAGAGCCTCGATTTTACCCTGTGGTTGTAACTTCTTGGTGTTCTCTATTGATAAGTCATTAGATGATTAACAGCTTGTTGACGATGCTCATCCAACAACTCCAGTTCCTACAGTCTAGACACCTTATAGTCTTCATTTGAAATGATACCTCTGAGTGATACACGAAGGGATGGAATCTCAACTTCAATGGGCATCATGGCTTTTGATCCATATACCAAGGCATATGGTGTAGCTCATGTTGGTGTTATAATACTTGTTATGTAGGCCCACAGTGCAGGATTGAGTTGAACATGCCAATCATGTCCAACATCATTAACCGTCCTTTTTGAGAATTTTGAGTATTGTTTTGTTTGAGGCCTCTGCTTGGCCATTCCCTTGAAGATAGCATGGTGTTGAAAACCGATATTGGATATGAAACTTATCACATAGTTCTTGAAAATCTTGATTCTTGAAAGGTCGTCCATTATCAGTGATAATGGATTGAGGTATTCCATACCGACATATTATGTAGTTCAAGATGAAAGAGGAGATCCGCTTCCCAGTGATGGTTGTAAGAGGTATTGTTTCAATCCATTTTGTCAAATATTTTGTAGCTGTTATAATGAACTTGTGTCCATTAGATGAAGATGGATTTACTTTTCCCACCAGATCTAGGCCCCATTGACAAAAAGGCCATGTTGATGTGAAGGGATGTAGTTCTTGTGATGGTGCATGAATCAGATTGTTGTGACTCTGACACATTTGAAATTTCTTAACAAACTGGTAGATTTCTTTCTCCATGCATGGCCAATGGTATCCCAAACGGAGGAGTTTCTTAGCTAGAGTTATCCCACTCGAGTGAGTGCCACAAATACCCTCGTGAACCTCTCATAGGGCCATTTCAGATTCGTTGTGTTCTAGACATCAGAGTAAAGTACCATCAAGACCTTGATGATAAATTATGTCGGTGATTAAAGTATGTCATGTGGATTGGCAGACGAAGTTTCATTTTCTATTCCTAGATAGATCAAGAGGAAAGACATCATTTTTCAGGTAAGCATAGGTCATTTCATAGATGAAGGTTTCAGTGGTTTCTATATGGCAGATGGTAGCAGATTCTAGATTATTATGGGAAGGACATGACACTTGTTCTACCATAAACTCATAAAAAACATGTTTCTCAGGAAATTGTAGTAATGAAGCAATTGTAGCCATAGCGTCCGCAACTTTGTTTTCTTCCCTTGGAATTTGATCAAACTTGATACTAAAAAAGGATTGTTTCAGATTATCTATTTGTTGCTTGTAGGGCATCAAATTTTCATCTTTTGTTTGATACTCATCATTTACTTGATAAATGACTAGTTGAGAATACCCATATACCTGTAAGTCCGTGATCTTCCATTGAATTGCTATTTTGACCCCAATGATTAATGCTTCATATTCTGCCACATTATTTGTACACTGAAACATTAATCTATATGATTTTTGAATGGTGTGTCCTTGTGGAGAAATGAACAAAATTCCTGCTCCTAGTCCTCGCTGTGTATATGATCCATCAAAATATAATACCCATTGTTGGGGCATCACTGTCAGAATGTCTGCATCTGGAAACTCCATGGTCATTGGTCGATCATCTGGTAAAGAAGCCTCTGCTAATTGTTCAGCGATTTCATGTCCCTTTATTTCCTTTCTCTCTACATACTGAATTTCAAATTCGCTTAATAGCATGACCCACTTTGCCAGTATACCTGTTAAGGCAGCCTTACTGAGCAAATATTTTAAAGGATCGATCTTTGCTATTAGCTTGATTGTATGGGTTAGCATGTAGTGTCTCAATTGTTGAGTAGCCAATACCACCATCTAGCAAGCTTTCTCTATGAAATTGTAATTGATTTCATATCCATTTAAAGTCCGGCTAATATAGTAGATAGCATGTTCTTTTCCTTCATAATCCTCTTGCGCTAATAGTGCCCCAAAAGAGATATCTTTTGTGGCAATGCACAATATGAGAGGCCTTATTTTTTTGATGGCATGAGAATGGGTGGTGACATTAGATACTGCTTCATTTGATTGAATGTTGTTTCACACCCCTCATCCCAATTGAAAACTATATTCTTATGTAATAGATGATTAAAAGGATGACTTTTGTCCGCCAGTTGGGAGATGAATCCTCTGATCGATTGGAGCCTTCCCTGTAGTGATCTGAGTTGAATTATATTCTTAGGAGGTGGCAGCTCCATAATTTCTTTGACTTTTGCTGGATCCACCTCAATGCCTTTTTCCGAGACAATGTACCCTAATAGTTTTTCTGATGTGACCCCGAAGACACTATTCTTAGGGTTTAACCTGACATTGAATTTCTCCATCCATGTGAATATTGTGTCTAGGATATGTAGATTTCCTTCCCTAGTAGTATATTTTTCCAAGATTTAATCCACGTAATCCTCCATGAAGGTGTGCATCATATCATGGAATATTGTCGTCATTGCTCTTTGATAAGTGGCTCCTACGTTCTTTAGACCAAATGGCATGACGTTCCAGTAGAAGGTTCCCCATGGACATGTTAAAGCCATCTTTTCTTGATCTTCTAGAGCTATTTTTATTTTATTGTATCCAAAGAAACCGTCCATGATTGACAACATGGCATGCCCAGCCGTTAAGTCCACAATGATGTCGATATTTGGTAGTGGAAAATCATCCTTCGGGCATGCTTTATTTAGGTCCCTGAAATTTGTACATATTTTGATGCTATTGTCCAGTTTTGAAATAGGTACAAGGTTTGATATCCATTCGACATAGTCTATAGACTATATGAATCCAACATCCAAGAATTTCTTTAGCTCTCTCTTTACCATCAATGTGATATGGGGATGCATTTTTCTTAATTTTTGCTTGATAGGCTTGATTCCTGCAGGCAAAGACAAGTGATGCATGAGCAGATTTGAGTCTATGCCTGGCATATTGGAATATGACAAAGTGAATTTGATGCTTCTTTCTTTAAATAATTTGATGAATTTCAATCTTTCTTGTTCTGTCATGGATTCTGCCAAATGTGGGATTTTTGCCTTATCTTCAGTGTAGATATTCACAGACTGTGTTGGTTCTACCAAGACTAATGATCGCTCATGATAGTGTTCTGGAAGAGTGTCAAATCATCCATCCTTCAGTGCCTCAGAAATGTTTTCACCATTAGATGCATTCTTTTTTTTACTTTTTCCAGATCTAATGCTGCCATAGAATGGTTTTCACCATTAGATCTATTTTCCCTGTTGTTATTTTTGCAACTAGAAGATTTGACACCCTCTTGCTAAGTCATGTTGTTATGAGTATTAAAGACAGAATTTGTATCAAGTTCATTATGACATAGGAAGTTTATGATGGCATAATCGTTTGTAAATATTGGTATATTCAAAGGTTCGACAAGTTCCCAGTTAATGAGTTCAGGATGGATTAATGGCATGAGATTATCAGATTCATTTAAGGTGATGGATGTAAGGGTTTGGACAGCCATTTCGACATAGTTGTTTATTGGAATATTGAGGTCCATGATGGTACTTTCTTCAAGATCATCTAGTCCACTCGAATTCTACTCGTCCCCACTTGAATCATCAATATCTAGTGACCCTGCCACGAGTGGTCTAGACCCAGAACCTTGGCCCTCCTCACGCGTAGGTGCATATTGTTGAATTACATTGACTTTAATATCATTTAAATATAGATTGGAATACAACGCCCACTCATATTCATTTGAGTCTATTTTAGAGCTATCTCTAAACTGAAGGATATTTTCTACAACCGTCCTTGTTAGCTCTTGCTTCTCTTCTTCAGAGTATCCTAGTCACGATTTCTCTTTTGTGTGGAGAGTGAGGGGTTGAATAGGCTCTGTGATTCCATCATTTCTTAATCCAACGGGTCCTTGTCCTTCATACCCCATTTTTTTTTAAATAGCTTTTCCTTTTCCATATTTATCGGTGTTGATGTTGAAATTTTTGATACTGATATCTGATGTAGAGGGTTCCTCATCTTTGTATAGCCAATCCACGATTTCTTTGTTGTTTGTTTCATCCTCTATTGTACCTTTCGTCCAGAGCTGTGACTGGTAATGATTTTTGAGATTTGATCATAGATGGTTGACCATATGCCCTAGGAGATGGCATTAACTGTGATAGGTTAAGTGATTGCTCCATATAATATGTTCCCATTCCTTTGTCCATCAGTTAAACTTGCTCTTGTAACTTGTGTGATAAAGAAGTTTGTTTATCTGGATTATCTGTTGATTGAATTTCAACAGGACTTGTCTCTTTTTCTTTACCCTTCTTCTCTAACCATTTAGTAGTGATACTTGGACATTGTTATTCTTTGGATGGTTGTGAGCATGATGCTTCCCTGTTGTGTGGTACAAAGGTATCTTGAGAAATCCTAAGGGTTTCACAATGTTGAGGATGATTGTAATCAGCAGATATAGTCACCTCTCATCCATTTATTGGGAACTTCAAACATTGATGATATGTCGAAGGTACAGCCTACATTTCATGGATCCATGGTCTTTGTAAGAGAATGTTGTATGTTAAATATTTTTCCAACACTTTACATGCTATATGTTTCATCGTGGGCCCCACTTAAATTGGTAGCACAATCAAGCCTTTAGACAATCTTTCTTCCTCATCATATGCTTTGATAGTCATTTTTCTGCGAGAATCAATAGCATCATCTAAATATCCTAGTGCACGGATTAACTTGAGAGTACAAATGTTCAGACCAGCTCCCCCATCTATTAAGACTCTCTTGATGCAGTGATTGTGGATTAAGACTTCAATATGGAGTGCAATATTATGGGGATGGTTTAGCAAGATATCATCTTGTTTGGAGAATGATAGACAATGTGGGGTAGTCAAATGTCCCACCATAGCTTGAAACTAACAAAAATCTAGATTCTTTGGTACCATAGTGGAAACTAAAGCTTGTTTGAGAACCTCCTTATGTGATGGTGATATTTTAAGGAGCTCTAGTAGCGATATCTAAGCAGGAATGTTTTGCAGTTGATTGACGATGTTATAGTGAGATGGAGATGGAACTGCATGTGTAGATCCAACTCCTTTTAACATGACCTTGGCCTTCCCCCTAGTCATAACATTTGTTGATTGATGTTCTTGACGGACTCTAATTTTTAAAATATTGATTTGATTGTCAGAGTTTCGTATGATTGGGAAAAAATCCAAAGGGGTAGTGTTTATGGGTTTGCTAATGTCATGATCAACTATATGATTAGTCTCTACTTCAGATAAACAAAGGATTTTTTTGTCATAGACATGATTGATGTTCTTACCTTTGTAGTTTGAGGATGATGATGCTCCTTTGTCATAGTTTGGCAAAGGATCTTTGAAGGCCAAGTGATCGTTATTGTTTTGGGGTATTTTCACATATGCTTTGTTGTTGTCGATCAAGTCTTGTATTGCGTGTTTCAACTCCATACAATCGTTAGTTTTGTGACCTTTGTTATTATGAAATTTGCAGTAATCTGCATCATTCCATCATGGTGGTTTGACCATTGGGTCCCAGAATCGGGCTTCCCATGCAGTGATGAGGGCACTGGTGACTAATTCTTTTAATGTTGATTCTATCTTTTGGCCTAAAGGCGTGAACCTCCGTTGATTTGAAGGTTTCTAATATGACTGTGTTTTCACGATCTCGTTACTTTGCACCACATTTGACTTGACAGTTTGGTCATTGCTTTGATTCCTTGATGTAGATGTTGTTCAGTTAAAAATTGGTTTGAAATTTTGGGAATCATTTCTCGTTTCTATGGTAGTTGTGTTTCAATTCTTTTGCCAAAATTTTGGCTTGTCGTTGTTTGAGAATTGATTGGAGGAGTTACTTGTGTTATTTGTTTTATCGTTGAAATGTTTGATAACTCCTCTTTTGACTAATGCTTCCTCAATTTTAAGACCATTTTCTATTACTTTTTCGAATGTGGGAGGACATTGTAATTCCAGTCTATAACTCATTTCCTCCGTTAAGTTGTCAATGAACAGCTCCATCTTTTCTTCCTCAGGAATGGATCTAGGATATCTAGCGAGCAGTCGTCATCATCTTTGCAAAAAGAATAAGAACATTTCCCCTTTGTTTTGTTTTAGGTTGTAAAGATCCTTTATTGTAACATCATGTTGGATGTTAAATGAGTATTGGGAGATGAACTTGTTGACAAGCTCTTCAAAAGTCCTGATCCCTAGTTGTAGTTTTGAGAACCACTCCATACATGTACCCCCCAAACTTCTTGAAAATAACCTCATTAAGTAATTTTTCTCTTGGGAAAACTCAAGGCTCATTATTTTGAATTCCCAAATATGATCTTTTGGATCCGTTATTCCATTATACTTGTCATACATTGGGAATTCATAGTGTCTTGGAAAAGGTATTAGGCCAAATATTGTGTGGAAAGGATAAGGACAAATGTCCTGTATCGCATATCTCTTAGTACTTCCTTTCGTCATATCCTGTATCTGTTGTTGTAATAGTTTCATTTGGGATGTCAAAGCAACAACTAGATCTATTGTTTGTGTGGGTTGCAGTATTTCAGTCTCAAATGTTCTAGATGCTTCTTTTAGACGATTCACGTCGAAGTCCTTGGGAAGTTTGGCACCTGATTCAGCCAACATCAAAAGATACTTCTCCATATCTTGTTCTAAAATATTTTCCATAAATATATGGAACTTGGGATCTTGTTGAGCTGCTTGAATATCCTCTGGAGTTATTTCATTCTTATCATTTTGGTTCAGATTGTTCCAACGATTCTCCTCTACCATTGCTTGCAATTTTAAAATTTCTTGCTCTAAGAGTCTTTATTTTTGGGACCTAGTGCAGATTGGCATACAAGTTCTTACCCTTTTTTTTGAAATGTTGATCTTATATGCTCAGAAAATGTCAATTGAAATTTTAACAAAGTCGAATAAGATGACTAATCTTATTGATGAGACTATGTTAAAAATTTGATTACTATACTTGGTTTCATGATGAAGGATGATAGTACCCTGATGATGAAACTTGAGTGTAGTAATTGATTGTGTATTTTATTTTGACACCTGTGATTTGCAAGATCTTATTTCAATTGATAAGATTGAAATTTTGTATAAACCTATCTATTTTTCGGTCTCTAGACAGTGATTCTGATAAAAAGAAACTTGATTCTGATGAAAACTGTGGGTAAAATGACAAACTGATTGACTGGTAAAAATTTTGAACTCTCTGTTTTGAAAGCGCTAAAATAGAGGACAGAGGTGCTTTCACACAAGCGCTAGAACAGAGTCCCGAAGTGTTGAAACTAGCGACAAAAGTGCTATCTTGATAGAAGCACTAAAATAGTTCTCGAAAGCACTGCAAAAAGTGATGGAAGCGCTACTTTATAGAAGCACTAAAATAGTGCATGAAAGTGTTGTAGATTTTGATGGAAGCGCTATCTTGACAGAAGCACTAAAATAGTGCATGAAAGCGTTGTAGAATTTGATGGAAGCATTGTTTTAATGAAAGCGCTAAAATATAGACTGTAAGCATTGAAATAGTGCCCGAAAGTGCTATTTCATGGAAGCACTAAAACAGTGACCCGAAGCGTTGAAACAAGATTCCAGAGCACTAAAAATAGGACTTTAAGACTCTATTGTAAAATTTGATCTGGCCTTGTGGCATACTATATTATGGATTGTGGAAGATAAGAAGGATATATGCGTTGACTACGGTTGTGATACTGAGTGAGAGCTCTTCTTTGGAAGAAGGTTCGTGAATAGAGTGGTTCTACTACGTAATCTAAAGTGTGACCCCTAGCAAAATCATGATATTTGTGGATGAATGTTCTATGTTGTAAAAAGAGTTTCTGATTTTGATATAGAAAACGATGTCTTCTCAATTTATCTCAATAACCGAAAGGTTTCTTGGGTTTTGTGATTTTGATTTTTCTCTTGGCAAACGTGGTGGACTTCCACTTTCGCAGCATGGATTTTCTGACCTAACTTGACTTTGTTGTTTTCAGGATGATCTTAAATATGATTTTAATGAATTTGTGAAAACACAGCAAGAAATTGTGAATAATTATTTTAACTGAATAGATCGTGTATGTTCAAGAATCACAAATGATTCTTATTGATTTTGACGGGTTGCTTTGACAATTGTATACAAATCAAACAGACTCACACTTAAGGAAAATTAGGTCATCATTATACTCATAGCCCACATCTTGAATTGTGTTGACGCACACAGCCTTGTCACCCCCTAGAGGGCACCCATGTTTTTGTCATTTCCAGGCGCGTACTCAGAGTTGGATTTTTCATCCCCTGAGCAAACAATCTGTGGCATTTATATGGTGAGTGTCTTGGGGGAAGATTATTCCCTCCCCTTTCTCTACGAGTATGACAATGTATGGATACTGACTCGGCGAGATGCTACTCTATGGTTCGTAGATAGGGCTTCTGTGTGGTGCAGAAATTGATAAACTCCCTCACGAGACCTCCCAATATTTAGAACAAATATTTTGGGGATGGTTATCTTGCTCACTACCATAAAGTTAAACTTTCTTCAACAACTTTCATTTTTATTATAGTGGGTTGGAATCCTTGGCTTTAGGCATTCCCACTTAGGTCGTTCCCGTAGGGTGAGCACTTTTTCCCACTACGGCAGGCCTTCTAAAGGATTTAATAAAGCATAAATAACATGAAATAAAAGTGAATCTGGCACTTTGGTCACCCAGTTAAGGGGAGAGCATAAGCCTAATCACCACAAGCACAACATATAATTTGTTCTATTTTAAGCCTAAAAAGAAATTTTCTAATCTATGTGAAGGTGTTGCTTCACAGAAATCATATTGTTCTTTTTAACTTGTACTGAAAAAATGCGGTGACTATCTTAGGATTGATAAACTTTCTTTTAAGAAAACAAAAAGTGGCTACCCTAGGATTGATATATTTTTGAAAACCAAAAGTGACTATCGTAGGATTGATAAATTTTAGAAAACCAGAAGTGACTATCCTAGGATTGAAAAATTTTAGTCCAACTCTGAAAAAAATTAAAAACTGGCCGCAGTCGCATCGGATCCAGATTGAAATTACAAAAGTGTTTGAATATTCCACTGAAGCGCTATAACTCTTACCTAATGCGCTAAAACACTAAAGCATTGAAATAGGACACTGAAGCACCGAAATTTGCCATGGAAGCACTAAATCATTGATGCGCTGAAATAGTCGATGGAAGCGCTAAAGTTGAAAGCGTTGAAATATTTTACGGAAGCGTTGTAGTAACATAGAAGCGCCAAAACAGAGCACGGAAGCGTTGTAGTTTTCCACGAAAGTGCTATAGTATTTGATGAAAGCGCTAAAAAAAAAACACATTATGAACCTGTATGAAACTTTCCAGAAGAATTGTAAAATTGGGGTTAATGCCCCACGTTGGGCGCCAAATTGTAAGTGTGGAATTAAGTGTAAAGCACAAAACACTTCTCAATAAGACATTATATCAAAGATAAATCAAATTGAATCAATTCAAAGCAATAATTTATTGAAAGTGTCATATTGTTCTCTATCTCCAAATATTTATTAAATCAAAATGGCTCTTAGATCGTGAGTGCACTATGATTGTTAAAATGACAATTCAAAGAATGAGATGGATGATAATGCAATGATATGGAGCCAAATCGATAATACGAGATGATAAATGAATTAAACTAGCATGAATTAACATGAAACAGATCATTGCAGCTACAGGAGGCAGCCATGGTATGAAAACTTGATTGTTGGATATTGGATGCTTGAATTCTTGCAGAGTAAGAGTGCATAAGTTATATTATCTAGATCCTTTTCTTGGTTCAATGAGGCTGTATTTATAGATTTCCTGGTTGTAGAAATGCACAGGGAAGGCATTAAGAGGTTTGGATTCAATCTGGAGGATTGAATGGTGAGATATGGAGGAGATTGAAAGAATTTTGGTGATTCTCTCTACCCATGAAAACACCAGGCAAGAGAAGAGGAAGGATTGATGGAGGAGGATTGAGAGAAGAATTTGGAATTCGTCTCCAATTTGTCTCCAAAATTTCTCGTGAAGTTTCAAAGCATTAATTGTGACATATTTTAGACATAAATTAGACATAGGATATCTAATTCATTTTTGAGGAAATATAGATGGAATATTCCTTATGCTTTTATTCAAATATTTTGATTTTCTTAAATTAGCAAAAGAAGGATAAATAATTTAATAAAACGAACTATAGGATAGTTGTTAATTAAATTAGACAGAAGAATATGGCAATTAATAAATAAAGCATTTGATCTTTATTTAATTGATGTAAGATTAATGTGATAGAATAAAATAGGGATTTGATAATTAAATCAAACAAAGTATTTAATTTTGTTTATTTAATTAAGATGAATTTAAATGTGAACTATATAAATAAATATTTTTATTTATTCAATAGTGGAAGAAATTAGGATAATTAATCAAATAATTTTTATTTAATTAATCAGAATTCTCCAGACCAATTTTAGGTGTATACATTTTGCCCCTCTCCGAAGTGATGTGTTTATGCATTGCTTCGAAGAAAATTTTGGTGGTACTGCTAGGATCAATGATAAAAAATAATTTTGTATGCTCTAGACATGCCCCAGACATTGTTTTTTAGATAATTGATGATAATATGCCCCCTCGGGAGATAAATTGATGATTTGATGATTTTAGAATTTTTTCAAAAAATTTAATGATTTTCTGATGATTTGATAAAGATACGATGATGAAATAATTTATCTCTCAAAAAATGATGAAGAAAAATAGCCCTCAGATGAATTCCAATTAATTCTACGAATAAATATAATTAAAAGATAATAAAACCCACCAAAAATACCTTTCCAAAAATTATATATAGTCCAAAAGGTCATTTTCCAAGTCATTTGCACTATTTGAGTTTAAAAACCTTTGTGATAAAGACATTTCAGCCAACTGGAGTAGGATGCCAATCCCTTACCACACTCACCGCTTCGAGCACGTTTGATGTCACTGACAACCGGCTGCATATGGACCTATGGTATGTACCCCTTAACCTCCTCGTACTTCGTGAAATTCTATTTTTTTAAGCATTTTATAGCTTTCCACATTTTTTGTCTGTTTTGGCACTTTCAAGCCGCACTGTAGTGCTTTCACTTCAGTGTAGCGCTTTGATTTTTAGCGCTTGCGTTAAAAACTCTAGCGCTTCCATAGGATAATGTAGTGCTTTCATTGATATAGCGCTTAGGATTTGAATTTTAGCGCTATGATGTCGGATTGTAGTGCTTTGAGAGTTCTAGCGCTTCGATTTGGTTGACTAGCTCTTTCATGGTCTGTTCTAGCACTTCTGGTAAACCGGTGCTTTGACAGGCTATTATAATGCTTATATGTGGTAAAGCAGTGCTTAGGGTGAACTAGCACTTCAGATGCCTGTTATAGCGCATCGGAGTGTTGAAGTAGTGCTTTCAAGATTCAGCACTTTGGGTGCTTGATTTAGCGCTTTTAATTGATAAAGTAGCGCATTTTGGGATTTAGTGCTTTGGGTTGCCTGATTTAGCGCTTTTAACTGATAAAGTAGCATTTTTTGGGATTTAGCACTTTGGGTGCCTGTTTTAGCGCTTTCATGTCAGATTTGAAGATTTTGACTTAGTGAACCCTGATTTTGTCACTTTTGATCATGTCCATTCTTCGGATTGGTATGATTGATAATCCAAATTCTTGATGTTGGATTGTGATGAGTTAAAAAAGACTACCTTCTCATGATAGGCGAGAAGAAATCCTATTGATGATGATCCTCATGATAGGCGAGGAGATGATTCAATATCTGATAAATCTCATGATAGGGGAGATTAGATAATTTTTTATGAACCTCATAATAGGTGAAGTTTGTTGATGTTCGCCCATGAATTTTGATCGAAAATTTATACCAGATATTTTTTTTGGAATAAACTTAATAGTAGAATGACATTTGATTTCTTCATATAGTTTCCTGATTGTGGATTTTTCATTGTGATGATAGGATCATCTGGGTACTCTCTAGATGCGAGAGCGGTTTCCATGGACCACAGACTTGATACCTCATCTGACACCAGATGAGTTTCAGGTGATAGGTCGATGCGGCTTGACCAGTTTGCTCGATATGCCCCAGATTAGGATTAATCGGGGTATGTTGACTACTTTGGCTGAGAGGTGGCATAGTGACCACAACATCTTTAACCTACCCACTGGTGAGATGATGGTCACACCTGAGGATGTGTGACGTATTATGCGCATTCCGTTTATGGGAGAGATCGTAGAATATGATTCACATGGGACCGGCGGTAGAGATGCTCTTCGCAGAGTATTTTAGGATCAGGGCATTGCGGGTCCGAGCGTCCGATGGAGAAGGATTGCCGATTCCTACACAACACTACCAGCAGTGGTTGTTGGTTTTATTCGAGGTTTCTATTGCCCTGATCGCAGGTCAAAGGGATTCTTCGTTGGCCGGGTCAGGACATTGAAGAGCATGATGGTACACAGTACCAGATATGCGTGGGGGATGTGCATGCTGGCACATTTATATCATGATCTTCATTTGGTTGTGTACCTAGGGGCATGTAGCTTATCAGCAGGGATGACCCTATTACAGGTGTGGGCATGGGAGCATTTTGCTATTGCTCAGCCATTTCTAGTTGCAAGTGAATACAAGCGTCAATGATATGTGTTAGACCAATGACGACCTGAGTATTTCTTTCATGATTTTTGATATTGCAAGTGAACATAAACATCTAGGTATGATTTAACCGAGATGACCTGAGCATTCATTGCGTAAAAAGGTAGTGGTTAATCATTTTAATGTGTGAATTGTGAATTTCATCGATGATACATTTGCATAGCACATCCCCTGACAATTCATACATTTATATGATTAACGTACAGACAACAGATATTAAAAACATCATTCTTCTTCCTTGTTCCTCTAGTTAAATACATCATTGAGTTACTTGAAAGAAATGATAATCAAAAATACAATTTATCCATTGCTGACTTAGAGTGTTTCATTCATTATTTAGATTTTAGATCATCCCTCCTCATTTTGTGATGTTTTTAAATTTTTGAGATTTTTGACAAAAGACCTAACCTACTAACCTATCCTAGGGGTCTCAGGGGCTAATCAAATATTAGCCTTGCCTAAGTTACACACGCAGAGACCACGTAGTTCGATTGACATAGACCTATGTTTTTGGATTTTTCTTTTTCAGACTTAACTTTTTGACACGTTTTTGGATTTTCAGAATATGATATGGATGGTTGATGCCTTTCTGATGATGATTGATTTTGCGTTTTGATCTATGTTTTCATTTTCTGCTATACTATTGTTTTCCCTTTGGTGAAATCGATGTTTTTGTTGCCCCTAGTGATATCTAGATGTGCCCCCAAGCTTTGGAGTGAGATTTGACTATTTGAAAATGATTTTGATATGGATGCAAAAATGGTAAGACTACTGACATGATATGAAATGGTACTGACTGCTAGACTAAAGATCCTAATATATATCAAAATATATGGGAAAGCTGATCTTAGAATCACATACGACGCCTGTTTCAAGGTTTTCACCATATGCTTTGATTACACTCTATGTGTTTTTGTATTTTTCATTTTTCTCTTTTTCTTTCTTTTTTTGTATTCCTATATTTTTTATTTTAGTTTTTGTGTATTTTTGCATTGCCAAGATGCCTGTTTGCCAGGTTTTCATCAAGGAAACCATTTTCAGAGGTTGACCCGTGCATTAGGAGATTCAAACATAGAATTTTCTAAGATGGATACTGTTGATAAGTTCATCAAAAAAATCCCCTTCTGACATTGATAGTTGATATGCTCTTGATCCATACACTAATATGATGACAAAGGGACCAAGCCAGTTAGGCTCAAATTTTCCTTTCTTCTCCATGTCCTACTGATTCCTAGGGTTTTCTTTTAGTACCAAGTCACCAACCTGAAAGACCCTCGATTTTACCCTGTGGTTGTAACTTCTTGGCATTCTATGTTGATAAGTCATGAGATGATTAACAGCTTGTTGAGGACACTCATCCAACAACTCCAGCTCCTGTAGTATAGACACCCTATAGTCTTCATCTGAAATGATACCTCTGAGTGATACACGAAGGGATGGAATCTCAAATTCAATGAGCAATATGGCTTCTGATCCATATACCAAGGCATATGGTGTAGCTCCCATTGGTTTTCTGATACTTGTTCTATAGTCCCACGGTGCAAGATTGAGTTGAACATGCCAATCATGTCCAACATCGTTAACCATCTTTTTGAAAATTTTGAGTATTGTTTTGTTTGAGGCCTTTGCTTGGCCATTCCCTTGAGGATAGTATGGTGTTGAAAACCGATGTTGGATATGAAACTTATCACATAGTTCTTGGACATCTTGATTCTTGAAAGGTCATCCATTATCAGTTATAATGGATTGAGATATTCCATATCGACATATTATGTATTTCAAGATGAAAGAGGAGATCTACTTCCCAGTGATGGTTGTAAGAGGTACTACTTCAATCCATTTTTTGAAATATTCTATAGCTGTTATAATGAACTTGTGTCCATTATATGAAGATGGATTTATTTTTCGTACCAGATCTAGGCCCCATTGACAAAAATTCCATGTCGATGTGAAGAGATGCAGTTCTTATGATGGTGCATGAATCAGATTGCTGTGACTCTGACACTTTTGACATTTCTTAACAAACTGATAGGATTCTTTCTCCATGCATGTCCAATAGTATCCCAAACGGAGGAGTTTCTTAGCTATAGTTATCCCACTCGAGTGAGTGCCACAAATACCCTTGTGAACCTCTTGTAGTACCATTTTAGATTCTTTGTGTTCTAGACATCGGAGTAAAGTACCATCAAGACCTCGATGATAAAGTATGTCGGCGATTAAAGTATGTCGTGTGGATTGGCAGATCAAGTTTCATTTTTTATTCTTGGATAGATCAGGAGGAAGGACATCATTTTTCAAGTAAGCATAGGCCATTTCATAGATGGAGGTTTCAGTGGTTTCTATATGGCAGATGGTAGCGGATTCTGGATTATTATGGGAAGGACATGACACTTGTTCAACCATAAACTCATAACAAACATGTTTCTCAGGAAATTGTAGTAATGAAGCAATTGTAGCCATAGCGTTCACAGATTTGTTTTCTGCCCTTGGAATTTGATCAAACTTGATATTGAAAAAGGACTGTTTCAGATTATCTATTTGTTGCTTGTAGGGCATCAACTTTTCATCTTTTGTTTGATACTCATCACTTACTTGATAAATAACTAGTTGAGAATCCCCATATACCTATAAGTCTGTGATCTTCCACTGAATTGCTATTTTGACCCCAATGATTAATGCTTCATATTCTGCCACATTATTTGTATACTGAAACATTAATCTATACTTTGCTAATTGTTCAGCGATTTCCTATCCCTTGATTGCCTTTCTCTCTACATACTAAATGTCAAATTCACTTAATAGCATGACCCACTTTGTCAGTCTACCTGTTAAGGCAGCCTTACTGAGCAAATATTTTAAAGGATCGATCTTTTCTACTTGATTGAATGGGTTAGCATGTAGTGTCTCAGCTATTGAGTAGCGAATATAATCATCAAGCAAGATTTCTCTATGAAAGTTTAATTGATTTCATATCCATTTAAAGTTCGTCTGATCTAGTAGATAGCATGTTCTTTTCCTTCATAATCTTCTTGCGCTAATAGTGCCCCCAAAGAGATATCTATTGTGGAAATGTACAATATGAGAGGCCTTCCTTTTGTTGGTGGCATGAGAATGGGTGGTGACATTAGATACTGCTTGATTTGATTGAATGTTGTTTCACAACCCTCATCCCACTTGAAAGCTATATTCTTATGTAATAGATGATTAAAAGGATGAATTTTGTCTGTTAGCTGGGAGATGAATCGTCTGATCGATTGGAGCCTTCCCTGTAGTGACCTGAGTTGACTTATATTCTTAGGAGGTGGCATCTCCATAATTGATTTGACTTTTGCTAGATCCACCTCAATGCCTTTTTCTGAGACAATGTACCCTAATAGTTTTTTTGATGTAACCTCGAAGACACACTTCTTGGGGTTTAACCTGACATTGAATTTCTCCATCTGTGTAAATATTTTGTCTAGGATATGCAGATTTCCTTCCCTAGTAGTAGATTTTTCCAAGATATCATCCACGTAATCCTCCATGAAGGTGTGCATCATATCATGGAAGATTGTCACCATTGCTCTTTGATAAGTGGCTCATGTGTTCTTTAGACCAAATGGCATGACGTTCCAGTAGAAGGTTCCCCATGGACATGTGAAAGCCATATTTTTTTGATCTTTTGATGCTATTTTTATTTGATTATATCCAAAGAAACCATCCATGATTGAAAACATGGCATGCCCAGCCATTAAGTCCACAATGATGTCGATATTTGGTAGTAGAAAATCATCCTTCGGGCATGCTTTATTTAGGTCCCTGAAATCTGTACATATTCTGATGCTATTGTCCAGTTTTGAAATAGGTGCAAGGTTTGATATCCATTCGGCATAGTCTATAGACCGTATGAATCCAGCATCCAGCAAATTTCTTTAGCTCTGTCTTTACCATCAATGCGATATGGGGATGTATTTTTCTTAATTTTTTTCTTGACAGACTTGATTCCTGTGGGCAAAGACAAGTGATGCATGAGCAAATTTGAGTCTAAGCCTCGCATATCAGAATATGACCAAGTGAAGTTGATGCTTCTTTCTTTAAATAATTTGATGAATTTTGGTCTTTCTTGTTCTGTCATGGATTCTACTAGATGTAGGATTTTTGCCTTATCTTCAGTGTTGATATTCACAGACTGTGTTGGTTCTACCAAGACTAATGATCGCTCATGATAGTGTTTCGAAAGAGTGTCGAATCTTCCATCCTTCAGTGCCTCAGAAAGGTTTTTACCTTTAAATGTATTCTTTATTTTTACTTTTTCCAGATCTAATGCTGCCATAGAATGGTTTTCACCATTAGATCTATTTTCCCTGTTGTTATTTTTGCAACTGGAAGATTTCACACCCTCTTGCCGAGTCATGTTGTTATGAGTATTACAGATAGAATTTGTATTAGGTTTAGTTTGACATAGGAATTTTACAATGGCATCATTGTTTGTAAATATTGGTATATTCAAAGGTTCAACAGGTTCCCAGTCAATGAGTTCAGGATGGATTAATGGCATGAGGTTATCAGATTCATTCAAAGTGATGGATGTAAGGGTTTGGATAGCCATTTCATCATAGTTGTTTATTGGAATATCGAGGGTCATGATGGTACTTTCTTCAAGATTGTCTAGGTCCACTCAAAGTCTGCTCGTCCCCACTTGAATCATCGATATCTAGTGACACTACCACGAGTGGTCTAGACCCAGAACCTTGGCCCTCCTCACACGTAGGTTCATATTGTTGAATTACATCGACTTGAATATCAATGAAAGATAGATTGCAATACAACGCCCACTCATATTCATTTGAGTCTGTTTTAGAGCTATCTCTAAATTGAAGGATATTTTTTACAGCCATCCTTGTTAGCTCATGCTTCTCTTCTTTAGAGTATCCTAGTCCTGGCTTCTCTTTTGTGTGGAGAGTGAGGGGTTGAATACGCTCTATGATTCCATCTTTTCTTAATCCAATGGGTACTTGTCCTTCATACCCCATTTTTTCTAAAATAGCTTTTTCTTTTCCATATTTATCGATGTTGATGTTGACATTTTTGATACTGATTTCTGATGTAGAGGGTTCCTCATCTTTGTATAGCCAATCCAGGATTGCTTTGCTATTTTTTTCATTCTCTATTGTATCATTTTTGACAAAGCTTTTGTCAAGAGCTATGATTGGTAATGATGTTTCAGATTTGATCATAGATGGTTAACCATATGTCCTAGGAGATGCCATTAATTGTGATAGGTTAAGCAATTGCTCCATAGAATATGTTACCATTCCTTTTTCCATCAGTTGAACTTGCTCTTGTAACTTGTATGACAAAGATTTTTTTTTATCTCGATTATCTGTTGATTGAATTTCAACAGGACATGTCTCTTTTTCTTTACCCTTCTTCTCTACCCATTTAGTACTGATACTTGGATGTTGTTCTTCTCTGGATGGTTGTGAACATGATGCTTCCCTATTCTGTAGTACAAAGGTATCTTGAGAGATCCTAAGGGTGTCACAATGTTGAGGATGATTGTAATCAGCAGATATAGTCACCTCTCATCCATTTATTGGGAACTTCAAACATTGATGATATGTCGAAGGTACAGCCTACATTTCATGGATCCATGGTCGTCCTAAGACAATTTTGTATGTTAACTCTTTCTCCAATACTTGACATGCTATGTGTTTCATCATGGGACCCACTTGAATGGGTAGCACAATCAAGCCTTTAGACAATCTTTCTTCCTCATCATATGCTTTGATAGTCATTTTTCTGCGAGAATCAATAGCATCATCTGAATATCCTAGTGCACAGATTAACTTGAGAGTGCAAATGTTCTGACCAGCTCCCCCATCTATTAATACTCTCTTGACAAGGTGATTGTGGATTAAGACTTCAATATGGAGTGCAGTATTATGGGGATGGTTTAGTGAGATATCATCCTGTTCGGAGAATGATAGACAATGTGGGGTAGTCAAATGTCCCACCATAGCTTGAAACTGACAAACATCTAGATTCTTTGGTACTGCAGTGGCAACCAAAACTTGTTCGAGAACCTCCTTATGTGATGGTGATATTTTAAGGAGCTCTAGTAGCGATATTTGAGCAGTAATGTTTTGTAGTTGATTGACGATGTTATAGTGACATGGAGATGGAATTGCGTGTGTAGATCCAACTCCTTTTAACATGACCTTGGCTTGCCCCCTAGTCATAACATTTTTTGGTTGATGTTCTTGACGGTCTCTGATTTTTAAAACATTGATTTGATTGTCAGAGTTTCATATGATTGGGAGAAAATCCAAAGGGGTAGTGTTTATGGGTTTGCTAATGTCATGATCAACTATATGATTAGTCTCTACTTCAGATAAACAAAGGATTTTTTTGTCATAGACATGATTGATGTTCTTACCTTTGTAGTTTGAGGATGATGATGCTCCTTTGTCATAGTTTAGCAAAGGATCTTTGAAGGCCGAGTGATCGTTATTGTTTTAGGGTGTTTCCACATATGCTTTGTTGTTTTCGATCAAGTCTTGTATTGCGTGTTTCAACTCCATACAATCGTTAGTTTTGTCACCTTTGTTATTATGGAAGTTTCAATAATCTGTGTCATTCCACCATTGTGGTTTGACCTTTGGGTCCCAGAATCGGGCTTCCCGTGCAGTGATGAGGGCACTGGTGACTAACTCTTTTAATGTTGATTCTATCATTTGGCCTAAAGGCATGAACCTCCACTGATTTGAGGGTTTCTGATATGACTGTGTTTTCACGATCTTGTTACTTTGCACCACATTTGACTTGACAGTTTGGTCATTGCTTTGCTTCCTTGATGTAGATGTTGTTAAGTTAAAAATGGGTTTGATATTTTGGGAATCATTTCTTGTTTCAGTGGTAGTTGTGTTTCGATTATTTTGCCAAAATTTTGGCTTGTCATTGTTTGATTATAGATTGGAGGAGTTACTTGTGTTATTTGTTTTATCGTTGAAATGTTTGATAACTCCTCTTTTGACTAATGCTTCCTCAATTTTAAGACCATTTTCTATTACTTTTTCGAATGTGGGAGGACATTGTAGTTCCAGTCTATAACTCATTTCCTCCGTTAAGTTGTCAATGAACAGCTCCATCTTTTCTTCCTCAGGAATGGATCTAGGATATCTAGCGAACAGTCGTCGTCATCTTTGAAAAAAGAATAAGAACATTTCCCCTTTGTTTTGTTTTAGGTTGTAAATATCCTTTATTGTAACATCATGTTGGATGTTAAATGAGTATTGGGAGATGAACTTGTTGACAATTTCTTTAAAAGTCCTGATCCCTGGTTGTAATTTTGAGAACCACTCCATACATGTACACCCCAAACTTCTTGAAAATAACCTCATTAAGTAATTTCCTCTTGGGAAAACTCAAGGCTCATTGTTTTGAATTCCCAAATATGATATTTTGGATCCGTTATTCCATTGTACTTGTCGTACATTGGGAATTCACAGTGTCTTGGAAAAGGTATTAGGCCAACTATTGTGTGGAAAGGATAAGGACAAATGTCCTGTATCGCATATCTCTTAGTACTTCCTTTCGTCATATCCTTTATTTGTTGTTGTAATAGTTGCATTTTGGATGTCAAAGCAGCAATTGGATCTTTATTTTGTGTGGGTTGCAGTATTTCAGTCTCACTTGTTCTAGGTGCTTCTTTCAGATGATTCACGTCGAAGTCCTTGAGAAGTTTGGCACCTAATTCAGCCAACATCAAAAGATACTTCTCCATATCTTTTTATAAAATATTTTCCATAAATTTATGGAACTTGGGATCTTGTTGAGCTGCTTGAATATCCTCTGGATTTATTTCATTCTTATCGTTTTGGTTCAGATTGTTCCAAGGATTTTCCTTTGCAATTGCTTGGGATTTTAAAATTTCTTGCTCTAAGAGTCTCTATTTTTGGGACCTAGTGAAGATTGGCATACAAATTCTTACCCTTTCTTCCAAAATGTTTATCTTATATGCTCGGAAAATGTCAATTAAACTTTTAACAAAGTCGAATAAGATGACTGATCTTATTGATGAGACTATGTTAAAAATTTGATTACTATACTTGGTTTTGTGATGAAGGATGATAGTATCTTGATGATGAAACTTGAGTGTAGTAATTGATTGTGTATTTGATTTTGACACTTGTGATTTGCAAGATCTTGTTTCAATTGATAAGATTGAAATTTTGTATAAACCTATCTATTTTCGGTCTCTAGATAGTGATTCTGATAAAAAGAAACTTGATTCTGATGAAAACTATGGGTAAAATGACAGACTGATTGACTGGTAAAAATTTTGAACTCTCTATTTTGAAAGCGCTAAAATGGATGACAGAGGTGCTATTTCATAGAAGCACTAGAATAGAGTCCTGAAGTGCTGAAACAAGCGACAGAAGCATTATCTTGACAGAAGCACTAAAACACCTCTCGAAAGTGCTGTAGAAAGTGATGGAAGCGCTACTTTATAGAAGCGCTAAAACAGTGCATGAAAATGCTATAGATTTCAATGGAAGCGCTATCTTGATAGAAGCACTGAAACAGTGCATGAAAGCATTGTAGAATTTGATGGAAGCGTTGTTTTAATGAAAGCGCTAAAATATAGACTGTAAGCGCTGAAACAGTGCCCGAAAGCGCTATTTTGTGGAAGCACTAAAATAGTGATCCGAAGCATTGAAACAAGATTCCAAAGCGCTAAAAACAGGACTTTAAGATTCTCTATCGTAAAATTTGATTTGGCCTTGTGGCATATTGTATTATGGATTATGGAAGATAAGAAGGATGTGTGCGCTGACTACGGTTGTGATACTGAGTGAGAGCTCTTCTTTGGAAGAAGGATCATGAATAGAGTGGCTCTACCTCATAATCTAAAGTGTGACCCCTAGAAAAATCATGATATCTGTGGATGAATGTTCTATGTTGTTAAAAGAGTTTCCGATTTTGATATAGAAAACAATGTCTTCTCAATTTATCTCGATAACCGAAAGGTTTCTTGGGTTTTATGATTTTGATTTTTCTCTTGGAAAACATGGTGGACTTCCACTTTCATAGCATGGATTTTCTGACCTAACTTGACTTTGTTGTTTTCAGGACGATCTTAAATCAAATTTTAATGAATTTGTGAAAACAAAGCAAGCAATTGTGAATAATTGTTTTAACTGAATAGATCGTGTATGTTCAAGAATCACGAATGATTCTTATTGATTTTGACGGGTTGCTTTGACAATTGTTAACAAATCAAATAGACTCGCACTTAAGGACAAGTAGGTCATCATTATACTCACAACCCACATCTTGAATTGCGTTGACGCACACAGCCTTGTCACCCCCTAGAGGGCACTCGTGTTTTTGTCATTTCCAGGCGCGTACTCAGAGTTGGATTTCTCGTCCCCTAAGCAAATGGTCCATGGCAATTATATGGTGAGTGTCTTGGGGGCAGATTATTCCATCCCCTTGCATTGTGAGTATAACAATGTATGGACTTGACTCGACGAGATACTACTCTATGGTTCATATATAGGGCTTTTGTGCAGTGTGGAAATTGATAAACTCCCTTAGGAGACATCCCAATCTTTAGAACATAGATTTTGGGGATGGTTATCTTGCTCACTACCGTCAAGTTGGACTTTCATCAACAACTTTCATTTTTATTATAGTGGGTTGGAATCCTTGGCTTTAGGCGTTCCCACTTAGGTTGTTCTCGTACGGTGAGTACTTTTTCCCACTACGGCAGGTCTTCTAAAGGATTTAATAAAGCGTAAATAACATGAAGTAAAAGTGAATCTGGCACTTTGGTCACCCAGTTAAGGGGAGAGCATAAGCCTAATCACCACAAGCACAGCATATAAATTGTTATGTTTTAAGCCCAAAAATAAATTTTCTAATCTATGTGAAGGTGTTGCTTCATAGAAATCATGTTGTTCTTTTTAACTTGTACTGAAAAAATGCGGTGACTATCTTAGGATTGATAAAAAAAAATTAAGAAAATAAAAAGTGGCTACCCTATGATTGATATATTTTAGAAAACCAGAAGTGACTATCCTAGGATTGATAAATTTTAGTCCAACTGTGAAAAAAATTAAAAACTGGCCACGGCCACGTCAGATCCAAACTGAAATTACAAAAGAGCTAGAATAGTCCACCAAAGTGCTATAACTCTTACCTGATGCGCTAAAACACAGAAGCACTGAAACAGGACACCGAAGCGTCAAAATTTTACATGGAAGTGCTAAATCACGGATGCATTGAAACAGTTGATGGAAGCGCTAAATTTTTTGACGGAAGCGTTGTAATAACATGAAAGCGCCAAAACAGAGCATGGAAGCACTGTAGTTTTCCATGGAAGTGCTATAGTATTTGATGAAAGCGCTAAAAGAAAAAATGTCATGAACCTGTATGACACTTTCCAGAAAAATTGTAAAATTGGGGTTAATGCCCCACATTGGGCGCCAAATTGTAAGTGTGGAATTAGGTGTAAAGCACAAAACACTTCTTAATAAGAGATTATATCAAAGATAAATCAAATTGAATCAATTCAAAGCAATAATCTATTGAAAGTGTCATATTGTTCTCTATCTCCAAATATTTATTAAATCAAAATGGCTCTAGATCGTGAGTGCACTATGATTGTTAAAATGACAATTCAAAGAATGAGATGGATGATAATGCAATGATATGGAGCTAAATGGATAATACTAGATGATAAATGAATTAATCTAGCATGAGTTAACATGAAACAGATAATTGCAGCTACAGGAGGTAGCCATGGTATGAAAACTTGATTTTTGGATACTAGATGCTTGATGCTTGAATTCCTGCAGAGTAAGAGTGCATAAGTTATATTATTTGGATCCTTTTCTTGGTTCAATGAGGTTGTATTTATAGATTTCCTGGCTGTAGAAATGCACAAGGAAAGCATTGTGAGGCTTGGATTCAATCTGGAGGATTGAATGATGAGATATGGAGGAGATTGAGAGAATTTTGGTGATTGTCTCTACCCATGAAAACACCAAGCAAGAGAAGAGGAAGGATTGATGGAGGAGGATTGAGAGAAGAATTTAGAATTTGTCTCCAATTTGTCTCCAAAACTTCCCGTGAAGTTTCAAAGCATTAATTATGACATATTTTAGACATAAATGAGACATAGGATATCTGATTCATTTTTTAGGAAATATAGATGGAATATTCCTTATGCTTTTATTCAAATATTTTGATTTTTTAAAATTAGCAAAAGAAGGATAATTAATTTAATAAAATGAACTATAGGATAGTTTTTTATTAAATTAGACAGAAGAATATGGCAATTAATAAATAAAGCGTTTGATCTTTATTTAATTAATGTAAGATTAATGTGATAGAATAAAATAGGAATTTGATAATTAAATCAAACAAAGTATTTAATTTTGTTTATTTAATTAAGATGAATTTAAATGTGAACTATATAAATAAATATTTCTATTTATTCAATAGTAGAGGAAATTAGGATAATTAATCAAATAATTTCTATTTAATTAATCAAAATTCTCCAGACCAATTTTAGGTGTATACAGCAACAACTCAGATTACCAAAATCACATTCCCTTCTTTTAGGAACACCAACTACAGTAACAAAATAACTATAGGAACACAAAACTCATATATTGCTCAAATCTTCATGCACGCCTCTGAAACTTTTAGAGAATAAACTAGATAGGCTCAACAACAAACCCTTTAATTCGCAACTTTTGATCATCAGCATACTAAAATTTCCATCGTACTAAACTTCACTAGTTCACAGAAAACGTACAATTTATTTTATTACAATTTTCTCAATATCATCGACATATACAATCTTAAAGAAATTAATGCTAATAGTGTTGACATCAATGACAACCACATATCAGCAATACAACCACAACATTCTCCCCATTTGGCATTGATGGAAACACATGATGCGAAAAATACCATCAACACAACTAACTCCAGCACTTACTCCCCCTTAGGTTTTGACTCTTATCTCATGAATTCTTATCCTCTTCTCTTCTCCCATTTTTATAATTTTTCACATTGTTGTTCTCCCCCTTTGAAATCAATTGAAAAGGTACACACAAGCTCTGAACCACATATCTGAATCATCTAACTACTCCCCCTGACTAGCAACCACCATAACATCAATCTGAAACAAGATATGGCTATGAGTGCATGAACTGATTCAAAACAATGCATCTTAGTTTTGATTAGGAGAAGAAATCACCCATAACTTCCCTCTAAGATGCTCAAAAGTATCCTTAGGTAGCGTCTTGGTGAAGATGTTTTCAATTTATTCCTTAGTAGGCACATACTCCATTCTAACTTCCTTATCACTCACCTTGTCTCTCAAAAAGTGATATTTGAGAGATATATGCTTGGTCTTTGAATGTAGTACCAGATTCTTAGAAATGTTAATTGCACTTGAATTATCACAGAATATAGCAATAGCTTCACCATATACAACTCGGATATCTTTCAGTATCTGCTTCATCCATACTACTTGAGTACAATTATTAGCAGCAACAATGTATTTTGCCTCTGCGGTAGATAAAGAAATGGCATTCTTTTTACTTAACCATGAAATCAGCTTCTTTCCCAAGAAAAATGCACCACCACTAGTACTTTTCCTATCATTCACATCTCCTTCCCAATTAGCATCGATAAAGGCACTTAAAGTAAGATCATCATCTTTAGGATACCATAGCCCAAAATCAACTATTCCCTTCAAGTATCTAAAAATTCTCTTCACAGCAGTCACATGAGATTCCTTAGGATTGGCTTGAAATCTTGCAACAATGCATACAACATTCATGATATGAGGTCTAGTTTGAGTCAAATAAAGTAATCCACCAATCATTGATTTGTATCTAGTCTGATTTGCCTTCGGAGATTCATCATCTGTTGTCAACTTACATCCGGTCACCATAGGTGTACCAACTGGCTTTGAATATTCCATACCAAACTTCTTTAGCAATTCTCTCACATACTTAGACTGAGATATAAAAATCCCTTTATCTAACTGAGTAGTTTGTAAACCCAAAAATAATTTAATTTATCCAATCATTGACATCTCAAACTCATTATGCATCTCATTACCAAACTTCATGCACAAACCATCATCTCCTCCAAAAATGATATCATCAACAAAGACTTCTACAATCAAATATTTATCATCATCAATTTTAAAATATAAATTAATATTAGCAGTACATTTGTTAAATCCAAGCTTCAACAGATACTTGTCCAATCTAACATACCAAGCTCTAGGGGCTTGCTTGAGTCCATACAATGCTTTCTTCAACCAACAAACCATATCTCCTTGACTAGTCAATTGAAATCCATCAAGTTGCTCAACATATACTTCTTCATTCAATTCACCATTTAGAAAAGCTGACTTGACATCCATCTAATAAACTTTGTAGTTTTTGTAAGTAGCATAAGCAAGAAACAATCTCACAAATTCAATTCTAGCTTCAATTCTTTGCACACCAATCTTGCTTTGTTTCTGATAAATTCACCTTGTTCATTCAGCTTGTTTCTAAAGACCCATTTAGTTCCAATTAAATTTTTGTCCTTAGGTCTAGGAACAAGAGTCCATGTGTCATTCTTCTCATTTTTTTGTAACTCTTCTTTCATTGCTTCAATCAAATTTTCATCTTTGCATGCTTCATTGACATTACTTGGCTCAATCTTTGATATCAAACAGTATTCTTCAGCAATTCTTCTCCTAGTCTGGACACCTTTATTCTTATCACCTATAATCTATTTTTCTAAATGATTCAATCTCACATACCTTGGAGTCATAGAATTTTCTTGAACTTCTAGATCCTGTGATTTCTCTTCTGCACTTTCACTTGTTTCTCCTTTCTCTTGATATTCTTGATTCATCGGATTGATTTGAACTTGATTTTAAGTCTGACCTTTGTTTGTACTATCATTTTGATCATCAGAATCATATCCATAGATTCTGGATGGTCTAGAAATGTCTTCGTCAACCTTAACATTTTCACTTTCAACCATTTTCATTAATCTCTTGTTGTAGCATCGATAGGCCTTACTCTTAGTAGAATAACCAAGAAAGATTCCTTCATAACTCCTAGCATCAAACTTTCCTATATCTTCGTCTCTTCTGATAAAGCATTTACTTCCAAAGAATTTGAAATATCTAACAGTAGGCTTATGACCAAACCATAGCTCAAAAGTAGTCTTACCAGTATCACCTTTGATTTGTACCTGGTTTGGTCATAAGCCTACAGCTCAAAAGTAGTCTTAACAGTATCACCTTTGATTTGTACCTGGTTAAGGATGTAAAAAAAAGTACTCACAACTTCTCTCCACTAGATATGAGGGACATTTCCTTCCAACATCATAGTTCTAGCAACATCTAGAATTGTCCTATTCTTTCTTTCCACAACTCCATTTTGCTGAGGGGTCCGCAGTGTAGAAAATTGTCTCTTTATCCCATTCATTTCAAAAAAATAGTTAAACTCACCGGAAGTAAATCTGCCACCTCTATCTAATCTCAAACACTTAATCTTCAAACATGTCTCTATCTCAACTTTAGCCTTGAAAATCTTGAATTTCTCTAGAGCTTCAAATTTCTCCCTTAAGAAAGCAACCCACATAAATCTAGAATGATCATCAATTAGCAACATGAAATACCTATCTCCTTGTAGACTTTTCATTCTAGCAGGACCACATAGATCAGTATGCACAAGCTTCAATATTCCCTTTGAACAATGTTTTTTTCTTCTGAATGAAACTCTAGTTTTCTTTCCTAACTGACATTCTTTGCTTATGACATTAGTAGGCTTTACCAGCTTAGGAAGATCTCTCACTGCTTGAGTAGAAATCATCTTGATAATATTTCCAAAGTTTACATGACACATTCTTCTATGCCACAACCAACTTTCATCAATTTGAGAAATCAGACAACTTTTACTAGTAGTATTCAGGTGGAAAATTTTAGCTTTTTCTTTTGTACCTAAAGCAATCACATTTATAGAACTTCCCAATATTCTACACTTTCCATCCTTGAATTTAAGATTGTATCCCTTTTCAACCATCTATCCAACACTTAAAATATTATGCTTCAAACCTTAAACATATAGAACATCATCAGTATTATGCTTACCATCAAAAGAAATACATCCTCTCTCATAGATTACACCACCATTGTTATCACCAAATCTTACAACACCACCATCATGTTTTTCCATGCTCACAAATTTAATTTTATCACCTGTCATGTGATGTGAACATCCACTATCAATTACCCATTCATCCTTCTCTTCAACTCGAGAAGCTAGGGCTTTCTCCACATTTGTACAACTAGCAGATTCAATAGACACGAGATTATTTTCCTTGATAGCAATAAACAAAAACTCATCTTCACTTGCATTACCTTTGTCAGATTCATCATCTATCACTCCTTCATCAATAGCATAATAACACTTCTTTTCAAATTTAGGCTTATAAGGTCTTGACTTAGGAACTCTTTTTGGACACCTTGATGCAAAATGACCTATCTTATTGCAAGAGAAACATTTAATAGGAAATTTCCCTTTATACTTACCTTCTCCTGTGGCTTCCCTTTTGATAATAAGTGCTTCAAGTTCATTTAGTTAACTTTATTCTTCTTCAATCTATCTCAATTCTTCCTCATACTTGGATACCTTTCTAGAAGAACTTTCACCTGGATCATGTCTCTTCTTATCTCTTCTGAAGGTAGTAGCTTTAAATGCAGATTCTATCTTAGGAAGGGCATCACCTAATTCACTCAACTCAAAAGCAGTAAGTTTACCAATCAGCATATCTCTGGTCACATTTGTCATAGTCATGAGTTCATCAATAGTTGTAGCTTTGACTTTGTATGCATCAGGCAAGGATCTAAGCATGTTAGCAACAATTTTTGATTCATCCAACTATCCACCATCACATCTGATACCACACACAATTTCATTCACTTTGCATGAAAGTAGTAATATTCTCATCATTACTCATTTTCAACAATTCACATTTCCCTTTCAGACTTTGTAGCTTAGCAATCTTCACATTAGCATCACCTTCATACAAGGTTTCCAACTTTTTCTTGATCTCATAAGCAGTCTTTAGTTCCATAACATTCATCATCTCAGAATCAGTCAAAGCACTCAAAAATGCTTCTTTAGCCCTGATATTGTATTCAAATCTCTAATCTTAGCAGTAGTAGTAGGACCATTTGGAGGGATAACATACCTATTACATGTAATGTTCCAGTATCTCAGATGACACTCCATTCGAGTCTTCCACAGAGAATAGTTTGTTCCATCAAATCTCAGACTATCCTTCTTATATGTCACCATCCTAGATTACCTCAAGTTGTTAAACTTCTTCCAAGGAACCCGCTCTAATACCAATTATTGGCAACACAAGGGCAGACAACTGAGAGGGGGGGTGAATCAGTTGTCACATAATTTCAAACTTAATAAATTTATTAACCCTTTTTCTCATATCTGATTAATAACCATGAAAACATAAATCAATAACACATCATAAAGACACATAACACCAAGATTTTTGCGTGGAAACCCTGTTAGGGGGAAAACCATGGTGGAGGTTAATCCACAAGTTTATACTCTATTAGAAGTATAAGAAGAATAAATGAGGAATGCATTTGCATTTAGGCACATTGCCTAGAGCTTACTACTCAAATACAAAAGAAGATTCACCATCTTACAAAAACATTCATATTAAATCCATCTGAAGAATTTGAACTAAGAAAGTAGCATTTGCTAATGCCTGATTACAGTTTTGGTTAAGCACATGAACACTTTTTAACTCTTCTTCACTCTTCTTCTCACTCTGCTCTGCTTTCAAATGATTTGAACTTTATTTGCACATACCACTCATACAAATCACATACTGCATGTCTCAAATGAGATAAACAATTGCATATATATATCCACAACAAGAAATTACATCACTTCATGTCGGCTTCAAAATAATAAGATGAATACAAACTATCGGGTCATAACAATAAATATTGTTAATGTGAATCAACCAAAGTTAGCCACAACATAATGAAGACCTAACACAACATCCTTGAACACAAAAAACCTTCAAGCATTATTCCTCGAAGATCCACAACACACTTCAATCACCCTATCAGCCATGAACATGAAAAACATGAAAATGCAAGAGAAAATATTTAATTGTGAGCACTACGATTAATGCGGATGTGCAACATAGATAGAACATGATATAGGAACATCAATAAGCACCACAAGAGCATACACAACAACTCAAATTACCAAAATCACATTCTCTTCTTCCAAGAACACCAACTATAGTAATACAAAAACTGTAGAAACACAAAAACTCATAAATTGCTCAAATCTTCATGCACACCTCTGAAAATTTCAGAGAATAAACTAGATAGACTCAACAAAAACCCCTTTAATCCACAACTTTTGATCATTAGCATACTAAAATTTCCATCGTACTAAATTTCACTACTTCACAGACAACTTGCAACTTATTTTATTACAATTTTCTCAATATCCTCGAAATATATAGTCTTAAAGACATTAATGCTAATAGTGTTGACATCAATGACAAACACATCAGCAACACAACCAAAAACATCCAACATGGATAAGTACAAGAAGAGGAAAAGGAATTGGAAGAACAAAGTGAAGAAGAGGATATTTTGGAACCTACCCCTAAGACTCCTAAATATGTATACAAGAATCATCCAGAGGAACAGATACTTGGAGATATAAGTGAAGGTGTAAAGAAAAGAAGAAAAGTGGTTGAAGTAAATTTGTTTTTACTTTCTAAGATAAAACCTAAGATTGTGAGTGATTCATGCAAAGATGAGAGTTGGGTTAGACAAATGAAAGAGGAATTGCAACAGATAAAGAAGAATCAGACATGGGAACTGGTTCCTAGACCTGTGAACAAGAATTTAATTGGTTCAAAATGGGTGTTCAGGAATAAGTTGAATGAAGATGGTGAAGTGGTAAGAAATAAAGCAAGACTTGTATGCAAAGGCTATTCATAGGTTGAAGGAATAGATTTTGAAGAGATATTTTCCCCAGTGACAAGAATGGAGGCCATTCGGATATTTTTGGCATTTTTTTCTCATAAAGATTTCAAAGTGTACCAGATGGATGTTAAGTCTACATTCTTGAATGGAGAATTGGAAGAAGAGGTGTACATGGAACAATAGGAAGGATTTCAGTTATCATATAAACCGGACATGGTCTGCAAATTGAAAAAGGCATTATATGGACTTAAATAGGCTCCCAGAGCATGGTATGCAAGGTTGGACATATATTTGACACATCAAGGATTCAATAAAGCCTCTGCAAACAACAATCTCTATTTTAGAGTTGAAGGTAAATTAATTTTGATAGTTGTGGTGTATGTTGATGATATTATCTTTGGAGGAAATGAAGGTATGTGCAAGAAATTTGTAGATGAGATGCAAAAAGAGTTTGAGATGTCTATGATTGGTGAGTTGGATTTCTTTATTGGACTACAAGTGAATCAAACTGATAAGGGCATATTCATTTCACAATCTAATTATGTTAAACAATTATTGAAGAAGTTTGGAATGGATGATTCCAAACCGGTCTATACCCCTATGGTAACCGGATGCAAACTGAGTAAGGATGTTGAATCTTCTAAAGTTGATCAGAGCATGTACAAATCTATGATTGGTGGACTATTATATCTTACTTCTACTAGATTGGATAGCATGCATGCAGTATGTTTGGTTGATAGATTTCAAGCAAAACCTAAGGAAACACATGTTATAGTTGTGAAGAGGATATTCAGATATCTAAAGGAAACTCTAGATTATGGCTTATGGTATCCTAAGGATATTGATTTCACCTTGAATGCCTACACTGATGCAGATTAGGTTGGTTGTGTAGATGATTGGAAGAGTACAAGTGATGGTGCATTCTTTCTTGGAGGAAGATTGGTCTCATGGTTAAGCAAGAAACAAGATTCAGTTTCTTTGTCCATTGCAAAAGCTAATTATATTGCAGAAACATCTTACTGTACATAGGTACTTTGAATGAAGAAAATATTGAACGATATAGGTTTGATGTGTGATGAGAATATCCCTATCTTTTGTGACAATACAAGTGCAATAAACATTTCAAAGAATTTGGTGATGCATTCCAGGACAAAGCATATATCTATCAAATATCATTTCTTGAGGGAGAAGGTGTTGGAGAATGAAGTCGGGCTTGAATTGTATCTACTAAGGATCAAATTGCTAACATATTCACTAAGTCTCTTCAAAAGAATACTTTTGAGTATCTCCGAGAGAAGTTAGGGGTTACTACCTTTCCTTCCTTGAACTAGGTGCACATGGAGGTGCATCAATCGAGTGGATCTATAGATTCTTCATTTGTTTGGACTGATGATTGGGGTCTACTCCTCAGGGGGAGTAGAGAATATCATTGTTGCAGTATGATATGTGGGTGCACTCCTAAGGGGGAGTGATTAGAGTTTTATATGACAGAAGTTTCATGCATAACTTTTATTTTCCATTGATGTCAAAGGGGGGAGAGAGTCATGTGAAAAATCCCATTTATATCTAAGGAGAAGAGAGTCCAAAAATATTGTGCAGGTTCTCTAATCTGAAAAGAAAGGGAAGAAGAAGCAAGAGAGAGTGTATGTTGTCTTTGATGGTTTTTCACATCATGTATTTTCATCAATGACAAAGGGGTGGATTTTTGCAAGTATGAATGTGTTTGGTGGTGTTTTCATTAATGTTGTCATTGATGTCAACATAGTTTAGAGTGATTTTAGGTGGTACATGTATGGTTGAGATATTGTAGAAGTGTTGAGATTACATGGAGATATATTTATGGTGTTGCAGATGTGTTGATGTCAAGTGCTTTTGAGAAAATTAACAAATAATGAAGATAGTGTTGTGTGCGTATTTTGAGTGTGCTCCGGTAATGTGCTCTACAATTATTTTGTGTTGATCCTATGCCTATGTTGATCTGTAGTATTTTCTATGAGCTTCAATGGATAATATATCTTGATTTTTAGCTTTTGGGTTGATGGAGAGTGAAATATGTGTTCACCGGTGTGTGAACCAGTTTGGTAGAACTATTTGTCTCTGGATTGGGAGAGATGTCTATGCTCTGCATTCTTCTGGTGGTTTGTCTCAAATCTTACAGATCTGGAAGAAGGTTAATATTGATGTTCCCTTTGTTTTGGAAAACATTCTTGTGGTTTGGTGCTCTGAAAGGCTTGTTTCAGACCTACTGTGTGTGTCTACACGATCCGGTTGGACTATTGGAAAGAGTTTGGTGTATGGAAGTTGTTGCAATTGTTGCGGATGTATCTGAAGGTTTCTAAGAGGTGTTCCAGTGTCTGGTGAAGTGTGTTGTGTGATCCACATGTGATCATCTTGTTGTGGATGCACGTACTTCAAAGTTCATTGGTGTTTTCATTAGGTTTGGTCAACCTAGTGTTTACATGTTACATGGAGATTAAGCATTGATTAAGGAAGCATGTGATTGATCCAAGATGTTGTTTGGGTCCTAATTAAGTTTGTGTTTGTTCCAATCTCATTCTTATCCACCGCGGGAATGTTGAGTCGTCAACATAATTTAAATTTGTAAAAAGAAGAATGTGTAGCCGACTTTAGAGAGAGTTTCTAAGGTTGAAGATAGTATAAATGCAAGTAAAGATGTTGTGAATTGGTGTGTGTGTGAAGTGTGTGTGAAGTGTTTGAATCAAGTGCAAAAATTAGAGTGTGTGAAAGTGTATCAAGGTAGTATTAATCTGATGTGTTAGACTCTTGAAAGTAGTGAGCTAATGGTGTCTGCAATCCTTTGATCAAGTCGTGAATGTGAGGAACCTGTTGTGGTGGATTTTTTATTGTATTTATTTGTTTGTAGGAAGTGAGCCTCCTTCTGGATAGTGAGTCCTATTTGTAAGCAGTGAGCCTTTATATCTAGGTATTGAGTCCTTTCTGGGTAGTGAGCCCTCTGGTAGTGAGCCTTTGTATCTGATATTGCAATACTATTATATTGTGAGTTAATACTCACTGTGGTTTCTTGCTCATTGGGTTTTCTGCATAAATATGGTGTCTCAGGTGTTTGCTTTTAGTTATCTACATTTCATGTTCATACATAATAACATATTAAAGTTAAAGTGGATTTGATTAAGGTCAGAAGTAAAAGTAATTTGGTACAACTGGTTCACCCCCCCCTCTCATTTGTCTTGTGCATTTCAACACACCTGCATCTTCTACCCATGACTTCTTGTTGGGTAAATATGTTCTTCACAACTATAGTTGGGACATAAGAAATTATTGTGGCTCCAACTAGATAAGTCTTGAAGGTCTTCATAGCCTTTACAAGTGTATATGCTTGTTTCTCCATTAAATCATATTTTAACTCTGTAGCTTGAAGTGATTTGCTAAAGAAAGTAATAGGTTGTTCAAAACCTTGTTCATTCTTTTGTAACAAAATACCAACAATAGTATGAAAATATTTGTAATGGCCTGGAAAAGTCAAGAGTCCTTAAAATTGGGGCCTCCTAGATAGCTTGTTTCATGCTCTTGAATTCCCGACTAGTCTCCTCACTCCAAATCACCTTTTATCCCTTCTTCATCATCTTGGAGATAGGTCTTGTAATATCTACAAAATTGGTTACAAATCTCCTCAAGAAGTTGATTTGACCAAAGAACGACTAAATGAATTTTACATTCTTTGGTTGTGGAATCTTATATATGGAAACTACCCTCTCAAGGTCAATCCTCACTCCTTCCTTGGACACAATATGCCCCAAAAACTTTCCTTTAGTAACTCCAAAGGTGCAATTTTTTGGGTTGAGTGATATTCCATATTCTAGTGCCCTGATGAATATCTTCTCCAAGTGCATGCAATGATCTTCCTCTTTTTTGGAGTAAGCAGTCAAATCATCTTGGTAGATTGCCATGAACAAGTCAATAAAATCATAAAAGGCTATATCCATAGCCCTTTTAAAAGTGGCACTTGCATTGGTTAAACCAAATGGCATCCTTACATACACATAGGTGCCCCATGGATTTGTGAATATAGTATTGTACTACTCAGACTCCATTACTTTTACCTGGTTGTACCCAGAAAAACCATCCATCATTAAAAATAGCTCACAGCTAGTCACATTTTGCAACATGGCCTCCATGTTCAGCAGTGGATAGTTATCTTTCAATGATGATATGTTCAAATTTCTGAAGTCAACACATAGCCTTATATCACCATTTTTCTTTCTAACTGGCACTAAATTAGACACCCATGTGGAATGGCTAATAGGATTTATGATGTCAGCATCCCTTATCTTGATCAACTCATCTTGCATCTTTGGAGCTAAGGTTGGATTGATGGGTCTTTGCTTCTACCTAAAAGGCTCGACATTTTCTTTTAAAAGGAATTTCATGCTGGAATAATTCCTCTCTATATTCTTTCAGGTCATCATAGGACAAAGCAAAGACATTTTTTTACTTTCTCAATAAGGCAATCCAAATTTCCTTGACCTTGGGTTTCATCCTTTTTCCTACATATACCTTATTAGGGGCATTTTCAATCCCCAAATTCACTTCTTCCAAATCCTTTGGATGGGTGGCAGTTGTTTTAACCTTGCTTTTATCCTGATTATCAAAGATCCTTTCTAGTGCTACAAGGCCTTTGGGGATATTATTTATCTTCAAGTGAATAACTTCATTTCCAAATATTCTATCCCTATCATCTATATTCTCAACAAAAGCCTCGAAATCAATTTCTTGACTCTCATATTCATCAACACACTTCAGAAACTTCAAAATATATTCATCATCGTTGAATATTTTCCAATTATGTACATTATCAAGGATTGATGGCCTTGCTTGTACCTCAACTTTACAGATACCTGCAAAATTTATATCATCTTCTCTTAACGTAATGTTTGCAAGTAATTCTGCCACTCTATTTTGTCCTCTCTCCATCCAGTAAATTCCAAAGGCATCAAACTATTCAATGGAATCCCAAACCACATTTATGTATTGTTTCAATCTGTTATTCTTGCATGCATATCTAGACCTCACTTGGTATATCACTAACTCAAAGTCATTGATTACCATTAACTTCTATATCCCATTCTTTTCAGCTAGCCTTAATCCTAGAAAGAATGCTTCGTATTCTGCCACATTATTTATGTGGACAAAGGACAAAGTGAAAGAAAACTTGTATGTATTGCCACTAGGTGATACCAGAAATATTCCTACACCAGGCCCTTCTTTAGAGCTTGCACCATCAAAGTACATCTCCCAAATTCCATCCTTATCAAATACTCTTGTAACTTCATTATCTATATGTGTAGGGCACCTGTCACATTCTCTTGGTAGCTCTTCCACCTTAAACTCATTGATATCAGTATCTATAAAAATAATTGTATCATCCTCAAGAGTATGCTCCAGCATATATGACACTTTTGGTTCTCTGACCACTTGTACATTCTTACCATCAATGGGGAAGGTAGCATATGACATATCACACTGCATGTTGCCTCCCATGGAAACACTCCACTTCCTAGATAGCATCATTCCATAGTTAGGTGGGATATCTACCACCACCACACTCATCTTGAATTATTTTTCTGGGTAAGTGGCTAGTCTATAAGGGAGCTCATTGATCACACCGATTGCAAGGACTTCCCCTGAATCCATAGCATAAAATTTCCCATGGGTACTATCAAATTTTAGTCCTAATCTCTCCATAATCTTGGTCGAAATTATATTATTGGATGCTCCAGAATCAATGATACAGTTTTTTAAAAAGTTTCCCTCAACAATTAGTGTAAGGAAGAACGGGTCTATCTTTCCAAGACAGGCAGTCACTAAATTTCCTAGAAAAATATGAGGGATTTCAGTGATTACTCCCTCAACTTCTTTATCTCTCTTCTCCTTTTCACTCACTTTGGGTTGAGTGGACACCACTAAGTCATTACAGGCTATAGTAGTACCATTGATAAGGGCTACTTCCTTTTGTTTGTGTTCATCAATTCTCATCATCTCAAGCAAAGGAACAGACAATTTTACTTGACTAAGCAACTAAAACATATCAACAGGAGTGTACTTAGGAAAATCAATTGGGACCATACCTTTTTCTATATTTCTCTCCTTTTGTTGATCCTTTGTTGTTTCAGTTTTGGGCTTGGCATCTTTTCTTGTAGCTTTAGAATTTTGCTTCGATGTCTTTTCCTTCACAACAAGGGACTTGAGCTCTCCATCTATTTTTGGTTTATCCATGTTTTTAGCCCAAATTTTGTCTCCCTTACTTTATTTAACCTTAGATCCTTCCCCTTTGCTATCAGATTTTGGCTCTTTACCTTTTACATTCTACTCCTTGATAAAGAGACCAGCAGGACTTCCTTGGTCACCACCAACTATTTTGTTCCTCAGATGATGTGAACCTCTAGCTTGTGTAGCTAAAGCCACTGTATATCTTGCAATCTCCCCATTCAATGGTCTCCTCAAGGACACATTATCTTCAACTGCTTCCAATTTGTATACTTCATTATTACTATCATCTTCTTCATCAAATAGGACTTGTTGGTGATATCTACTAGCGACATTCCTTTGTTCATCCACATCCATTTCATGAGAATCTAGATCAAAATAATATTCATTGTCAGCAAAATCAAAACCATCCATAATCATATGTATGTCAACATCATCCTCATTAGACTGATCATAGTCTTCAGGTACATATTCTTCAATTTCAACTAACTGTGCAACTGCACATTTATGAGGAGAATGTGGAATTTGGCACACCATGCACCAAGAGGTCTCATCAGAAAAATTGGTTGAGTTCTTCTACAAAGGATCTGGAGGAAATTTGTTTTGAGCATTCTTCTGATTGTTAGGAATGGGCTTCCCATTATGCCAGTTTGTGTTATATGGATGATCTTGCAGCCGAGGAGGTCTCTCATTCTTATGATAAATGGACCTTTCATTTGATAGATCCTTTTCTTTCCTTTCCATTCTATCGCTTAGATTCTTCATGGTACTAGTAAAATTATCAATCTTATCCTCAAAAGAGCCTCCTTTAGCACTAAAACTTTTATCCTCTCTCTTTGGATTTTTGAGGAGATTAACATCATCTCTTCTCCCAACCTTACTAATTTTTCTAATGATACTATCAATATGGATAACTATCTTATAAGCCCCACTCAATGTCTGAGGGTTTTTATCTAGCAAGCGATAGCTCATCTTTACATCAAAGGAATTACAATAGTTCACCAAGAATACATTGTCATTTAATCTCAAATGAGGAGGTAACCAGTTTATAACCTTTTTAAATGTCACATTGAAATCAGCCACACCCTCATTAGAACTTTTAACAATATTATTAAACTAATTCAGAAGGAACCTTGAATCAATCTTATCACCATACTGTTCTTTGAACAACCTCTTAAATTCTTCCCAAGAACCAATACTCAGCAGGAAAAATTCTATACCATTCTCTGGCATCCTCAGTGATTGGTTGCATGAATAACTTCATCATTACATCCTCAACTTCCACCTCAAATTCATCCATAACATTAGAAAATTCTTAAAGGTGATCTTCACCACTTAAGGAATTGTTACCAAAAATTCTGACTAAAGCAGGCCTAAAATCTTTAGGAAATGGGTTAGGATAACCAACAATTCTAGTGAATCACAATTGTTGATATCTCTCAACTTGCATTGGTCTCCTGGTAGCTCAATCTCTATGAGAATTTCTAGGCTCATCATCCTTTTGGTCATCATGTTGATCCTTATCCTTACCCTTTCCATCTCCACCATTACCACCATCTCCCTTCTTCTTTCCATCACCTCCATCTCCATCTTCGGAATAGGAATTCTTGTTTTTATTATTTCCTCCACCTCCACCACCCTGATCTCCACCACCACCTTCACTGGTAGTGTGTCCCTCAAAATTCTTCTTTTGTGACTCACTATTTGTATGCCCAGAGCTTGAATTTTCTAGATCAGGTATGGAGACCTTAAGGAAAGAGATCTTTCTAGCTATTTCTGCATTTGAAGCTTTCATCTCAATTTTCTTCAATTTTTGCAATAACTTTTCATTTTCCAACTGCAATCTCAAGATCTTGGAGTCTGGGGGTGCAATTGACGGAGTAGGATCAATATTAACATTTTTGGTGAAAGGATTGTTGGATGAAGTGTTGGTTCTTGTATTGGTGTTGGTATTGAAATTATTAAAGGTAGTTTTCTTAAGTGGGTTGATGGACTTCTTCCCATGATCTACATAATGTGATTTATTAATAGCAGCAAACAAATTTGAGGCTTTGGTAGTTGCAATAGATGTGGTATAGGTATCAGTAGTAGAGGTTCCCATTGAGATGGTTACCTTAGGAGGATCAAGAGTTATTTTAGCAGCAAACTTAGAAGCATTTTTATAAAGCTCTTTATGCTTAGCAACTTCTTTCATCTTTTCTATTCTTTTCTTTTGAGCATCTCTCTCAAGCATTTTAGCATTAATTATATCTTCCTTCTCTTTCAACTCATTTTCTCTTCTTTCTTCCAACTCCCTAAGCCTTCGTTCTTCTTCTTCTTTAATCCTAAGCTCTTCCTCTTCCAAGGCTTGCATATCTTTATCTATATCTTCTTCATCTTCTAGGAAATATCTAGACTCACTTAGCTCAGGGGTAAAAAAGGCAGGGTTAGTTGGTTCCCCCTCGAGCGATTGGTGCAATTCTACATTAGCGGATTCACCCCTTGGCTTAAAATTTCCACCATTAAAAATAGACCCAACCCCAGGAGTTAAGGGTTTTGAGAACTTATTTTTCTCCTAGAATTCTCACCTATCTTCTTCTCTTGACACATCAAGTTCATTGTCAAATACTTTCTCGAAAGGAAAACTCCCCTGATTTACCTTAGGCACCTCAACTTCATGTGCCTCTTCATGAACATTTGCACTATTTACTTCATTATTAAAGGTAGGAGATGCATCAGCGGGAAGTTCAGTTGACTTCCTTGATTCATCATGTTTCTTCACCCAAGTGGGTTACTTCTCCTTCAAATGCTTGGACTCCATCTTTTGTTCAAGATGCTTCTTTGTATAGCTTGTGTTCTTCCTCATTGGGCCAAATTGTATCTCAAAATTCTCTTTCTCACTTTCTCTCTTGGAATTTATTCTCGCACTGCCACGAGAGACTTCAGAGTCACCACCCATAATACTGGGAAATAAAATTTTGTCACACTTTGGGGTTGCACTTGGAATATTAGAGAAGACTTTGAACATAAACTAACACAAGCTAGAGGAACGAACCAAACTTTGAAGCATAAAACTAGACGAGATTTATGTGATGAAAATTTGAACCAATTGTTTTCCGAGCAGTGAAGAACAATTAAAATATTTGACTCTGACTGTACCAGATCTACCTAGAGATGTTGGACTTAGAAATGTCCCCAACAAATTTGCCAATTTGTTGGTCATTTTTTTAGAACCAAACTTAATCTCACCATTTACCTATGAATTTTCTAGAATCCAATGATAAGTAAAGGCAAGGATTGGCCAACAAATAGATACTAGCTTTCTAGGCTAAACCTCTACTCTTCAGGCTTTGCGAAACCTAGGACGGTGATCCTGACAATGTCTATATGATACTCTCATGCCATTTTATCACTAACATTGAAAAAAAATAGATACATTCCAATTGGACGCAAATAGAAAAAATTCCTTAAGGATTTGGTAGACCCTTTAACGAATTGTACCTATAGCTAGGAATGAGCATTATTTCATGCCACTATATTGCAATTATAGGTGTCAGAAATTGTTGTAAAGATTTATGTTCTTTTTCATGTATAGGAGGCTCACAAACATCAAAAATGGCCAAAAAAATGGACTAGTGCCTTATCTGAGCATGACAAATTCACATGCAACAAATTGTAATACATTAGAAAATGGAAACAAGTATTTGTAGACTATTGCATATTACTTTGTAACGCACAACTCGATATGTCCAGAATTAGAAACTTCTTAACAATCCTTGAATTTCACTTACAAATCTATGATCTCATTTAAGCACTTACTTAGCTCTTTGAACTAAAGAAAAATATGAAATCACACATTCAATCAGAGTGAATGATTATGAATAAATGAACCTTGATTCCTTTATTCATAATTTGAAAGCCAAAATTACAGACGAGAGAAACTAATCCAGGAACTTGCAATTATCATTCATATATCTTTGCTATTGTAGAACAATTAATCCTATTACATATCTGAATACATTCCTAAGACTCAATGCTAATCTATTTCTATGTGCTTGAAATTATCTGAATTACTCATACATGAGCTCAAAATTGCTTAACCATCAAAATACCTGTGTAATTGGCAGTGAATTCTCATTTATAGACACATGAGAGAAAGAAGCATCAGGCCAAATTATAATTAGTGTCACATTTACATTTGACATACATTTCAATTTCAATTTCAAGATTCCCCCAGATGGTTATATTTGCATCATTGAAATAAGGGGGAAAGTGTATAAGACAAAAATTATTTCTATTTTTTTAAGATACACCCACCTTCCAAAAGGAATCTTTTACTTGTTGTAACATAACCAAAATATATTCCTCATGGGAAAAAAGTGTTAACCACGTGTGTGCCCAGTCACCAAAACTATAAAATGTGACAAGCAACACAAACAGAGACAACCGACCTATCCAAGTCAACACTTGTGCCACCAATATTTATGTTAGGAGAGAACAATATTTTGTGGTACTTCAACAAAAGCCTAATTTGTACTAACTCCATACTATGCATTGTTTCTTCCCCGTCTGTTATTCACCATGTGTATCATCACCCTTTAATGTACATGTTCATTCTATAAAATTTTCCAACCATGTGTTCTATTCATCTTTAGTGATCCATTTTGCATCCATCAAGTTTTGCACCTTTGCATTATGTTGAGCATACCTTGCATCAATTAAAGATTTGGTTTCTTTAAAAAATACATCCATTCTCATCTCATCCCCATCCATGTTATCAATGTGGGAGTTCAGCATGAAACAATCAATTACAGTTAATATCGCCTTGGCCTATGGGAGCCACTCTCCCAACTCATGCTTCCATTCAGCAAACTCCATTAACTCACCTTTATTATTCAGTATCTTCGGCATGCCATGATCCTCCATCTCTCTAAACATTCATAATTTTTTATGGATTTTCATCCCTAACTTCCCATGGAAAGTTGTAATTTCATCTATTTGATCAATGGCCTATAATATCTCAACAACATTAGTAGGAGCTTCAGGATCTTCCTGCATCTTAGGTATCATTTCCTTAAGTTTCCCTACTCTGGTGCTCCATTTGCTCCATTCAGTTTGAAAAGCCCTTTGAACCTGCAAATTTTTTATGTTTTCCTCATGGATGTTCCTATAGGTATCCCACACATCATCAGCCCTATTGACCATTTTGGTCACTCTATACTTCTATACATTCTCAAAAATGTCATTTGCCACCTTAACAGTTTCAAATTTGGCCTTCTTGACATTTTCCTTCTCTATCTTTAACTGATTATTCAAATCATTAATCCTTAATGCTAAGGTTCCTTGTCTTGCATAGACAAGTCTAAAGAAGAAGAGGATGGCAAAGACAATTCCCTTATTAACTAGATAGCTTGAACAATGGCTCTCATCTTATTTATATCATCCAAAGCCTTATTGTACTCCTTCAACAAGGAACCATATTTATTTTGATAAATTTGTGATGTATCTGCACTGAGCATTGTAGCATGAACAGTTAACTAAGTTGCTTGGACAGGAGTCATATATGTAGCTCTCTTCACTACCATGGAACCAATGAGCTCTTCAATAGGCCTAGCGACCTCATGCTTCCCAGTATTGGGTGTCATGGACCAAATTACAAGAGTATGAAATTTTGGACTATAACCAAACCCAAATACCTTGTTGTCAAAATGCTCCTCAAATATAGAATCCTAAGGGTCTCTTCTTATTGCATTAGGTGCAATAGCTGAGGTGAGGGTGCACCCGAGTACTAACATCATTTCACTTTCTATGACAATAGTCCTAGCCTTGGTAGGAGTAATAGATGCAACTTCAGCCATAATATTTTCTACCTCTGCCTTTTCGACTTCCTCTTGTTGAGAAGGATCAACATTTTCCTTTGCTAGTTCAATCATTTCCTTTATTTCCCTACTTCTCTGTTGAACAATGAATTCTTTGAATTCCTTAGTTTGCACAAATGCCTCATTTGGAAGGAACTCATCACAGGCCTTGATCCTTGGATCATCATCAACCTCTTCATTATAATGCCATTAGACAATTATATTCTGGGTAACCTCTGAGTCAAGAGCATCATCAATATTTGGAGGAGGGAATTTCTTCTCCACTTCCTCATTACCGGGCACATGCTCTACCATTTTTTCATCCCCAATTACTTGAACATTTTATCCTTGCAAATATGTAGGATGCTCTGGAATATCCATAGCCTGAGGTTGTTGCTCTAAAAGATCATGTGCTTTCTCAACAACCTCCTTTACCTTTGGCATAAAATCACCACTCTAATAATCTTTTAGCTTTGCAAAATCCCTTTCAAAATGACTCTCTATTACATCATAGGGACTCACATAGAAGGCATTTCTCTTCATAATACTCTCCTCAATGTCACATATAGTTGTCCATTCCTTTTTTTAGATATAACAACCAAATCACTAGTCAAGTTTCTCAACACATCATATGTGTACAAGAAATGGTGGGAGAAACCGGATAAACCCTTGCTTCTTCTCTTAACATGCACAAAACCTTTTGGGTCAAAACTCCTCACCTCATCAACAGATAACCTAAGGTTATTCACCGTGATTCCAAATTTTGCATACACCTCCATGGAAGTAGCTTTAAAGTAAGAAAAGGAACATTGGGGCATTAGCACAGTGCCCTTCCTAGGTTTTTTGAACAATTCTAGGTCCATAAAATTAATTTTCCACATCAACTGCATAAATTCTAGTCAATCAAAGACATATAGGGGCAAGCAATGTGGTGCTACTTTGGCTTTAAAGACCTGATTAGAGTATATTCTGAGTGCAGAAACCAGTCTGCCCAATTATGTTTTATAGTTGTTCCTGCCACTTCACTTGGGTGCATGATGTCTCGGATTAATTTTGAAAGACTATGAATGGGTGCCACACCCAAACTCTCCAAAATACCAAACCTGTTTATATTACAAAACATCAAATAGTTAGAATTGGGACAATCCAGGTCCCAAATATTTGTCCACATTTGGATTGGAAAATCATTATTCTCATTATTTTTCTGTCTTAATCTCAACCTCTTCTTCCATTTCTCTTGACCCACAAATAGAAGCATATGCATCAATAGAGAATAGTATGGAAAAGATAGAGGGAGAGTTTCCTTCTTTAGATTAATAAAATCCTTATGCATTTTCTTTGCAATATAAGCAGCATAATCAAAACCTTTGTTTGAATTTGGACTCTGTATATCCATCACCATCACCAAAAAGTCAATGGTCATCCTAGCATCAAAATTATGAGCCAAAATTTGATTCAAACAATAATATGTGTTCTTGAAATAGTCAACAAATTCTTCACACTCAAAGGGCTCTATATCCTTAGGGAAAAATCTTTCCTTGCTCTTTCTGTCTTACAAGAAATCTTTTCCTAAATGCAAATATGTTCTACTCATAGTCACCATATAAACCCACATGCTTGATGCCAACTATATAATTTGGGTTCAACCCAAATACCTCCACAATTTTATCCCTTGTCACCTTGAGGACCAGAGTGCCATTTTCACTCTTGATCTTCCTATTTGTGGGATCATAATGCTTAGCTAATTCCATCATCACATCCACTTATACAAACACATTAGCTACTACCAACTTCCCAAGATTAAGGCCCCATAGGTAACAGGTCGGCCTCCTAGCATACCTTCTATTAAAATCATACAAAAACAACTACCATCCACTCTAAGGCTTGGCCAATTCTCCAATTTCACCAACCATGTCAATTAATTTTCTTGTCACAACAACTTACCACGTAGGTCTCTTGCCAATTCATGACCCACTCTCATTTATGTCTCCAGAGGCACCCTCCATGATTCTATTTTGAGTTTTCTTCACATTCTTTGACCTTGTAGACACCACAGGGAAATCCGACATAGGGTTAGATGTTTCAGGTGCTTCTGGCTTAATCGTGGATGAAACATCCTGGGTGGTGCAAGAGCACCATGGTCATTTTTTTGGTCTAGTGATGTATTTTAGGTGTTTAAGTTAGAATTTTGTGTGTTTTATCATTAAATAATTGTAATAAGGTCTAAATAAGACCTATTTGGCATATTAGAATCATTTAGGGTCAGTTCATTAGGTGTTGGTTAGAGTTTGGTAAAGTTGCAAAAAGTTTCTTTTGCAACTTGGCACTTATGCATGTTTATGGAAGATGAACGATCACTTATGCTTTCTTGGATTTTAATTGATGTTTATCATGTTTCATGTTATATTTAGATCCTCACAAACTTTAAGTCATGAGTATTGTAGCTTTTGGGTGAAGAAAAATAATGAAAGAAGCTCTTTTTTTTGGTTTTTAGTGTTTTTCTGTACTTTTCTACTTTGTGTGGCCCTATACAAACTAGTACGGGTCTGAGACTTACATGGATGGAAAGAGGATTCAATTTTAGAAGCTTTTTGTTCTTACCAGCAATGTTTAAAAGGTATTTTAAGTTTTCTAATGGTCGAATCTTCCTAGCAGCCCTGTTCAGAAATTAAAGTTCTAGTTTGAAGAAAAAAATTGATATCTTGATTTCCCACGGTTGGAAATGGGTGAAAATTGGTGTGAAGGTCTGTGAGGACATACTCTTCAATATTCTCTGATTTTTAGGGTAAAAAATAAGTTTGCATTCCTTTTTGATAAATCCCTAGGCTGTCACAATGTGGTTTTTACTCTTTTGACGGCCCTCATGGTTAGGGTTAGAAGAAATCCACTTGAAAACTTATGGCTAATGGTTGGTTACACATTTGCATGTCCTATTTGATGTATCTGGAAAATTGGTAGAGTTTGGTGGGTATTGGAGGTAGGATTTTCAATAAACCACCTTGCTTGCAAGCATAATTAGGCATAGGAAAAATGGGACAGTCCTTTTTTTGTCCCATACTTTCCAAAACAATCTACCCTAAATTTTTGATATGTTTTAAAATCGGAAAATGGTATCCAAAAATCATTTCATAGTTTAGAGATCTGGTCAAAATCAAAATTTATGAAGGATAGTCCTATTTAGGAGGGGTAATTAGCCCATGTGAGCAGTAGAACAGTTGAGTTTTGATTCCTTTGTTTCAAAGCAAGACATTTTGATTTTGGGATATGTTGTAGTACTCAATAATGGGTATCCAAAAATTTATTTATAATTTTGTTGTGAATTCTGAGTCAAAAGTTATGGTTGTTGCTCCTTAAAGGAAACCTATAAGCTTATGGGCACTTGTGTGAAAAGAGACATTAATGTTGTTCACTATCATCATGAATGTTAAAATGGTGTTTAATAACCTCACCTCTACTTAAATTGGTATCAGATCCTAGAAGGTCTGGGCAAAAGAGTTTGGTATTTGTGTAATTGTGTTTGTGTAGGTTGAGAAGAGAACCTAGTTGCCAAAAGACTAGGTAGAGGAAAAGAGAAGAGACCTAGGTGAGGCAAAGACAATTGGAAGCAAGGTGAAAAATACTTGCTTGAGAAATAAAATGGATTGGTTTAGGAGAGTAGTGCATGGTAGTTTGTAGGGTAAGGAGGTACCAAACATGAAGCAATAAAATAGAAGGGAAGGTGAGAAGAAGAGAAAATAAGAGAAGGCGGAAAGAGAAATGAGAAAGAAGGAAATAAGGCAAGCCTTGGAAGAAATGAACAAAAGAATAATGGAACATGGGGAGAAAGAAAAAAAGAAAGTAGTTGGAATTTACCCTTAGGGAGGATGGTTACCTAGCCCATCAAGAAAATTATCCAAAGAAGAAGAAGACAAGCAAGGACAATGGCAAAAGAGGAAGAACAAAAGCAATCTCAAACAAAGGAAGAGGTGAGCAATGAAATGGTGTGTATACCTATGACTGATTTGACATCAAGCATTAAAGGATTTTAAAAGGACAAGGTTGATATAGTTTTGAAAGAATCCTCATATCATTTTTAGTTGTTTGAATCCAATTAGCAAGATGAACAAGTAGAGAAGGTTGTTGATATTGTTGATCAAGTTGGTATTGATACTCAAGATGTTGATAATAAGGTTGCTAATAAAGATATTGCAGATTTGTTTGCTAATGAGGTGTAAGCAGATTTGCAAGAATATGATGCAAGTTGTGGTAATGGTGAAAATATTGTTATATGGTACTCTAATGATGAGAATGAAGATATAGATGATGATACTGAGGTATATACACAAGAAATGGACTGTTGGAACATGAAAGTTGAGAAGTTGCTAGAGAAGAGATGGTATAAGAAGAAGAAGAAGGACCCAGGGATAGTTTCCAAGATGAAGGAAAAATTGCAAAAGAATTGGAAGACCAGGAAGGAGCAGACCAACCTTCAAGAGGACTTGAATTTTCTTTTCTCCGAGAGTATGGTGTAGGAGCACCATGGTCATTTTTTTGGTCTAGTGAAGCATTTTAGGTGTTTAAATTAGAATTTTTTGTGTTTTATCATTAAATCATTTTAATAAGGTCGAAATAAGGCCTATTTGGCATATTAGAATCATTTAGGGTAAGTTGATTAGGTGTTGGTTAGAGTTTGGTAAAGTTGCAAAAAGTTGCTTTGCAACTTGGCGCTTTTGCATGTTTATGGAAGATGAACGGTCACTTATTATTTCTTGGATTGTAACTGATTTTTATCATGTTGCATTTTATGTTTAGAGCCTCACAATATTTGAGGCATGAGTATTGTAGCTTTTGGGTGAAGAAAAATAATGAAAGAAACTATGTTTTCTGGTTTTTAGTGTTTTTTTTGTAGTTTTCTATTTTTTTGAACATGTACAAACTATTACGGGTCTGAGACTTACATGGATGGAAAGAGGATTTAATTTCAGAATTTATTTATTTTTACCATAAATTTTTAAAATTTTGTTTCAGTTGTCTAATGGTTGAATCTTCGTAGCAGCCCTGTTCAGAAATTAAAGTTTCAGTTTGAAGAAAAAAATTGATATCTTGATTTCCCATGGTTGGAAATGGGTGAAAATTGGTGTGAAGGTCTGTGAGGAAATACTCTTGAATATTCTCTAAGTTTCAGGGTAAAAAATAAGTTTGTATGCCTTTTTGAGAAAGCCCTAGGCTATCACAGTGTGGTTTTTGCTCTTTTGACGACCCTCATGGCTAGGGTTAGAAGAAATCCACTTGGAAACTTATGGCTAATGGTTGGTTAAGAATTTTTATGTCCTATTTGATGTATCTGGACCATTGGTAGATTTTGGTGGGTAGTGGAGGTAGGATTTTCAATAAACCACCTTGCTTGCAAGCATAATTAGGCATAGGTAAAACGGGACAATCTTTTTTTTGTCCCATACTTCCCAAAACAACCTACCCTAAATGTTTTATATTTTTTAAAACTCTAAAAAGGGTATCCAAAAAGTCTTTCATAGTCTAGGGATATGGTCGACATAAAAAGTTATGAAGGACAATCCTATTTAGGAGGGGTAATTAGCCCTTGTGAGTAGCAGAACAGTTGAGTTTTGAGTCCTTTGTTTCAAAACAAGCCATATTGATTTTTGGATATGTTATATTAATCAATAATGGGTATCCAGAAATTTCTTTATAATTCTGTTATGATTTCTAAGTCAAAAGTTATGGTTGTTGCTCCTTAAAGGAGACCTACAAGCTTATGGGCACTTGTGTGAAAAGAGACATCAATGTTGTTCATTGACATCATGAATGTTCAAATGGTGTTTAATAACCTCACCTCTAAATCACTAGGTCCTATGCCTCTTAACTCTTTTTTTCTTGGGTTTTCTCTCGGGCCTAATGCTAGACTCACTAGGTTCTAGTTCGCTCATTTTGCAATGTGGCAAGACTAGGGTTTACAGTTTTTAATTAATCAAAGAGACCTACCAAGTCTTAAATTCCAAGACAACAATTTATGGGTCCTAGGCCTCTTAACTCTTTTTTTTTTGGGTTTTCTCTTGGGCCTAATGCTAGACTCACTAGGTTCCGGTTCACTCATTTTGCAATGTGGCAAGACTAGGGTTTACAGTTTTTAATTAATCAAAGAGACCTACCAAGTCTTAAATTCCAAGACAACAATTTGTATAACAAAACACTCCCAAACTTATGCAATCCTTACCACCCTAATTAAGGACGCATAATGAGTAAACCCTAAGAAAACTTATCTTTCAAACTCCCTACTAATTTTCAGACTAGCACAATTCAATATACTTGACAAGAAAAGATATGACAATCTGCTTACCAAAGTGAAATTTTGATATTAATGCTTTTGTAATTTCCTATTGGAGATCCTCGCACTGTTTCCTCATACTTTGGTTGTCTTCTCCACTCTTGAGCAATTCCAAATATGTAGAAAACAAGCCAACTACCTTCTTTATCACTGGGAAATGGAGCATAAAACCATTAATGGTTGATGGAAAGCTCGTGCGAGTGAACTGACACTTATTCATTCATGTTTAAACCCTGGTCATCGATCATCTCACTTTAAAACCATATAGTCGGATCTCCTTTCACCTTGCTACTTTCTCCATTTCTTTAAACGATGTCCTCAAGATGTTGCCACGTTGCCTCTTATTTTTCTTAATCATCTCTTATTTAGGGGGTATCGCTCATTGTTGGCATATTTCATCCCCTGCGAGTCCTATTAGCGATGTGAGCATCCTTTCAATGAGATCTCAGTTGTTGGATCAAATCCCACCTTTGATCATGTTCATTTCTCGTCGCATATCGCTCATTCACAATTCAAATTCCAGATCATATCAGCGATGGGAGAGAAAATGCGATGGAATAAGATCAATCCATGTGTACCTGCTTGAAAATTGAATTCACAAGAAAAATCGCTCACAAGAGAAATTCAAATCAATGATAGAATATTGGAACACATGATTGCATCGCTCATCGCTAATTTGAGGCTCAAATTTTACAACCAATCTGTGATGAGCAATAGAAGAAAATACAAAGAGCACAAAGGTTTATTGTGCATCACCAATTCACGACACAAAACTCACAAGCGATTAGCGATAAAGAAAGCCAGTGCTGGTGAAAATAACACACATATCATGCATCGCTAATGAAAAACTCAAAATTCATAACCCATTCGTGATGTGTGATACAAAGGAAAGACCGCTCATCGCACATCACTAATGTAAGTTAAACATTCACAAAACTATCTGTGATGAGCGATGGGCAACATCGATGAATAGGAACTTAAGTGAAACAATTCCACACATGCTCATAATTTGTTTTGGAAAGGGCACCGCCTAGGAAAACTTAAGAAAATGCCTCGATGGACTTAAACCATATTATTCAAAGGATGTAAAGGCCAAACAAGGTCGATCAGTCGACCTTATAAATTAAAGTATTTCTCAGACCTAGGCACAAGGGTTCAATTACTTCATGGGCTCCAATAAATCAAGTTATTTTAACATGACCAGGAACTGATTATAGGAGGTCAACAAAAGGATAGAACGAAATACCAAAGGTTTATACAAAGAGAAGATATTGAAAGCCAAATAACTCCCACATAAAACCCTAAACCCTAATAGACCAAGAGAATACCAAGGAAAATGCAATTTGAACTAGTGGAACATGAATATTTTTTGAGGGTTCCATCATATTTCTTGAAAAACTTTTAAAATTAAACCTTTTAATTTAAAGTTGATGTCACTTAAAACCCACCAACATAATTTTTTTTTCTTTTTTGATAAATCCCTTACGACTCCCTTTTAATAATATTTTAATTTATGATAAGTTAAATATTAAATTTAACTTAGAAATAATTAGTGTTAAATTAAAATATTGTGTCGCCAACTATAATTCGAGAGGGGACATTAAATGGAATTTGGAATCATTGATTTCAATGTGTTTCGTTTGCCATGCTTGAGCCTAAGTTGGCTCACTTTACATGGTGCATTCTCTATCAACTATCAAGGCCTTCTAATCAGAAAGTAGTTAATTTAAATGGGCATCTCTTGTCCTCGTTATCCATTTTATGGAAATCTAGATAATCTCAAGCACCTTTTTTGGTTTTTCCCCAGGACACAAAAATCCTAGAATCATATCCATGATCTCTTTAAACCATTTCATCCTCCTCCCTTCTCTTCGCATATGGTTTCTCTAGGAGATTGGCCTTGTCTCCCAATCAAATACACCCATCTTTGGCTTGCTTTTATGGTGTAGATTCTTTTTTGCATTTGGAAGGATAGGAATTATGTTTTGTTTTATAATTAAAGTATAGATATTCATTTCTCTCTATTGCAAGTATGTTGTTGGTGTTTTCATTGATGTCAACAGTTGTAAGTGTTGGTCATTAATGTCAACAATATGGAGATGGTTGATGTTTTCAAGTGCTTGTACTAGTATGGATGTGTTGTGGTTTGATAAATAAGGTGTTGTGGTGTTTTCATCAATGTTTCCATTGATGTCTTGATGGATAAGAGTTGAAATTGCGGTAAGTTCACTTGGTTGCCAAGTGCTTTTGAGAAAATTTGAATAAAAGAGTGTGCAGTGTGTCAGAGGTGTGTTCAGTGTTGTGCTCCATATTTCTTCATGGTTGAAGATGTTCTTGTATGGTTTGGGTATTATTATCAAAGGTGTTCAGAGGTTCTATATCCAAAGTTTTAGGTTTTGGATCATTTTGCAATGAAAGTTGTGTTTGACAATTTGTTTGTCTATGTAGAAGGTTTTCTGGGAGAAATGAGATTGCTTCATATTTCTCCGTAGTAAGGTTTCTTGTCTTTCAGATTTGGAAATATTCTTATATTATTTGTAACTTTATTCCCTTGAGATTTCAGGTGTGGAGGTATTCTGCAAGGTTGGTTAGTAAGTTGTGCTATGTGGCAGTGTGTTTGGTTGCACATAATGATGGTGTTCTCAGTTTCAAGTGGTTGTGGCAGAGTTGTAGAATATTTTGATGATGTTGGAATATTCTGAGATGTTGTGTGGATGTTGTGAAGTTTTGTTGTGTGGTCCACATGACCTAAAGAAGCATGTATGTGGTTTCTTGTAGTGTTAGTTCAGTTTTGGCCAACATGGTGTGTTGACGCTATTTATGGAGGTACCTCATGGATTGTGAATATATTGTGTAGCGTGGTGATGTGGATTGGGTCCTATTTAACCCTTGGTGTGGTCGTCATTCACTTCTTTCCACTGTGGAGATGTTTGGTTCCATCCTATATTTTTGTTGCACATTTTAGGTGCATATGTTTCATTAAGGCCAACCTAATTGAGTTTGTTTAGCTGATGGATGGTATAAATTTAAGGTAAATTCTAGGATATGAGTGTGGATCTATAGAAGGTGTGCAAAATATGCGAATTTGATTAAGTGTGGTGATCTGAGTGAGAGCTTAATTCCTATGACTCTGATGTAGTGAGAAGGGTCTACATTTTTAGTGTGAATGAAGTTGCTAGAGGCAGTGATCCAAAGGTTGCAGATGGAATAAGGTTTCAGTGGTGGATTTCTCCTATTGCCTTGAGATAGTGAATCTCTTTGTAATAGCCTTCTTCTATATTATTCCTTCTTAGAAATGAGCCACCCAAAAGTGGGCCTTTCTTATTTTTTGGGTAGTGAGCCTAATTGTATTCGGTGTTGCAATTCATATATATGTGAGCTAATCCTCACTGTGTTTTTTCCCTTCTTGGGTTTTCCACGTATATCTGATGTTCTTATGTTTTTGGATTTATTTGCATTATTATTTCATATGTTTACATTATGTTAATACATGATAAGGGTTTAAAAGGATATTGATGGTTTGAATGTTTTAAGTATACAAATGATTCACCCCCCCTCTCTGTTGTCCTATACATCTAACACTCTCTTTGAACCAAGGCTATGATTTTCTCCAATTTTTTCATGTGAATTCAAGTGCAAGCTCACAAAGTTGCATTCGATGTTACTCACCTTCGAGAGTTGCTATACCACTAGGAGAATGCCCCTTAACTATTGCCAAGGGACCTTTCGACTCCTCTCCTCTGAGGGGTCATCGGTGTGGCTACAACCAATCTGTTAGGATAGGTCATCACACTCAATCTTGGGGAAATTCACATGAATTTGTAGTCTGTGGTTGGTCCATCCTCCCAGGTAACCTTCTCAACAACCTTCTCCCTCTTCTCAAAGGCATGGGGAGGCTAGATGGCCAAGCTCTGACAAGTTTCCTCAACTACAAATGTATGACTCTCTAGTTCACAAACAATCAATTGAAGACAATTTTGAGGAGGAAGGCACTATTACTAATTGGGAGCCTCTTGATGACAACACTCCCACAAATGTTTGGGTTTTTAATTCTAATGATAAAGATCTACCTACTATTGGTGCAATATTAGTTGCCTAATGTTTTATTTCTCATCTTTGTTCTAGACTCTATCCCATTAAACTTTGTGGGTGTGGATTTTTACCATCCTATCATTTTTTTATGAATATTGTATTGTTTTATTTTAATCTAAAGCATAATATAAATATTCATCAAAAAATAAATTAAATTGAATTCGACTACATGCAAGCCTATCATTGATCCTTAGTCTTGTGAATTTTAGAGAATATATTTTTATATATAAAGAAATCATTTAATATTAGCTTTTACAAATTCCTTCAACCCACATGAGATTGTATGGATGACAAGAGGAACATTCACTAGAAAAAATCAGAAATTATACAACACTTGTAAAATATGTATGGCTTCCCTTCTAGTATTTGTGATTCGCTTAAAATTGAATGCCTTCACTAATATGTATTGTGACTAGCATAGGGAGAGGTGTGAAATAGGTATTTCATTTGCAGCTTCACTTGACGTGGTATGAACATATAAAATAACTTATGTTTCTATCACTTCCAACACTCAAGAAAGAACTCTAGAAATTTTGTAACAATATTTCTCATTTAATTGTCTTTATTTGACCAAAACCCCAAATACAAAAAACTTCATTAAAAAAATTCCTAAATTAAATCCTACAAAATCTCTAAGTAAGACTATCAACACCATCACTCGAGAAACATATTTCAATTTTGAAAGTGGTATCCTTCATGGAGGATTTCGTCTCTACATTTTTTTGTAAACAACATAACCCACTTGCTTCCAAACAAATCCTACATAACCAAAATGAGCTTCCAAAAATCTTTTCTCCTTTTCCAAGTAACTCCCAAATTGATTTCTTGAAAAAAAATTAAAATTAAATCTTTTAATTTAAATTTGATCTCTTAAAAACCCCCACTATAATTTTTTTTTTTTACTTTTTTGATAAACCCCTTATGACTCCCATTAAATAATGTTTTAATTTATGCTAAGTTAAATATTAAATCTAACTTTAAAATAATTAGAGTTAAATTAAAATATTATGTCGCCAATTATAATTTGAGAGGGGACATTACAGTACTCCCTCCCCATAATTGATTTTCTCCAAGCAATTTCAACTTTGGATGGTACAAAATATGCTCATTCTCCCAGGTAGCATCCTCAACCGGAAAAATTGTCCTTGACAAGGTACTCCTTGATAGCCCTTTTCCTAAGAGTATGCTCCATGATGTCAATAATAGCCTCAGGAATGAGAATGGGTTTCCCTTCTTCATCCAATGGAGGTAAATCAAAGGAGGGAACTACATTATGACCTAGTTCCTTTTTTAGGCGATATGCATGAAGAATATTGTGAAATCTACAATTTGTCAATAGTTCCAACTCATAAGCCACTTCTCCAATCCTCTTGGAGACTCAAAAGGGGCCATAAAATCATGGCTTGAGGTTATCTGACCCACTCCTCTTGAGTGTGGATTGCTTTTAGGGTTGCAACCTTAAGTATACCATGTCACCAACCTTAAAGCTATGTTATGAATGGTGTTGGTCAGCATATAAATTTTTTTTATTTTGAGTCTACTGTAAATTTTCCTTCAGAGACTTCATTATGTCTTGACTTTCTTGTAGAAAATATTTGGCCTTTGGTACTATGTTGTCCCTGAATAGTAAATCAATGAAGCTTATAATTTCATAACCATACATCACCATGAATGGTGATATTTTGATTGAATTGTGTTAAGTAGAATTGTAATAGTACTTCCCTAGGTATAACCATCTCACCCATGCCTTTTGTGTTCCTGATATAAAGTTTCTAAGGTACCCTTCCACACATTTGTTGATTATCTCAGACTTCCCATCTATTTGTGGATGATAACTGGTACTAGGAATGAGTTTAGTCTCACTCTATCTAAAGATTTCCAACTAAAAAAGATGAAAACTTGTCCCTATCACTAACAATGCTCCTAGGCATCCCATGAAGTCTAAAAATCTCTCTAAAAAATAGATCAGCCACCTGTACTATTGTATATATTATTATTATTTTCTCAATAAATCGCTGCTAAGGGGCAACACCCTTTATTAATTTTAAAAAGGAGATTCTATTGTATATGTTATTGAAATAGCAAGGAAATGAGAAATTTTTGTTAATCTATCAATAACCACATATACACAATCCTTACCCTAAACCTTTGGTAGCCCTGTGATAAAATACATGGAAATGCATTCCCATTTATGATTAGGAATGGGTAGGGGTTGCAACAATCCAGTTGGATAGGTGTGCTCATTCTTGTTCCACTATCATGTAAGACACTCTCTGATATTCTCAAGGACTTCATTTTTAAGTATTTTCAAAGTAAATCTCTCTCAGATCCGAGTGTATGTTTTAAAGAACCCTAGGTGTCCAACCATAGAAACATCATGAGAAGCCCTAAAAAAAAATTCCTTAAGCCTTGAATTGGGTACTAAATAAATTATGTCCTTATACATAATCAACTCATTAGACATTGTATACATGTCATCCTATGTAGTACCCTCAATGATACCTATAGCCCAAGAGTCCTTAGCATATTTTGATGAAATAAACTCCCTCCAATCATCATTGGTCTCCACCAAAGATCACAAATGAGCTCTCTTGTACAATGCATTAGCCATAATATTTTTCTTCCTTTTGACATACACAATGCCAAATTCATATGCCTAAAGCCTACTCACCTAGTTATGTTTTCTATCATTAAGGTCTCGTTGATTCAAGAAGTATTTGAGACTATTACGATTTGTTTTAACTATAAACCTTCCTCCAACTAAGTAAGGTCTAAATTTTTCCAAGGCATGCATAATGGACAACATCTCCTTATCATAAATGGAATAACTTCGTTCAGACCCCCTTAACTTCCTACTCTCAAAAGCAATCAAATTCTTGTTCTACATCAATAAAACACCTATTCCCTATCCTAAGGCATTACACTCCAACTCGAAAGGTTTGGAGAAATTCGGAATAGCCAAAATTTGGCAAGTGCACATAATCTATTTGAAATGGTCAAAGTATCATTGTGTTGCATCTGACCAACTAAAAGCCCCCTTCTTAGTCAAGTCTCTAAGAGGTGTTGTTACCTATGAAAAACCCTTGACAAATATTTTGTAGAACCCACATAAACCAAAGAATTTTTTAATTTGTGAGAGATTCATTAGTGGAGACCAATGAACAATTGCTTTGATCTTTTTAGGATCAACTCTAGCACCCTTAGAGCTAATAATATGGCCAAGGTAAAGAAGATTTGTCAACCCAAATTTTCATTTACTTTCATTGACATAAAGTGTTTCCCTCTCTAAAATATTCAACACCTCATCAAGAGGTCTCATATGCTCCTCCCAAGTCTTGTTGAAAATTAAGATATCATCAAAAAAATGACACTTCATGAATTGATTATGAAACACCTTGTTCATACAAGACTAAAAAGTAGTTGGGGCATTGGTTAAGTCAAATGGTATCACCAAAAACTCAAAATGACCATAGTATCACCTAAATGCCATCTTATCCATATCCTCCTCTCTAACCCATTTCTTATAGTAACCTGACCTCAAATCAATTTTAGAAAAATAGAAAGCTCCATGCAACTCATCAATCAACTCATCTATCTAAGGAATATGATACATGTTTTTAATTTTTTTCTTGTTTAATGCCCTATAATCAATACACATGTGCATTGATCCATCCTTCTTAACTAACAGCATTGAAGAAGTGAAAGGGCTCTTGCTTGGTCTAATATGCCCCATATCAATTAGCTCCTTAATTTTTTTTTTCTATTTCATCTGTATGCCTCTTAGGATGTCTATAAGGTGTAGTAATTACTGATTTTGATGCCTCCTCAAGCCCTATGACATGTTGCATGTCCCTATCAAGAGGTATCCCTAGAGGTATGCTCCCAAAAACTACATTATTCTTAGGCATCAAGACCTCTACATCATGATGATAGACTCTATTTGGTTGCTTTGCAAATATAGGCATGATAATACATTCTATTGTCCACTCTACCTGATCCTATCTAATAAGCCTCTCCATCCTCTTGAAAGAGATTGTACTTGGTCCACCATTTGACATACCTCTAAGTGTGATTTTCTTGCCACTTGTATCAAACTTCATTTGTATGGTTTGTAAATTCAAGTAGAAATACCCAATGGAACGAAGCCATTGCATACCAAGGACCATATTTGTATCTCCTATGCTCAACACATAGAATTCATCTCTAAGCTCATACTCACCCAACTAAATACTCAAGTAAGGTGTTTTCCTAGTGCAAGTGAGAGTGAAACCATCAGCTACTATAACTTTGAAGCCTTCACAGTCTTTAATTTTGATGCCTCTTCTAGCTACTACACCCTCATCAATAAAGTTTTGAGTAGCACATGTTTCAATAAGAATCACTATACGCTTCCCACATAACAACCCTCTAACTCTAAAGATCCAATTTTTTGAAATCTAGATATTTGGGCCATTACACCATTACCTTCTTGCACTTTCTCGAACTCATTGGATTAGCTTTCACATTTAGAATTATGAATAAACACAAGATGAAAAATCAAACAACAAACAAAGACACCTTCCACACAAGAGATCTACAAATAATAATATGCTAATCATCAACAAGAAAAAGCTACAAAATGAACCTCAAGAATCTTCAAGGAGATCAAGTTCTCAAAGGTTATCAAAAGGTTATGATAATACAATGAGGGTTGAGTGTTATATAGGAGCAACCCTCAATGATAAAAGGATTAGATCATGACAAGTGTCAACATCACATGCGATGAGACAAAATGATCCAATAATAGATCACTTCATTTAACATAAAAAAAACACTTAGTTAATAGAATAAAACACTCCTAATTTTAACTTAAGTGCATGAAATGAATTAGACTAATAATCAATTAAAGATTAATTGATTAATAGCTAATGCATGATTACTCTAACACCCCCCACCTTAAGATGAACTTAGGGGGTAGCTAAAAACCCTAAAAAAATAATGCATGATGGGTCCTGACAAACAAGGCCTAGTAAGGTACCCATGTACAAACAATATAATCTCTCACAAATAGAGAAAAGGAGAAAACCACATGGGAAAAACTCCTCTCCAAAAGAGAGAAAGGTGAATGAAGAACTGAAAATTCTTCAAATCAATGTGAAGGACTAATAAGCCTCCAACCAAAACAATATCCCAAAAAAAAGGAATATCAAGAACATCGTTGAAGCATGAAGAAGTTGTAGACAACTATCGAAAGATGACTAATATAGTGTTGAAATGAATAACCTCCTTTGAAACAAATAATTATTGGGATCAAGATGAAAATAATATGCATGAGTGCCCCCAACGACACTACTCGAATTAGATGGAAAACAAAGGAAAACATCTAGAACTCAAATATATAAATTTCATGATCAAGAAGACAATAATCTACATGAGTGCCCCTAATGACACTACTTGACTCAAATGGAAAAAAAAAGGCAAGCATCTATAAGTTAAAGATACAAATGGTACATTAATTTGCATGGGTGACCCCAATGACACTACTCAGCAAGCAAGATGCAAGTCGAAAATACAAGCACCAATAGTCTAAAGAACACTTATCAAGTGAAAGACAATAATATACATGAATGTCCCCAACGACACGACTCGAATCAAATGGAAAACAAAGGAAAAAATATGGAACTCGAATATACAATTGGCACACGAATCTATACGAGTGACCCCAACGACACTACTCAACATGCAAGATGCAAGTTAACAATACAGGTACCCATAGTCTAAAGAAAATTGATCAAATGATAATAGGTCACCCCCAAAAATAGGAATTGAATAATATCCATATGGTAAATGCTCCATCTCAATGAAATGCATGGGTAACCAACCAATGCATCTTCCTAGTACATAGCAACAAGAACTAGATACATAGATCACTCAAAAAATGAAACCAAGGAAGAATTAGCACCGATAGTAGAAACCCCCCCATAATGCAGAAAGGGAGAGCCAAGACAGGTACATTGAAATTGTGTGAAACCAAGAAGTGCTTGTAGGAGAACAAATAATATTTGAATGTGCAATTGAAAGAGTACCTACAAATAAAAGGGTGTGCAAACTAGGCACACACGCATGAAGGAAGATAAGGTTGTGATTACAAATACGAAACTCATACAAAAAACCACCCAAGGAACTTTATATCATAGTGCAAGTATATAAGGCACAACAAGATGTGTGAAATCCCCAAAAAATATACACTAGAATGGCACTTTATCTCAATGCGTCTACAAAAAATAAATTACATGCAAAAATGTCTATAATGTCCAAATAAGATAGAATGCTAGAAATACATATAGAACAGCCAAAAATGAGTCCTCCCACACAAAAATGAAGTTTAAGGGAGCTACAACATCCAAGTAATTCATCAGAATGTAAAAACACAAAAAATTGAATAAAATGTACATGGAGAAAAATCAGGAAAAAATGCATGGATAGCGGTAAAGAGTTCTAAGAGATTGACCATTGCCACTGGAATTGCGAAAAACAAAAAAATGGGTCAGAATTTATGAGCTCGGGAGTGAAAATAGTACCTTTGACTTCAACGGGCTATAGAATGCACCAACAACAAAAAATGGTGAAAAGACCCACACCATTAGAAAGTACACAGAACCAACTTTCTGACGATATTGTGTTTGCCCAATTCAATATCGTATGCCCAAGTTATGGCCAAAAAAAATTGCTCCTTTAGGGCCAAAGAATGCTTGAAGGGGTGTTGCCAACAATCTGTACCACTGATGTTAGCATTACATCATGCTAACATCAACAGAACATTCCCTGGAATATTCTTTATGCATCAAAAAAATACACGGCCCCTAAAACAAAAACGACGACGAAATATTCTCGTCGCAAGTCGGAATATTCTTCAAATATATTCTCTGCCAAAAAAAATTATGGTCGCCAAAAAAGGGCCAGAAAGACCTCTAGGAAATGTTCGAAATGTCAATTTTTTAAAAAACCCCACCGAGTAGCAAAAGGAATTCGGTGATCAACATTGCATAAGCTTCCTGGAAAGTTAAACCCCCATTGGTTAGTCGGGAGTTAATAAGCCTCGTTGGCAGGATCTATGGGGCCCGTAGGGCCTGCTCACACAGGTACCTACGCGTACCCTTAAATAAATGTGTATGTCAAAACTAGATACATCACCAATTCTTTTAAACAAAGCCTGCCTTTAAAAAAAATTATAAAACCAAGAAAAATTAAAAAATATCCTACATTTTTTTAATACTTTTTTCTTTTCATGCACAATAGTTCGTACAGAGCCTTACAGACCCCTGTGCCAAAAAAAATACTTCATAAGCTTTTGACACCAAAATAAGGTGAATTTTATATCAAAATTCATCAAATCGACCTCCTGAACACAACAGTGAGGTCCTTTTCGTGCCAAAATGCATCAAAAATTCACCCAAATCCAAAAATTGCAAAAAAGCAAATGAGATTCTAGATTTGAAGTCTATAACCCTAGTTGAAAAAAAACCTCATAAATCGAGAAGGTTTTCACTGAATCTATGCTCTAATACCATGTTAGAATTGTGAATAAGCACAAGACACATAATCAAACAACGAATAAAGACACCTTCCACACAAGAGATCTACAAATAATAATATGCTATATCATCAACAAGAAAAAACTACAAAATGAATCTCAAGAATCTTCAAGGAGATCAAGTTCTCAAAGGTTATCAAAAGTTTATGATAATACAATGAGGGTTGAGTGCTATATAGGAGCAACCTTAAATGATAAAAGGATTAGATCATGACAAGTGTCAACATCACATGCGATAAGATAGAATGATCTAATAATAGCTCACTTCAGTGAACATAAAAAATTACTTAGTTAACAGAATAAAACAATCCTATGTTTACCTTAAGTGCATGAAATGAAATAGACTAATAATCAATTAAATATTAATTAATTATTAGCTAATGCATGGTTATTCTAACATTCACTATCACTTTCCTTTGAAACAACTTGTTGGTCTCAATTTTCTAAAGTTGATTCATCAATTGAAAAGTAATCAATTTGTTTGTTTTTTCCTTAGCAACACATTTATGCATTGGGTCTCATGACTCTCTACATTGGAAGCACAATTTATTTCTCCTAAGATCATTAAGATGATAACTATCCATTATTGATGGTATGTTCTTAGACTAATTGGAATCCTTCTAAAAATGAGTTTTGTCCTTATCCTTTCTATGTAAAAACCACTTGAACTAAAATTTACCTTTTGAAGTAGAGGATATCTCTTGTCATTTTAATTGCATCCTGTAAAGTAGGTGGACTAAGTGCCTTAATCTAACTTCTCAACAAATCTACCAACCCATCCATAAGCAAAACAATCAACCTCCTCTTTGAAATGTCGATTACCAACACTAATAACCTCTGAAAATCAGCAAAGTATGTGTCAATCGAACCCCATTGCTTCAACTATGCTAACTCCTTAAAATGTAACTCCAAGTCTTTCTTATCAAATCTATCAATTAGTCTCTTAGAAAACTTTGCATATGACTCAATCTGATCATGTCATGAGGTGATCATTCCATGATGCCACCACTCATGAGCACTACCATCCAAATGTATAGCAACATACTTCATAGCTTCATCTTCTAGCATAGTGTTAAGCTGAAAAATACATATCAAGTTTTTGCACCCAAGGCCTAGTTGTAGTCTTTCTCGAACCATCATAGTAAGGAATGGATAACTTACCAACTTTCCTTTTCAATTCATGGTTATGAACTCTACCACCCCTGTGAGGTATATGTCTCATCCTAACATTCATGTAATCACATAAAGGCATTTCAGCTTGAAATTCTAACCCTGAATTCCTCCAATCTTTTAAAATCTACTCCTACAATTCATGTTGTGTTGGCTCAACTTCAATCTGAGGGGTATTCTTTGGAGAAAAATTAGGCATTGGGGGTCTATTATTGGTTGTCCTAATCATGGTACGCTGATTAACAACCCTATTATTGACTTATCCATCATCATTGCCATCGTTCCTTCCATTTCCATTGTTCCCACCATTGTTATTCTTATTGTTATTGTTTTTACCTCCCATATTCTGAGTCATGAGTGCAACAATCTGAGCTAGATTCTATTGTAACTCTTGTTTCCTTCTAGTAAGATCATTCAAAATTTCCTTAGTGCTTGGTTCCCCATGCTCTCTATCACCCATATCTTCCTCAGCCTATTCAACTCCTGCAAATATATCAATGTCACCTATACCACTGCCTGTGGGTGAATTTTGATGCAAACCAAGGTTACCTGATATAATTTCTCCCTCTGAAACTTGAGGGGGTTGCCACTAAGTTTTCCTCTATTCTCTATTAAAATACCTCTACTCTATGTCACTCATAGGAAGTTGCAACTAAAAATAACTCAATAAACATAGGTTGGCAAGAAAACCAACTCTAATACCACTAAAATATCCCAGGCCAAATTTGTATGCAATTTTTCTTTTTTTTCAATTTCAAAAATTATTGTTCATAGGCATTTTGTCAAATAAATAGGCAACAAGTTGTTTTGGAATAGTTCCAATTGATTGAATGAGTTGTAAATGATTTTCAAGAAATCACTTTTCAAAATATCATATAATGCCAATTCAATATCCAACACAACTACAATAAACTCTTCTTGAAATTAATAATGTTGATAATATTCACACTACACCAAAAACCACTTATTTCAATATAAAGATTTCTAAAAATTGTCTAGTGTAGTTTGCTGACCTAGAATAGCACCAAACATGTTACTTTTCCAGAATGGAGTATAGGCACGACCTCAACTAAGATATTTGCAACTTCAAAAACCCCAAATGCATATTAATGCCTCCCTTAAAAGAATTGTACGGTAGAAACTTGAGAGTTTATAATTGCTAAAGTACCACCTTTGACCAATCAACAATCCCATGACTCTCCTTTACTCATTCCATGTTCAACACTATTTACTATTGTGACTTCCAAATTGGCATCCTTCAAGTAGTACTATAGTATAAATCATTTTAAATTAGCTTCTACAAATTCCTTCGACCCACATGAGATTGTATGGACGATAAGAGGAACATTCACTAAAAAAAATTAGAAATTGAATGACACTTGGAAAATATGTATGGCTTCCCTTCTAGTATTTGTGATTCACCTAAAATTGAATGCCTTCACTAATATGTATTGCAACTGGCATAGGGAAAGGTGCAGAATAGGCATTTCATTTGCAACTTCACTTGCCATGGTATGGACATATAAAATAACTTATGTTTCTATCACTTCCAACACTCGGGAAAGAACTCTAGAAATTATGCAACAATATTTCTCATTTAATTTTCTTTATTTAATCAAAACCCCAAATACAAAAAAAATCATCAAAAAAATTCTTAAATTAAACCCTACACAGCCTCTGAGTAAGACTATCAACACCATCACTGGGGAAACATCTTTTAGTTTCAAAAGTGATATTCTTCATGGAAGATTTTGTCTCCACAAATTTCTATAAACAAAATAACCCACTTTCTTCCAAACAAATCTTGCATAACCAAAAAGAGCTTCCAAAAAGCTTTTATCCTTTTTCCAAACGTAACTCCCAAATAGCTTTCATGGAAAACTTTTAAAATTAAATCTTTTAATTTAAAGTTGATGTCACTTAAAATCCCCCAACATAAAATATTTTCTTTTTCTTTTTTGATAAACCCCTTATGACTAACTTTTAATAATATTTTAATTTATGCTAAGTTAAATATTAAATTTAACCTAAAAAGCATTAGCGTTAAATTAAAATATTATGTCATAAACTATAATTTGAGAGGGGACATCACATGGAATTTGACATCAATGATTTCAAATGCTTTTTGTTTGCCATGCTTGAGACTGAGTTGGCTCACTTTACATAGTGCATTCTCTATCAAGGCCTTCTACTCTGAAAAAAATTAATTTAAATGGGCATCTATTATTCCCATTGTCCTTTTTGTGGACATCTAGAGAATCTCAAGCACCTTTTTTGGTTTTTCCCTACAACACAAGAAACCTGGAATCAAATCCATGATCTACTTAAACCATTTCATCCTCCTCCATTCTCTTGGCATATGGTTTTGCTAGAAGATTAGCGTTGTCTCCCAATCAAATACTGATGCAGGGGCATCCAGCAGTGTAGGGCAATCTTGCATCACCCAAAAAAAATTGTGTTTCCTTAATTTCTTTAGTTGTTTTGAGTTCCATGCTGGCACTTAAAGGGTGTAAGATAGTCAGAAGTCAGAAAAGGCAAAAAAGGTCACTTACTATTTTTAGTAATTTGGCCTAAATGGGCTCATATGGACCTAAAAAATCTACCCCAAGGAGCATAACTGGAAAACATTTTGGTCGCAAAAGAATCGTCTCAATACCCTACATGGTTTGGGAGATATTAAAGTTTTCGTCCCGAGAAAATTTCTCCAATGCAACTTCAAATTCAGATATGAAAACCTTAGAAGCCCCAAAACAACTCGAAAAGTGGGTGAAGTGATCTCTAATGGGTTCAGCCTTGTAGATCTCTTCGAAAGCTTTCCAACAATATGTTATAATAGAAAATCGAACACCCGGATCAAAATTATGGCTCCGCAAAGTTACCCCTCTAAAAAGTGAGTTTCATTAAAATATCTTTGTAAGCAAGAAATCAAATGGTGGAACTTTTGGCACCAAAACAAAAGGGAAAGTTACACTTTCTAGAACATTCTAGGGTGATTATTGGGTAAAATAAAAAAAAAAAGGATAAGTGGGGGTTGTAGAAGGTGGCTCCATTAGTGCAGATTGTGGCTCCAAATAATATATTTTGTTTTCAGAGTTGATTTTGTTGTAATAAATCAAGCCCATGAGGTTGTAGCATGTAAGTTTTGAATCTATAATTTTATTTTCTGAAAAATAATTGAACGTGAGTTATTTTTTTGTCTCGCATCTTCTGTATTGGTATCAGTTGTTGTGATTTGTGTGGGCTTCGGGTGGTGTGGCCCTCATCAAGTGGTATTAGAGCAGGTTTTCCTGAGTGTGTAAACAGATCGCCGAACGTGAGGCAGTTTGCACCAAGACTTGTGGTTGTGGATTTCTACAAAAAGTGATCAGAATGCCTCCGCGAAGAAACCGTGGTGGTGGAAGAAATGTTATTGTACCAGAAGAGGGTTTTAGATCCCTACATAGACAAGTTCAAGCACTGCAAGAGGAGTTGTGTCGAAGGTTTGAACCAAGAAGAGGAGATGAAAGTAAAGATGAAGCTGAAAATGAGGAACAATTCGAAGAAGAACAAGAAGTAGAAGATCTAGAGCAATTCGGATTATTTAAGGTCATCTCTAAGATTGGAAAAAGGCCAAAATCTATGTTTCTACATTTTCTGGAAATCTTAACCCAAAATAGTTGATTGATTAGATCAACGATATGGAGTACTTTGAGTATGAAGAGGTGGAAAATCCTAAGAGGGTCAAATTTGCAAAGACCAAGCTAAAGGGTCATGCGAATATTTGTTAGAAAGAGGTACAACTAGAATGAAATCAAAGAGGAAAAGAGAAAATAACAAGATGGGATCGTATGGTGGAAAAATTAAAAAGACAGCTCATTCTTGTGGATTATGAGCTAGATTCGTTGAAGAAGATGCAAGGGTTGAAACAAGCGGGAAAATCCATCAAGGAGTATATAGAAGAATTCTATCATATCTTGATCAGAACGGACCATTTGGAGGCCAATAAGGAGAAAGTTGTCTGTTACATAAATGGGTTGAAGTCGAGTATTCAAGAAGAGTTGGGTCTGGTAAGAATGTCTACCATTGAAGATGCATATCAATTTGCTTTGAAGGTAGAAGAAAAGTTGAATAGAAAATTTGAAAGTGAGCAAAGAGGTGCGGGTCATGGTGGAAAGACTAGTGGACGGTTATACAGACATTGAAATGAAGATCAAAAGAAGGTTGAAGGATCCAGTAGTAGCCAAAACAGAAAGGAGATAACACCTACCATCCTTGTGATCAGAATAGTGGAGACCAAAGAGGAAGAGGAAGATCTGGACGAGGACCAGGAAGAGGAGGCCTTCGTGGAACCTATTTCCAGTGCAGAGAAGGACATAGAGCCTATGAGTGTCCTCAACATTAAGAACAAATAGAAGACCTGAGGGTAATACACGAGTTGCACATGTAGATGAAGATGTTGAGTCTTCACATTTTGAGGATGCAGAAAGAGGAGAGGTTCTTGTTACTAGAAGAGCCTTGTTGAACTCAAAGGAACCAACTCAAAGGAAGAATTTGTTTTGCACCAGATGTAAGTGTGATGGTAAAGTTTGCAATGTTATTATTGATTGAGGTAGTACTGATAACCATGTTTCGGAAGAGATGGTTAGTAAGTTGCAGTTCGAGAGAAGAAAGCATTTGAACCCATACCGAATTGTTCGGTTGTAGAAGGACCATAAAGCCTTGGTAAATGAAAAATGTCTAGTAAAATTCAAGATTGGAAATTACCATGATGAGATATTGTGTGATATATGCCTATGGATGTTTGTCATATGTTGTTAGGCGGACCATGGCAGTTTGATCAGCGAGAAGTACATGATGGACATGCCAACACCTATTCTTTGACAAAGGATGGGGTTTGTCATAAGTTGAAGCCCCTGAAAGAGGCAAAGGAAAAGGTATGCAGTAATGCAAGAATTTGTTCGGTTGATGGAAGAAAGTTCCTAGAAGGTATGAGGCATGAGCATATGTGTTTTGCATTGATCCCTAGAGTTGATAAAAAAGATACTACTGAGGTACCTGTAGAGGTTTTAGATTTGTTGAATGAGTTTCAAGATTATTTCTAATAAGGTACCTTAAGGTTTGCCTCCAGTAAGAAATATTAGTGATCAGATGGATTTGATTCCTAGAGTCAATTTGTCGAATAAGGCAGCTCATCATATGACTCGAGCAGAAAGTGAAGAGTTGAATAGACAAGTGCAAAAGTTGTTGCGAAAGGGATTGATCAAAGAGAGTTTGAGTCCATGTAAAGTACCTACAATACTAGCACCAAAGAAGGATGGGGAATGGCAAATGTGTACAGATTCTAGAGATGTGTATAGATTCTAGAGCCATTAACAAGATCACCATCAAGTATAGATTTCCCTTGCCGAGAATGGATGACATTATGGATTGTTTGAGTGGAGTTGAGTACTTCACAAAGATAGATTTGAAATGTGGATATCACCAGATCCAGATTAGAGGAGATGAATGGAAGACAACCTTTAAAACCAAGGAGGGCTTGTATGAGTGGTTAGTCATGCCTTTTGGGCTAACCAATGCACCGAGCACATTTATGCAGCTTATGAATGAGGTATTGAAAGAATTTTTAGGAAAATTTGTTATTGTTTATTTGAATGATATTTTGATTTTCAGTAAGACATTGGAGGAGCACTTGATGCCAAAGAATTTTTGAGAAGCAAAGGGAGGAGAAGTTGTTGATTAATTTGAAGAAATGTAGCTTTGTGAAGAGAGAGTTGGTGTATCTGGGATTTGTTGTCTCAACAGACGATCTTAAAATGGATCCAGTGAAGGTGAGAGATATCATTGAAAGGCCTACCCCGAGGAATGTTACAGAGGTAAGGTCATTTCATGGTCTAGCAAGTTTTTACAAAATATTTATTAAGAATTTCAGTAGTATTTGTGCACCTCTAACTGAAGCAATGAGAGGGGATAGAAAAGAGTTTCAGTGGACTACAAGAGCAGCCAAAAGTTTTGATATGTTGAAGAAGAAAGTTACAGAGCAACTTGTTTTGGCACTTCTAGATTTCAATAAGGTCTTTCAAGTATATTATGATGCTAGTGGCACTACCATAGGAGTTGTTTTGAGTCAAGAAGGTAAGCATGTTGCCTATTTTAGTGAGAAGTTAAATGATGCTAAGAATAAATATTTTGTCTATGATCAGGAGTTTTACACTATAGTTCAAGATTTGAAGAAATGGAGACACTATTTGTTGCCAAAAGAATTTGTTTTATATACTGATCACCAAGCTTTGCAATATCTCAATAGTTAAGGAAAGTTAAATCAAAGTCACTTAAAATAGGTTGAGTTTTTGCAGAGTTATACTTTTGTTTTCAAGCATAGGAGTGGAAAGTCAAATAGAGTCGTAGATGCCTTGAGTAGAAGACAAAATTTGTTGATAGATATGAATATAGAGGTTGTTGGGTTCAATGAACTCAAGAGTTTGTATCCTGAAGATCCAGACTTTGCAAAAGCTTGGAAGGCTTGTTTGGAACCTATTACATTGAGTAGGACAAGTTGGTTGGATTTCTTAATCCAATATGGGATGTTGTTTAGAGGAATCCAATTATGCATTCCAAGGAGTTCTATGAGAGAATCTAATCAAGGAGAAGCGTAGTGGAGGATTGGCTGGACATTTTTATTGAGATAAGACCATTGCTCTTGTTAGTGAGAATTATTATTGGCCACAATTACAACAAGATGTGAAGAAGTTTGTACAAAGTTGCAGAGTATGTTAAATAGAAAAATGGACAAGTCGGAATACTAGATTGTATCAGCCATTACCTATACCTGAGAGGCCATGGGAGGATATTAGCATGGATTTTGTTCTTGGCTTGCCAAGGACACAGAGAGGGCATGATTCCATATTTGTGGTGGTGGATAGATTTTCAAAGATGGCATATTCCATTCCATGTCATAAAACCATTGATGTTATTCATATTGCAAAGTTGTTTTTCAGAGAGGTAGTGAGACTACATGGTTTACCGAAGAGTATAGTTTCAGACAGAGATACCAAATTTGTTGGTTATTTCTGGAGGACATTATGGAAGGAGTTGAAAACATATTTGAAGTTCAATTTTGCACACCATCCACAGACTGATGGACAAACGGAGGTGGTGAACAGGAGTTTGGGTAACCTGCTAAGATGCTTAGTAGGAGATAAGCCCAAGGGATGGGATTTGATTATACCACATGCAGAATTTTCTTACAAAAATTCTATCAACAGGAGCATCGGTAAATCACCATTCCAAATTGTGTATGGGAGTAGTCCAAGAACTGCTTCTGAACTGAGAAACATGGATAAGGGGGAGAAGAGTAGTGTTGAGGCTGAAGATTTTGTTGAGCACCTAAATAATTTGCATGAAGAGGTGAAGAAACATATCAATAAGATGAACTCACAATATAAGGCTAAGGCAGATTAGAAAATGAGGTATAAGGAGTTCCAGGTAGGAGATGAAGTCATGGTTCATTTGTGAAAGGAAAGGTTTCTAGTTGGTACATACAACAAGTTAAAGATGAAGAAGTTTGGACCATGCAAGATCTTGAAGAAGCATGATTCAAGAAATGCATATGAGGTAGAGTTACCTGATGACATTCATATTTCACTTGTGTTTAACATTTCATATTTAACAGAATATCATGGAGGCCTTGATGAAGAAATAATAGAAGCACACTTGAATATCCCAACACCTACTTCAGAAAATGAGATAGAAGAAATTTTGGATAGTCGTGTCGGTAGAAGCACAAGAAACGGGTAATATGCAGAGTACTTGGTGAAGTGGAGAGGAAGGCATGTTGAAGATTCATCGTGGTTGTCTGAGGCTGAGGTTAACCATCTTGGTTTTCCTCTAACTCCTGAAAAGTGATGGGGTCACTTTTCAAATTACCTTGGGAGTCTAATGCAAGAGCATCCAACAATATAGGGCAATCTTGCATCACCCAAAAAAAATTGTTTTTCCTTAATTTCTTCAGTTGTTTAGAGTTCCATGATGGCACTTAAGGGGTGTAAGGCAATCAAAAGTCAGAAAAGGCAAAAAGTAATCACTTACTATTTTTAGTAAGTCGGCCTAAACAAGCTCGTATGGACTTGAAAATTACCTTAAGGTGCAGAACTAAAAAACATTTTCGATTGTAAAATAATCGTCTCAATACCCTACACGATTTGGGAGATAGTAAAGTTTTCATCCCGAGAAATATCTCCAATGAAATTTCAAATTCAGATATGAAAACCTTAGAGGCCTTGAAAAAGCTTGAAAAGTGGATGAACCGATCTTCAATGAGTTTGGCATTGTAGATCTCTTCGAGAGCTTTCCAACGATATGTTATAATAGCAAATCAAACACTCGGATCAAGAGTTATGGCCTCGCGAAGTTGCCCCTCTAAAAAGTGAGTTTCATTAAAATATTTTCCTAGGCAAGAAATCAATGGCAGGACTTTTCATGCCAAAACAAAAGGGAAAGTTACACTTTCTAGAACATTCTAGGGCAATTATTGGGTAAAATTAAAAAAGGGATAAATGGGGGTTGTAGAAGGTGGCTCCATTAGTGCAGATTGTGGCTCCAAATAATATATTTTGTTTTCAGAGTTGATTTTGTTGTAATGAATCAAGCCCTTGAGGTCGTAACATGTAAGTTTTGAATCTGTAATTTTATTTTCTAAAAATAATTTAAAGTGAGTTATTTTTTTGTCTCGCATCTTTTGTGTTGGTATCTATTGTTGTGATTTGTATGGGCTTTGGGCGGTGTGGCTCCCATTAAATACACCCATCTTTGGCTTTCTTTTAGGGTGGAGATTCTTTTTTGCATTTGGAAGGATAGGAATTATGTTTTGTTTTACAACTGCAATATAGATATTCATTTCTCTCTTTGCACCAAGGCTATGATTTGCTCCAATATTTTCATGTGAATTCAAGTGCAAGCCCGCAAAGTCGTGTTTGAGGTTACCTACAAGAGTTACTAGACCACTAGGGGAATGCCCCTTGTACTATTGCCAAGGGGCCTTTGGACTCGTCTCCTCAGAGAGGGCATCGGTGTGGCTACAACCAATCTATTAGGAGAGGTCATCACTCTCAATCTTGGGGCAATATGCATGGCTCTATAGTGTGTGGTTGGTCCCATCCTCCTAGGTTGCCTTCTCAACAACCTCCTCCCTTTTCTCAAAGGCATGGGGAGGCTAGATGACCAAGCTCTGACAAGTTTCCTTGACTGCAAATTTCCAACTCTCTAGTTCACCAACAACAACCAGTTGAAGACACTTTTGAGGAGGAAGGCACTATTACTAATTGGGAGCCTCTTGATGACAACACCCCCACAAATGTTTGGGGGTTTAATTCTAATGATAAAGATCTACCTACTCTTGGTGCAATATTAGTTGCCTAAAGTTTTATTTATCATCTTTGTTCTAGACTCTATCCCATTAAACTTTGTGGGTGTGGCTTCTTACCATCCTATCTTTTGTTTGTGAATATTGTACTGTTTTTATTTTAATATAAAGTATAATAGAAACATTCATCAAAAAAGAAATTAAATTGAATCCAACTATATTCAAGCCTATAATTGATCCTTAGTCTTGTGACTTGTAGAGAATAGCTTTTTGTATGTAAAGAAATCAGGTATCATATTTTTTAATTACACAATCTTTCAAGATGAATCCAAATATATAAAAATATCACACTTTAAATAACACCCTTACGTTATCTTCAACTATATAACAAAACCGCATTTTTATGCTCTCAATACTACAATTGTTGAACATGAGATTTCCATGATCCATGAGATAGATTATAAGAGTTTATTAAATACACAGAGTCTTCTCTAAAAAAATTTAGAACTCTAGATGGACTGTTTTTTAATGTATTTTTTATAACTTTCATATCAATAGTTCTCAAGCCAATGAAATTTGAGTGTTAGTACCTGATAATACTCAATACCTATCAAGATTACTCTTAGAAGAATTGAACTTGATTCTAAATTTCTACGCATCACTACTCTACATATTTATCGAAGTCATATTTGTTATCACATTTTGATGGTACTTCATAGCTGAAGTCTTTCCAACATTGAAGGGCAATGTTATAGAAATGGACTCGAATTAAGTCAAACTAGTTATTAATAACCATTTCGAGAAGACACGACCTATTACCTTAATAGGACATCTAACTAACATGTCTCTTAATCTGCATATAAATAAACTATAACTATGCTCATTCATATTCGTATATTATGTTATCTATTAAATTTTATATTTAAATCTGTAAATATATTACCGCACATGTCTAGTAGGTATACTACAACCTCTTAATTTATTCAAAGTATTATCATCACAATTTGAATGCAATACCTTTAAACTTATTGGATGTACAAGAAACAAGGCTAAGATGGCCTGCGTTGAACAAGTATGGGATCATATTGAGTTCTTAAATATATTTTCTCCAAGTTTGATCTAATCTTTAAAAAGAATTGCAAATCATGAAAATACAGAGCAAATTTCACAAATATGTTTGTTGGAGAAAAATCTCATCAGGACTAACTGAAAGGAGGGAATTAGATATCATTGGAAGTCAAGAGAGTATATAGGCAGCAATATATACACCTTGAAAAACAGCTTCTCATGCAAAATCAGCCGAGTGGTTATAAATCACTATTAGTGCTTTGCTGTTGAAACCTAATTTCCTACACTCGAAAGCTGTTGCCAAGAACTATAAGGGAACTTTATAAGTGGGATCAGCCATCCTCAAGATAAATAAATTACCCTTATCTCCACGAGAAACCCTGCAAAATACAAGCAAAAGATAATAAATCATATGTTCAATGCAAAATGATAATAAAAAATATGTTAAATGCAAGAATGCAAATGCGCTCCCTTTCAAGAGTTATATTAGACACTAGGTCCTCAAAGTTTTTGGAGTAAGATTTATCACTGGTAATACAAATTCATATAGGAACTGGAACTAATAAATATGTGGTCTGTCATTGACATAATAAACAATTCTAAGTCAAAGTTATAAACTATTGTTTGTATTTGCTTGTCTACAAAGCTTTTTGAAGCGTTTCACAAGTACTGTAAACATTATAATATCTAACAATTAAGAAGAGAATAATGTTGTAGAATGAGTCACCTTTGATTGCTTCTCTTGGTTTATAAGAATGCCTGCATTTACACCGAAAGCCACAGTTCGCTTGTAGAATGTGGTCAAATATATAAAGCCAAAATTGACAGTTCCAATCCCATCCATACATCAGAGAAGATATTATAAGTGTGATGCATCCTTCTCCTCACTTGCTAGGGCATAAAAAATATCAACAAGTAAAGTGCCTCGCAGTACTTTCCATAAACAAAGACTTTTACAAATGCAACTGAACCTCTGACTCTGCATGTATTTTTCAAGAAAACAAGCTTTAAACTAGCTGAAAATGCAATTGCACCATTATAGTCTTTATCTAAAACTATATATGCAAAGCCTTGTTTCAGCCAACACAAGGAATAAGGTTTCGGGTGATTCTTTGTCTCCAACCCAAGATCTTGAACAAATTCTAAGAAATTAAACTTGCCTTATAACAAGTATCAAAAAGTGCATCGATTTTCCTACCTTTGAACTGAAATTTTACATGGAACAATTTGGTTACCTTGTCCTCATCCTAAGCATTGCCTTTGACTTCATTTGCTTCTTTTTGTGTGGTTGCACAAGAAATTCTCCCATTTATATATAAAGTGCATTCAATCTCTTTCACTTTGTGACTTGTAGAAGCATTCTTGTTCTTCTTTTACTTCTTGAAGCAATGCAACTCTGGGTGCAATTTCAAACAAGCCTCTTCTTTATGACCCTCCTTGTCACAATTTTTGCAAAATCTTTGCTCTTTGCTCTTATCATTGCTTGTCATGGCTTTGTTAGCAAATTTCTTGCCCTTCCACTTTTCATTACCCTTGTTGGAGTTATTACCTTGCTTTTCCTTCTTGCCCTGCTGTTTGTCCTTGTTTGAGCCAGATTTCTTCTTATCCAACTCCAAAGAATGACCCTATCCACTAGCCTCATCAAGATTCCGAAGTTTTTCCACTAGAACAACCATCTGGAGATGCCCAAACAAGCCTCCAAAGTACTTCATGAGCACATCTTGATCCATCACATCCTTACAAAGCCATACCACCTTTTTTCCGGAAATCACTTGCATAGCCTTGGACATTTTTGGCCTTGCCTTTGTCTAAAGAAGTCCCATTGGATTGCTCTTTCTTCTTCATAGCATGTAGGGTAAAACTATTTCTTCAATGAGCACTTGAAATCTTCCCATCTTGTGATCAAAAGAGCGTTTCTCATTTGTGACAAGGTTACATACACTTCATACCATGTTAAAGCATGGCTGGACAGCTTCAAACAGGTGAAGGAAATTTGCTGTTGAGCATTCAATTTGTGTAAACTAAAAAAATATAACTTCTCTAAATTCACTTCCCCATCAAAAGGTTGTATCTCTATCTTTGCCTCATCTTCAAATGGAAGGTTGTTCAAACTATTTGAAGTTTCTCCATGTTCATACATACTCTTGGTCTGTTCAGCTTCGGGGCTTTCTTTTATGCCCACCCTCTATGTAATTGTCATCCACACATTCTGAAACATGTCAATTTCCCCATATGCTAAGAAATAAAGGCAACATCAACTTCTAACATCTCAAATCTTTCCTCAACCTCATCCATATCCTTATTAATTTGATGTGCCATCTTGTGGGCTTGATTCCACCTCCAAGTATCAATTTTGGGCTCGAAACTTCTCAATCTTCCACTTCAACTAGAGCTTGTAGTGGCATAAAACTGAAAACCCACCAAAATTCTGATAAACGACAACCTATAGGTGTTCCAGATCTGCTCTAATAACAGTCTGATCCCTAAACTAGTCAATACACTTCTAATCAGCTCACCAATAATGTATTCTAGATTTGTGACTACTCAAAGCAACCTCTAATCATGCATAAACAAGTGTTAACAGTCCTTAAACAATGGGAGACTCCAACATAAGCATCAAAACATCATGACAAAGCATTAGAAATCATGAAACAGAAAAGAAGACTTGACAATGACTGGAACACAAATTTGGTCTCTAGACACCCTAGAAAGTAGAAAACTCCACTGTAAATTTGTCAAGCACAATCAAAGATAGTATATGTAGGTCTGAACATGACCAATACAGCTCAGCAAGTTACAAGACCTCAACCATACACTAAACAGCTGTTCTATTCCAAGGACCAAAACCCTACTCAAACATGACCAAGAATGCAAAATCCACTTGCTCTAAAGGTAGACATGAATGTCAACTGCGCATATCAAATCATGTTTAGATAATTGCTCACACACTTCCCAAGGGTGGAGGTATGCAGAACAAGCATAGAAATGAAACAAACAAATAAAACACTGCACATTCTTTTTGCACACAAAGATGAAAATTTGCCGGTTCTCAAAGATGAGTTCACCAATTTTTGACACATTCACCAATGTGCACATGAGTGTCAACCCATGTGCACACATCAAAACATGTTTAGATAACTGCCCACACACTTTCCAAGGGTGGAGGTATGCAAAACAATGCATAGAAATGGAAACAAACAAATAAAACCCTGCACATTCTTTTTGCACACAAAGAAGCAAATTCGCCGGCTCTCAAACATGAGTTCACCAGTTTTTGATATGTTCACCATTGCAAATGGCCTATTCATTCACCGCAACAATTATTGTTTTCGTCCCCTGTCCAAGAGGCAAATGCATCAAAAATAGCAAAAACACTCAATCCTATCACTTGCATGCAAACTCATCTTCTTCCCAAGAATGCCTCAAATCACCCCAAGTCTTCAACTACCCTACATACAAACCTTTAATGCTAAACAAATGGAAACCAATTTTCTCCACAAAGGAACCCCTTGACAAGCTTTCCCTTGACTGAAATTGAGACAAAACTAATCATATAAATAATAAATGTAAACAAGACCCGTCTTTCCAGTTGCTCCATCCCTTTTCTTTATGGTGATCTTTTATTATCTTGTTCTTTTAAAACTCCCATGGTTTTTTCTAGTAAAGAGATAGTAAGCATTGCAGGATTTCAAGGTGCCATCTTCATCAATACACATGGACTTCTTTTGTCAAAGATTTTCCCACTTCAAAAATCTTGTCTCACCTTTATTGTGAAATGATTTTCTTTCATTTTGTTAATTTATTTTGTGCTGCTTATGATTCTATGTTTAGTTGTTGATCTTATATCTTAAGCGTAATAATTTCCTAAGAAAAGAATAGAAAATCAATTGTAAGGAAATCCTTATATCTTGAGCAGAAATAATCACATAAATAGAAGAGCTTCCTAATTCCTTATATATAATAAACAGTAAATATTTGTGGTGGGGTACCTCCAAGGGGCCTCACCATCTACTAATCTTATAATCCATTTACCTATTTAACATGATCCGTAATCTCTAATGCAAGATGTGCCATCTCCTTGATGACTTGAAAGGATGCAAACAAACCAAACCATCAAAGGCACTGTTCTGAAACTTACCAAAAAACTCTGAGATTGTATGTACTTGCAAGTTGCAGAGGGCACCAAAATAACTTGCCCATTTACTCACAAGCAAGTTTTGGCAAGTTGTAGATTAGTACTTGTGGCAGGTACTTGTGAGTAGTATACAAGTCCATGTTAATAACTCATCCAACACCAAGTTTTCCCAAGTTTTTGCCAACTTTTTGGTGAGTCATTGAGTCCAAGTCAAAATTAGCCTTGTCAAGTTTTGCTGATTCATGAGCTTTGAAACTATGATCAAAGGAACCACTTTCACCCCTCCTTACTTCTCCCTAGAGAAACTTCCTATAGCTTTTTCTAGCATTTTCTAAGTTTGCAAGGAAGACTAGAACCTATGTCTTGCTATGAAATTTTCTACAATCACAGACAACTTAAAAAAAAGAGTGATCACCATTATTCCAAATTTTGGATTTATCAACTCAACAGCCTTAATGGATTGAAGTACTATTGAGTTCGAGTAGAATTGGGTATCCAAACTCAGATCATTATGCAATTTCTCTCAGTGTGTCAAATGCCTCTTCCCCTACTTTCAAATCATCCTTCAAATTTGAAAGTATGTGGCTAAGACACCCAAATTTTGTGGAGTTGATTCGTCAATGGTGGATTACAGCCCCTTATGAGCAAGGGGCAATGATGTTTCAGTTGAGTAGAAAGTTATAGCATATCAAACAGCAGCTCATAAAATGGAATAAGGAAGTTTTTAAAAATATTTTCCACCAAAAAGAGGTAGTGTGAAAAGAATTGGAAATTGTGCACAAACAGATTATTCAGCAGGGTATGGATGAGAACTTATATGAAAAACAAAAAAGGCTGCAAGAGGAATGGGAAGAACAGTGCACAAGAGAGGAAGTATGCTGGAAACAAAAATCAAGGGAATTAATGGCTGAGGGAGGGTGATCGAAACACTAAATTTTTCCAGGCTTCCACCCAGATTAAGAGGGCTGTCAAGGCTGTCCAGTCAGTACAGGAGATCCCAACAGGTAATAGGCTTACTAAGGAAGTGGATATAAAAAGAGAATGCGTCAGATTTTTTTCTGATCTCTTATCTGCACCACAGAATAGAAATGCTCAAAATGATAAGGATGAGGAGGAATTATTGGATTCAATCCCGGCATTATTATCTGCAAAGGATAATGAAGATCTTTTGAGGCCATTCACGCTAGAGGAACTCAAATCAGTTGTTTTTTCTTTGCCTCAAGATAAAGCTCCTGGTCCAGACGGATTTACAGCTTTATTCTTTCAAAAATGTTGGGACATTTTGTTCTTTGATCTTTTATGGGCAATTGAAGAATCAAGAAGAACAAGGTCTTTACTTAAGCAAATCAATGTAACAAATATAGTTATCATTCCCAAAGTTAAAAGATCCAAAATCATTTGTGGAATATAGACCAACATCTCTATGCAACACAATTTATAAGATTTTCTCTAAGGCAATTTACTTAAGGCTGCAACCTATTATTCCAAGGGTTATTTCTCAAGAGCAGGGGGGTTTTGTTTCAGGAAGAGAGACATATGAAGGGGCCATTGTAGCTCATGAGACCTTGCATTCAATTTCAACCAACAAAATCCCTTCTATCATCATCAAATTAGATATGATGAAGGCCTATGACAAGGTCAATTGGAATTTTTTGAGCAAAGTGCTGCTAAAATTCGGTTTTTGTGTGAGATGGTGCAAATGGATTATTGCATACCTATCAAGGGCTAAGTTTTCATTCATAATTAATGAATCTACTACAGGCTTTTTCAGTGCATCACAAGGCGTGCAGCAAGGGGATCCACTTTCACCGTTCTTATTTATAATCATGGCAGAGGCACTGAGCAGATTCATCATCAAAAAACATTCTCAAGGATTATGGAAAGGGGTCCAAATTGAAAACACAGATTTAGTTGTTATGCACTCACTATTTGCGGATGATACAAATTTATTTCGCAAAGGAACACTGGCAGAAGCAGATCAGATAAAAGAGGTTCTAAACAAATATTCTTCAGGGTCGGGTCAAAAAATAAATGCTGCAAAATCTAAAATCTATATCCTCAACACAAGTGAGGTTATTGAAAAGAAGATAGTTGAAACTCTTGGTTTCCAAAAAGCATCCTTACCCTATTCATACTTAGGGATTCCTTTCTTTTCAGGTCCAAACAAGGCAGCATACTGGGTGAAAGTGATAGAAAGAATTAAGTCAAGGATCTTGGTATGGAAGGCTAGATAGTTATCTCTTGCAGGGAGAATTCTATTGGTTAAGGCAGTCCTATCCTCAATCCCTAACTTTTTCCTTGCAGTTTTAAAGGCTCCAAACTCTGTCATTTTAGAAATTGAAAAAATAATTAGAAGTTTTATTTGGAAAGAAAATATTGATGAACAGAGGAAGGTGTCGTTAATATCCCTTGAGGCCATGTCATGTGATAAACTTCAAGGTGGAGCAGATATTCTGAATCTTCAAAAAAGGAACAGAGCTTATAGTGCAAAGCTGGCTTGGAAAATGTATGCTAATCTACAGGCCAAATGGTGTAGAATAATGCAAGGTAAATATTTGGATACCTTGGACCCTACAAGAATTTTTACTGTGGCTAATCCCCCAAAAGGGTCAGCAATATGGAATTTTCTAATCTCATGCAGGAGGCTAATTGCTACTTATATTTCATGGGAGGTAAACAATGGTCAAAGAGTCAGATTCGGGGCAGATTCTTGGAACCGGTACCCTCCATTGCAAAATAATCCTAACCTTCATCAGGTAATGGAAATTTTAAAAGAAGCTTGGGGGGAATTTTTACCGGATTATGTTTAGTCAACTGAGTCTATTTCAAGTAAAGTAAACTGGAAAAGGATAGCAGATCCTTCTTTGTCTCCTCAACAGTGTAATTTGCTACAAGTACTGAATAATAGAATAGTTTATCTCTCCTCAAAACCAGATAAATTGTTTTGGGCACCCTCAAGGGATGGTAATTACACAATCAAACAAGGTTGCAAGGTCTTAAATCAAAACTCAGGACATTTATTAACCCAAAGGGCCTATTCCTTTTGTTGGGATAGTAAAATCCTACCCAAGGCAGGTAGTTTTGCATGGTTGGCATTGAGGAAGCAAATACTAACCAGTGATCGGTTAGTTAAACTAAGAATCACGAATCCATTCATGTGCCCGTTGTGTAATGAGGGGCTTGAGGAGGTAGATCACCTATTTCTGAGATGTAAGCTTGCTCAGCAAACTTGGGATTTTGTTCTTAATAAGCTTAATTTCTGCACCCCTCTGCCAAATAATCTATGGGACTTGTTCCAAAGTTGGCCAGTTCTTTACAAATCATCTTTCTTTGCCTGTATATGGAGAGTGGTACCAGCTCTAGTTATTTGGAATCTATGGTGGGAGAGAAATTTTGCCCATCTTCAATAAAGTAAACTCCTCAAAAATTGAGAAAGTTGTCTCTGAGGTAGTAAACGCAAGTGTTCAAGTGCACAAAGACATTGGTTCATCTTTCACTAATTGGGACAATTGTATAATGCAGAATTGGAAGTATTTAAAATTGCCTTTCCCAGGTAGTCTATTGCAGCCAAAGGCAGAGAAGTGCAATAGGAAAAATGTCAAATGGAAAGCCCCACAGGTTGGTTTCACGAAGTTGAACTTTGATGGTTCTTCAAAGGGGAACCCAGGAGAATCAGGTGCAAGTATTTGTTTGCGTGATTCAAAGGGTAAGGTATTAGCATTAAGCTCGAAATATCTTCTCAAAGGCTCCAATAATTTAGCTGAATCCAAAGCTTTGTTGTTAGGGTTGGAAATGGCTTTGAAACTGGGTGTTAAAAATATACACATTGAAGGGGATTCTCTATTGATAGTCAATGCTTGCAAGGAAAAGAAAATTCAAAACTGGAATATTCGTTATGTCCTCCAACGAGTTTGGGCCTTGCTTGATAAATTTCAAAACTTTCATATCACGCACACGTATAGAGAAGGAAATAATTTAGCAGATTATTTAGCCAATTTGGGGAGTAACAAACAGGAATTGAATATGGTCCACGACCTCTCTTCAATATCAGACTTTCCACAAATAGTGGAAATTATTCAACAGAAGGCAAGAGATCTACACAAAGGGATAACTTCATAAATCGTTCAGTATTCCAAAGTCCCATTCTCGTCGTCTCCATATGTGCCTTTCAATCATATGGGTAATTTCTCTCTGCCTGGCTAGAGGAAAAGTTCAGATTATGGTACCTCACACACTCCAACTTGTCATTCCATCTTCCTACTTCGAGTTTCGAACCATATGGAGGCCAAGTATTAACATTTAATGATTACCCTCTCAGAGGCGCATTTTCCATTCTGGTTGGCAAGACTATCGAGTAATGATTTCATTCATCCGAATTTAGTACTGTGCATTACATCACCTACTTTCATTAGCTCAAGTTCAATCTCAGAGGACGAAGGACAAGATACTCACTTGCCACGAGCCCCTTCAAGATGGACACTTGTTCATTGTTCCTAGACTTCCCATTGTGAGGTTTTTCGCAGGTATTCATATCCCTTCAAGTGGTGAGAAAATGTATTATACTTACAGAATGTTTGATATCACACGAGTTGAAATGAGGCAGATATCTAGTCATATATTTGGCCCCTATCTTGTTATGGATGCATTTTATATCCTCTATTTGGCTTTAAATAGCGACTTGAACTGGCTAATTTCTCTGAAAAGCATTGTCATTGCCCTCGGTGGTCTTTGGCGAATTAAGAGTTGGGTATCTGTGTGCGAGGAATTGTTAAAATGATGTCTCGACCATGGAATCTTAGGGTTCTTTGTCCAGTCAAATCTTGTGAACAATCGTTTGAAGAGCATCTTTCGCATGAGAATTTGTCATTGGTTTTTTTGGGAGTGGAAACTACATACTCTCAAGCCAGGCGAATTATTTTTCCCTCTCAGGTACTTTCGGTTTTTCTATCGAATGTTTTGGATCTTTGTCAATCCCTAACTGAGCTTGAATTAATTGCGTCTAAATTTTTCAAGCCTCAATTACTCAATAATAATGTGTTGCTTCAAGCAATGCAAGGGTACAATTTTGTCTCTGGAAATGGTTATGTAGGGGGTAGATTTCCTAGGGAGTATATTAAAAATAAGCAAGGCTTTGACAAAATATTTGAGGCAGTTAGACTAGCTTTGCAATACATAAATGATAGGTTTTTGTTGAAAGTGTTAAGAAAGAATTGCAGGAGCTTGTGTCCATCCATGGCCTTTGAAATCAGAGAAAAATATTATTCTATCTTGTTCCTGCGTGAGCATAATTCACATCTTCCTTAAACTCTTCCCCTACTAAGCTGGAAGGTGGAGATATTCCATCTGTGTCAGATGCAGTGAAAGTCATAACAGTGTCGGGTAAAGATGAAGACATCCCTGCTAATGGTGGGCATGAAATTTTTAATGCCAGGGCCAATCTACTGCAAGAGGAACAAACAGCTGAAGTGCCAAGACTGGGGTTTGATCCCTTCGCAAACGATTTGGGTTTTTAGGAGAGTCCAGAGGGCCAAGGGGAAAACTCGGTTGAGGGTGGCAACTGCATGGAAGAATAGCTTCCATTTTCATTTCAATGCTGCTTTTTTGGGGTTGTGATTCTACTTTATCGGGCTTTTGCTAAATATGGGTTTATTTAGAAATTGACATGTGATATATATTGTAGTATTAAAAATCTTGATGGGTTGTATTTTGGATAGTTAAATATTTGAAAAACTTTGAAAGTGGGATCCCATTATCGGGACAATTTTGTACGAATTTTGTAACTAATTGAGCTATAACCGGAGGTTTTCTTCCTGGTTCTTTCCTGTCGGTATGCTCTATTGAACCAGGTTTTTTGTATTATTATTCTATATATTTATAATATATTATAGTGGCTTGCCACTTTTGCTTAAAAGAAAAAAGATACCCCAACTATTTCTTAACTAGGAATGACCAATTTGTAGTTCATAATTTTATGTATTAACTATGAAAAAATCTGTCAAGTTGCTTATTCCGATGATATACATTAAATCAACTCTCCTTGCAGTGTTCTTTTGTTCAACTTATAGCAAGGGAAATAAATGTCTTGAATATTCAAGTTTTTTGTCCTCCGAAATAAATTACCATATTTCAATTTCACATGACAACAAACATGGCTGATATTCATTGGCTCTACAAATCACAAATCCAATGTCAAGGTAAGGCTGCTAATTTGTGACAAGTTCTTTCTATACTAGCAAAAGCATTGCAATATGTTTTGAACACAGTTGCCAAGAGACTGGTACTGGTACTAGTACCGGTATAGATTTTTTTTTGAAAATAGGAGACGGGGGTACTTGGAGATGCCATCTTTTTTTAATATAAATAAAAACTAATAAATTAATAATTTATAGAAAATATCATGACATAAATTTTTCACGTTATAATTTTTTAATGCTTTAAATTTCACAAGAGATGCCAAAATTTCCACCGAGAGACATCAGGAGACTCGAGAGACGGCACATCAAGTTTCCATGCTGCTGGAGGCATTTCCAGGGATGTCTCTAGTACTCGAGACGCGTACCAGTCTCCAAGACACGTCTCAAGGAGCAAGAGATGCGTCTCCCAACAACACTGGTTTTGAATAAAGCATTTTCTCTATATTCTTTTGTACAGGCATGTGATTACATATGCAAAACACATATATTCTGCACACAGTATTCTACGTAGTGTGACAATTTTGATGGTGTGAATAAATGTCTTGCACCTAGCTAATCCTAGCAACGGGGGCTTATTCCAATGTTAAGTTTACTTAGGTCCCAGGTGATCTTCTAGAAGTCTTAGTTATCTAGATAAGGTCTTATCTTTTCTTATCTTTTTGACTTTTTTGTCAAGTTAGTTGTCTCATCAAATAGGATTAAAACACATGTCACGATCTTGTCTAATCCTATCCCTCACCTTGCCTTTATAAGTAAGGCCTGTGATGTCCCCACTCTAGTCAGTTTCAGTAGCAGATGGGTTAGCCTATTATTTTGATCCTCGTAGGCGAGTGTGTTGGATAGAGGATCTCAATGGCAGAGTATGGTGGGTTTTGACATTTCCACCCCTTCAATTCAATGTTGGGCTCAGTGCAGGCCTTTGCAGTTCAATGTTTGCCAGCTTCTGACAGCATGTCAAAACACTGAGAATTGAGGGAGATATTAATATTTTAGAGGTTGAATATTTTATTAGCTATGGAGATATTATAAAGTTATAATTTGACTTTATAATAATTTAAAACCACTTAAAATATTATAAAGTAATTACTTAAATGTTATAAAGTGAAAATCAAATCACTTAAGTCATTAAAGGAGTGCCCAAGACTACTGAAATGAATTAAATACATTTAAATATATTTAAATGGCAAATTAGGTGTGATTTCTTGGAAGTCGTGCTTTTTGGGCATATAAGGCAAAAGAAGCAATTCGACTTCATTCACTTATAATTATTTGACATTGCTTCTATTTTGACACTCTGTGCATTTGTCTGAGACAAGGGTTACAGTGATTTTTCTACCATTGGAGAGTGAGAATTCTTCAGTGATTTGCATTTTTTAGGCTATGAAAGACTAGCTGAATCTGTGCTACAAGGAGGGCTTCAATTCAGGAGTCCATTTGAGCTTCACTAGAGTTTCTATGATCAGTATTTCATCAGTTTGCAATAAGCAAAGGGGTTTAATCATCTAGACACCATCATTCTTCATCTGACCGCATCTACACAGGGGTCGTACCATTTCTGCTGAGGGTCATACCTTACATCTTGGGAGGCGTGTGAAGGAGAAGGCAAAAACGCCTTCCTTTTGGGCCATTTCTTGACTCCATCTTGGTCACCTTGTATCCACCAATCCTTTGCTACAGCTACCGGCAAGGAGAAATAACTTTTAGGCAGTTGGCGTTGGATTCCTTCAGTTTCCAGGGTTCTTGACTGGCAAGTTCCAGAATTTCTTATTTAAATAGTCTGAGGACCCCCAAGTATGTTTGTTGTTTGTAATCTATCTGTAGCAGTTGTTTAACACTTAATACAATTGCAGTTTCCTCAATTTTTGCTTTAATTTAGTTTTATCATCATTTTATGCTTGGCGCACTTCCCAAAAATAACCTTAAAACTCATAAAAACACAAGCAAATGCAATAGAACTTCACAAATTAGCAGTTGGCAAACTTGGAACCAGTTGGGTACATCTCAAGGCCTTTGATGTACATTTGTATCAATCTTGCATCCATAATCATAGCAAGCTATTCTTGCCATTTTCTCTCTTGTGGAAGATATTTTGGTCTAGCAACTATTCTTGGTGGTGTTGGAAGTCACCATTAACTCCTACATGATATCAGAGCTCTAGTGTTGCAAATTCCTTCCCATATCTAAGGGTGATTCATGCATGAGCTTTTTTTGGGTGTAGTTTGGGGCAAAACGAAAATCACGATTCAGTCTAGAAGACCCAAAAACCCCTATTTTTGTATAAAACAATTCATATTTGGGCGAAAAAAAAATCAGGGCATTTTTGCAAGGTTTCATAAAAATTTGCAATTAGTAGTTTGTATAGTGTATGGATATGTACCATTTGTACCAAGTTGCACCTATGCTGGCATTAGATCTGCAGTCAACAGCATATTCTCTAGCTAAATGGCATATTCTTTGCATAGAATATTCTGCGTACGCCCACATCATCGATTGGGGTACAAAATCACAGTTTTTTTAGTACTAAAAATTTACTTTAATCGTTGCGGTTTAAATTATTTGGTTCAGCGGAATTTTAAAAAAAATGAAAATGTTTTCATGGGCGATTTTAATTAGCCTCGCATGTGGTCATAGCAAGCGACGCGGTTACCATCATTCGCTATGTAATGTCCCTATTATAGCTTGGTTCAGGAGCATGTTGAGTTACCCTATCTCTTGGACCTAAGTTACCGATTTGTCCCTAGCAGAGCCCGGATACGATTCGATACGTACTGGGTACAGGATTCGGGTTCGATACGCCCTGGATTCGCCCAGGATTCGTTTTTGCGCCTGCGGATTCGAGCTGGATTCGCCGAGCGCCTGCGGATTCGTCCAAGATTCGGCAAAACGAATCCAAGGCGAATCCGCGACAAATACAGGCGTGAAAACGCCCAGTCCGCGGAAAAAGGCCTTTTTTTTGCATTTTTAATTCATTTTTTTGACCGAATGTTGACTTTTTAATGTTTTAATAATCATTGCAACCCTAATTCGTCCCTCCAAACACACTAAATAGGTAAAAACAATCTCATTTAACAATTTGTGATTGAAAAACAAGTTTTTTTGCCTCCATTGCTGAACTTTCTCTCTTGCTTGCACAAGCTTGAATAGACTTGAAGGCAGATCATTGGTTGTTCAAAGTTGATTGTTGTGCTATTCCTAAGCACTTGCAAGTGTCCGTTCGTTGCCAAGAAGATTGTAGAGCAAGATTTCTTCAAAAGAGGTAGGTTTCTTTGAAGTTTTTTTATTTTTTTCTTACATTTTTTTTAACACATGAACTATTTTGTTTTGTTTTTATTGTTTTGTTGATTGTTCTCATTCTTTTAAGTTTTTTAGTTTCAAATTTCAATACCAAAATTATTTCAATTTGTTGTGCCTTAGGTATTACAATGGCATCCAGTTCTTCCTCAGGCCAATCTCGTTTCAAAATAAATGCAACCTCTCCCCTTTGGAAATATGCAGAAATGGTTCAACAATGTCCAGGTGGTGGAGTATTTATTTGGATTTGTGGTCATTGCAAAGTTCAATATACGAGCTCATACAGTCAAGTGAGAGCCCACTTGTGTAAGATCCCTGATAATGGCATCAAACCTTGTCCAAGACCTCCTTCTGGTGATGGCAAAGGCCTTCCAGATGATGTAGTGTTGAAATATATTGCTAAGCAAGAAAAATCAGAGCATACAGCTAGTAGTCTTAAAACAAGCCATCTTTGAGGAAAGGATCTCAATTCATGAAACCCCCTACACCACCACCTACTTATATTCCGCCTACACAAAGCCATCCATTTATGAACATCACTCAACAACAAACCGTGCCCTCATCAAATAAAAGATCTAAGGGACTATTGGAAGCTTCATTTCAGAATGAGGCAAGAGATATTGCTGATCAAGACATAGCAAGATGTGTCTATGACAATGGATTGGCATTCAACGTTGTTCGTTCACCATATTGGCAAAAAATGGTGAAATCTATTAATGAGGCTCCAAAGGGGTATAAGGGCCCAGGTTTTGAGAAGGTGCGTTGCACCTTATTGGAGAAAGAGGTGAAACATGTAGCAGACTCATTGAAGCCCATAAGGGATTCATGGATCGAAACAGGGGTGACCATCGTTTCTGATGGATGGAAAGATGCAAAAAATCGCCCATTGATCAATATTATTGCCGTGTCCCCTAAAGGGGCAATGTTTTTGAGAGCAGTGGATTGTGAAGGACAGGTGAAAGATGGTCCATTTATTGCTAACATCCTTTGCCAAGCTATTGAAGAAGTGGGCCATCAAAATGTTGTGCAAGTTGTAATTGACAATGCCAAAAATTGTAGGGCTGCAGGGTTATTGATTGAGGAGAAGTATCCCCACATTTTTTGGACACCTTGTGCTGTCCACTCCCTCAATCTAATGCTACAAAAAATTGGATCCAAAATTGAGTGGATCAAACAGTTGTATGTTGAGGGCGAAGACATCCAAATGTTTGTCACCAACCACCATATGACACAAGGAATATTCAGACAATTCTCAAAATTGGAATTGTTGAAGGTAAGTTAATTCTCAATATTTTTAAATTTTAAATTTTCACTCGATTTTAAATTTTGATTTTGTAAAGTATTTATAAATTTAAATTATATTTTAATTTTAATTTTGATTTCCAAATAAGGTTGCTGAGACCCGTTTTGCCTCCAACACAATTGTGTTGAGGCGACTTATAAAGGTTCGTGAGGCACTTTGTACCATGGTAATCAGCCCTAATTGGTCCATATGGAGGCAATCTAGCAGTGAAAGGGCAAATAGGGTCAAGCAAAGGATCCTAGATGATAGTTGGTGGGATCGTGTTGAGTACCTGGTTAGTTTCACTGAGCCTATATTGAGCATGATCCGTTACACAGACATGGATAGACCTTGTTTGAGAGAAGTATATGATGGTATTGACTCAATGATTGAGAATATGAAAACCATCATCAATGCAAAAGAGGAAGATCCTGAAGAAAAATTCTTCAAAGAGGTACAGGAAATCATGGTTGATAGATGGAACAAAATGACCATTCCATTGCATCTTCTCGCTTTTGCATTGAGTCCCAAATATTATAGTCCTGAGATACTTTCTGCTTCACCAAGAGTTGCTCCATATAGGGATGTTGAAGTGGATCAAGGGTACAAGGCAGCACTTCGTAGAATCTTCAGTGATCGTGACCAACGTGATCGAGTGAGGGCTGAGTTCATGGCTTTTGCATGCTCCGGTACTGTTGATCAGAATATGGATGCTCTTCGAGACAAGTCCAGGGTGGATGCTCATAGTTGGTGGTACTTCCATGGGCAAGAATACATGCACCTCCAACCTATTGCAATTAAAATTTTATCCCAAGTAAGTTTTATATTTTGTAATTTTAATTTCAATTTATAATTTTTATTTTATTAATTTTGTAACTCTTAAGTTCTTAACTATTTAATTTGGTCTTAATAGGTTGCTAGTTCATCGGCTTCTGAGAGGAATTGGAGCACATACTCCTTCATCCACTCAATAAAACGCAATAGGCTACATTCAAAAAAGGCGGAGGACTTGGTGTATGTGCATTCAAACTTGCGCCTCCTTACACATAAGCAAAGTTCCTACAAAGAAGGAGACACAAGAAGGTGGGATATTGAGCCAGAGCAACTTGACTTGGATGCTTCCACAAGTCACTTAGCTGCACTTGATTTTGATGATGACTATGAGCCTGAAGCAGCTACTGAGTATGAGAGTGGTAGTGTTAGTGCTAGTGGCAGTGCTTGTGCGAGTGCCACTAATGCTCTTTGTGGTTCTACACAAAATGTATCATCTAATGATGCTGATGATGCTGCTTTTTTTGATGACCCATATGATTCAAATTGATCATTGATCAATAATAGCTGATTGTAAACACTTGAAATTTTATGTTTGAACTTTAATTTATAATTTTATATCATGACATTCGACTTTTGAGTATCACTAATATTTTAATATTTAACTATGAAAGTGGTGATGTATTTTTTCTATGTTATTAGACTATTAATATGGTGGTGTATTCTAAACTCAATTATTGCTGCAAATATGTATATATTTCTGATTTTTATATGTTTTTTGTATTGCCAAATCCAAGCCGTACCCAACCCCAAAAAAAAATTTTGCCGAATCTCGTAACAGATTCACGTACCCGACCCAAATCCAAAAAACGAACAGGTAACTTAGTCTTGGACCCTTGTAGGCTGACAGGATCTGGTTAGAGGGTCAGTGGCTTTATTTGGTGGGTTTTGTCGTTTCCATCCTTTGAGTTCGGTGATTGGCTCACAACAAGCCTTGGCAGAACAGTGATTGACAGCTTCTGACGGCACGTCAATACGATGGGTTATGAGCAAGATATTAATATTTCAGTGAAATTAAAGTGTTTTAACTTTATTTGATGGAATATTATAAAGTTGACTTGACTTTATAATAAAGTAATCACTTAAATTTATTTAAGTGAAATTTAAAACACTTGACAAAAAGGAGCGCCCATTTATTTTAATAAGTGACTATTGAAACAGAAGTGGCGTCACTTCTTGAGATGCGTGCCTTTTTGGCCTTATAAGCAACCAAAGGAAAAGTCGAACTCATCTTTTCACTTTTTGATTATTCAACTTTGCTTCTTATTTATTTGTGCTTGTCTGAGAACAAGGGTCTACATATTTCAGCCATTGAAGAACGCATATTCTTCAGAGGTTTGTTTCCTTGAGGCTGTGGGATATCACCTGAATCGATGCAGTGTGAGAGGGCTTCATTCTGGAGCTTTCATTGGGCTTAATCAGGATCTATTGAGGGAGATAAAAGAGTTTCTCACTTTCAGAGGAAGGGTTTCTTCACCAAATCGCCATATACATCTTTCCTTCCAGCATACTTCAAGGTTTGAGGCTTCTATTGTTGAGGCTGTACTTTTGCATGAGGTTGGCGTGTTCTTCTTGAGGGAGGTGTGGCACTTTTGAGGCAAATCGCCTCTTTCTTGTCCCAATTCTTTCTTGCATCATAGGCGTCCCACCTCTACAAGTTATTTCCTCCAATTTACCTATGGGAGAATGCAGATCTGAGCTCCCGGTGTGCATCCAGAGGTTTTCGAGTCATTCTTGCCTCTGGAAAACCTCTGGATGCACACCAGGAGCTCAAATCTGCATTCTCCCAAAGGTAAACTGGAGGAAATAACCTGTAGAGGTGGGACGCCTATGATGCAAGAAAGAATTGGGACAAGAAAGAGGCGATTTGCCTCAAAAGTGCCACGCCTCCCTCAAGAAGAACACGCCAACCTCATGCAAAAGTATGGCCTCAGCAATGGAAGCCTCAAACCCTGAAGTATGCTGGAAGGAAAGATTTATATGGTGATTTGATGAAGAAACCCTTCCTCTGAAAGTGAAAAAATCTGATATCTCCCTCAATAGATCTTGATTAAGCCCAATGAAAGCTCCAGAATGAAGCCCTCTCACACTGCATTGATTCAGCTGATATCCCACAGCCTCAAGGAAGCAAACCTCTGAAGAATATGCGTTCTTCAATGGCTGAAATATGTAAACCCTTGTTCTCAGACAAGCACAGAGAAATAAGAAGCAAAGTTGAATAATCAAAAAGTCAAAAGATGAGTTCGACTTTTCCTTTGGTTGGTTATAAGGCCAAAAAGGCACACATCTCAAGAAGTGACGCCACTTTTTATTAAAATACATTTAAAATGTATTTTGCACCTTTTTAATAGTCACTTATTAAAATAAATGGGTGCTCCTTTTTGTAAAGTGTTTTAAATTTCACTTAAATAAATTTAAGTGATTACTTTGTTATAAAGTCAAGTCAACTTTATAATATTCCATCAAATAAAGTTAAAACACTTTAATTTCACTAAAAAATTAATATCTTGCTCATAACCCATCGTATTGATGTGTCGTCAGAAGCTGTCAATCATTGTTCCGCCAAGGCTTGCTGTGAGCCAATCATTGAACTCAAAGGATGGAAACGACAAAACCCACCAAATAAAGCCACTGACCCTCTAACCAGATCCTGTCAGCCTACAAGGGTCCAAGAGATAGGCTAACTCAACATGCTCCTAAATCGAACTATAATGGGGACATTACAATCCGCCCTCCCCAAAATTGCTTGTCCACAAGCAATCTCTCATTGAAAAACTCAAAGCCACAAAACCACCAGACCCACCAAGATCCCATAGGTAGAACTGTGAAATGTGCCCAATTCATTCCTGCAACACCATCACTAAGACCTACCAAACTGAATCATACTCAACCGCAGGTGCTGCAAGAACACGAGCATTACTTGGAAGCAACTCTAAAAACTGATAATGCTTGCTTCCAAACCATATGCAGAATAAGTTGTCTGGTATGTGCGCATCTGAATTGTGCATCCGAAACAAATCATGTACATGAAAATCGAGAGTGAAACTGTGAACACTCCTTACCATGTACACACTATGAAACTCCTCAACGAGCCCTGTCTGAAATCTCGATGCACTGAAAGAACCCCAGATACTACGATCCTGGGATTCATTGCCAATAGATGGATTGTCCGATTTGTTCTCCATGGTCTGATTCAAAAAATCGGACTTCTTGTGGCATGAATCAGCAACACAAAATGCATCAGTAATACCCAAACCTTGAGTATCTTCCTTTGACAACTCCATGGAACCATGACCCTCATGTGAAGTAGTTGTTGTCTCATGCTGATGCAAAGGAACCTCACTGCTGTCACAAAAATCTGAACTGTTATGGCTTGTTTTCTCCATGCATCCTCCATGTTTGACACTCATATCTTGCATGCCAACAATAGAAATCTCTTCTACAACATTTTCCTCATGTGCCATAACTTTTGAATCATGTTGATGCTCAAAAGAATGACTGCTGTCAAAAAAATCAGAATTGTTATCATAGTTGATAACAATTTCTTTAGCACTGTAAGTATCAGCATTCTCTTCTTTCTTTTCTTTTTTCCTTCTCACAACTTCTTCATCTTCTTCTTCTGGTCCACCCAAGAACTGATTGAAAGTGAGAACATCTCGGATTTTCTTAGAAAGAGATTGATATTCATTAAACCTAGTACAAATATAGTCATTAAACGTAGATGCACCCATAGTTCTAAATGTAGAACTGTTGGTCTGATAAGCACCCGCTAACACCATAGGTTGGCAGGGTCAAAGCTCTGATACCACTATGATGAGCCCAGCTAGCTCTCTTACCCAAACCCCAATTGTACTGCCCTTTTAATGTGTTTATCAAGTTTTTTAGGAGAAATTTAGATAGAAGTAGAAGGGTCGAAACAGCATAAATGCTTATTGAAGTAAAATTTACGAACTAAATGCTCAAGTAATGATATATATACTGTCAGGTAGTGCATACAATGAATTTACAAATGATAAATGTACCCGAGATGCTCCAAAATAATTAAATAAAGAATTTCCAGGTTTGGCAGGCAAGAATGGCTGGAAAACCTTTGGATGCACACCAGGAGCTCAGATCTGCGTTCTCCCACAGGTAAACTGGAGGAAATAACCTGTAGAGGTGGGACGCTTATGATACAAGAAAGAAATGGGACAAGAAAGAGGCGATCTGCCTCAAAAGTGCCACGACTCCCTCAAGAAGAACACGCCAACCTCATGCAAAAGTACGGCCTCAGCAATGGAAGCCTCAAACCCTAAAGTATGCTGGAAGGAAAGATGTATATGGCGATTTGGTGAAGAAACCCTTCCTCTGAAAGTGAGAAACTCTGATATCTCCCTCAATAGATCCTGATTAAGCCCAATGATAGCTCCAAAATGAAGCCCTCTCACACTGCATCGATTCAACTGATATCCCACAGCCTCAAGGAAGCAAACCTCTGAAGAATATGCGTTCTTCAAAGGCTGAAATATGTAAAACCTTGTTCTCAGACAAGCACAAAGAAATAAGAAGCAAAGTTGAATAATCAAAAAGTCAAAAGATGAGTTCGACTTTTCCTTTGGTTGCTTATAAGGCCAAAAAGACATGCATCTCAAGAAGTGACGCCACTTTTTATTAAAATACATTTAAAATGTATTTTTGTGATGTCCCCTCTCTAGACAGTTCCTCGGGGAACAGTGTGTTAGCCCTTTATTGGACCCTTGTGGGCTAGCTGGGTTGGTTAGAGGGTCAGTGGTACTTTCTGGAGAGCTTGGTCGTTCTCGTGTTCAAAGCTCAGTGTTTGGTTCACAGCTGGCATTAGCAGTTCAGGGGTTGACAGCTTCTGACGGCACGGGAATATATGGAGATTTGAGGGAGTTATGCTTATTTAAGTGATTTAAGTTATTATTTAACTTATCATTATTTTATAGAGTCAAATTGACTTTATCATTTTTATATCACTTAAATATTTATAAAAGGGATGATTTAAAATTAAATCAGTTAATCATTTAAGTGGGCGCCAAATATTAAGTTCCTAACTATTGAAAGGACTTAATATTATATTAAAAGATTTAAATGAAGCAAAAATGCGTATCTTCTTGGAAATGCATGCCTTCTTGGATATAAGGCAATTTTGGGCAATGAGAAATTCATCTTTGAATATTTTGACTTTGCCTTTGGCTTCTTCCTATGCTTCACTTGTGATAGGGTTTTGAGCATTTTTCCATTGGAGAACGGAATCTCTTCAATGTTGAGCACCTTTGAGGCTGTGAGAGACCAGCTGAATTTGTGCAATTTGTGAGGGCTTCATTCAAAGGTCCTATTGAGCTTAATCAGAGTTTCTATTGAGTTGTTTACCAGTTACAATAAGGAAGAGGGTTTCTACACCAGAGACGTCTTCTTCATCTATTTTGCAGCTTTCAACATTTATTCTTCAGCTTCTTTCCTTGGCCGTACCATTTGCCTTGGGAAATGGGTCACTCTGGAGGCTAGGCGTGTGAAGTATCTTGCAAAAATGCCTTCCTTTTGGCTTCTGACAGTGTTACATTCTTGGCATCCTTCCTTCACATCTGCTTGCATCCAGTTTTTGTTGGGGAGAAGTAAGATCTGTAGCTCCGGCATCCAATTCTGTCAGTTTCACCATTCTTGGCTGGCAATTGGAATTATTCTCTTATTTAAATAAACTGGAGCATTTCGGGTATGTCTGTAATTTGTATCTTCATTGTTTCAGTTATTAAATACCTTCTGCAATTCCATTTTTACAAGTTTTAGCTCAAATTTGAGTTTTGTGAGCATATATATGTTGTGTGCCCCTTCAACTTTTGTCTAAAAATTATCTAAAAAACTAAAAACACAAAAAGATAAGCAAATATTCACAGGGGTTTGAGTTGGGAGCCAACAGGGCTCATCACAATTTTGCACTTTTTTAATAGTCACTTATTAAAATAAATGGGCACTCCTTTTTGTAAATGTTTTAAATTTCACTTAAATAAATTTAAGTGATTACTTTATTATAAAGTCAAGTCAACTTTATAATATTCCATCAAATAAAGTTAAAACACTTTAATTTCATTGAAATATTAATATCTTGCTCATAACCCATCGTATTGACGTGTTGTTAGAAGTTGTCAATCACTGTTCTGCCAAGGCCTGCTGTGAGCCAATCACTGAACTCAAAGGATGGAAATGACACAACCCACCAAATAAAGCCACTGACCCTCTAACCAGATCCTGTCAGCCTACAAGGGTCCAAGAGATAGGCTAACTCAACATGCTCCTGAACCGAGCTATAATGGGGACATTACACGCTAGCAGGCCACCATTTTGGGTGGTGCCACCCAGACACTCCGCCCCACCGCCGCTTGCAAATGGCACTAATTTTTCTCGCCCAGCACAGCCCCAGGTCACATCAGTGACCAAAATCTAGCCCCCGAGGGCCTATTTTTTGAACCCCCTAGGCCCTAAAACAAGACTTTTTTCATTTTGCAATAACCTTTGATCTAGGAAGTGAAATTTTGAAAACAAAATATTGTTGGAAAGCTGGCTCTGTGAATTTTCCAGTGGTGCAAATGATTTTTCAGAATTTTGTTCTTTGATGCCTGTTTTTCCAGCTTGAAGTCGGATCTTGTTTTTTAGCCTCGAAGCTCATAACTTTTTGCTCCGAACTCTACGTTTTTCCCAATTCTTGCCGCATCAAGAAGGTATTCAGGAGCACTTCAATTTTATCCAAGTACTTTTTGCAGATTTTTTGCTATAATTTCAAATTTTTAGTTTGAAGACAGATTGGTATTGTGGCATAACTTGTAAACTTACAAAAAAAGAGGCATTTTCTTTGGCACAAAGGGGTTATTTTTTTGTATTGTGAAGGGTTTGTTGTTCCTCTATTGTAATTTTTTATTTTATCATGGATTCGCCAAAAGTTGTACTTCTAACTCCATATAAATATAATGAATGGAAATCACAAATGGGGGTTTTACTTTTATCTTTAAAATTGAAGTTGCAAAGAATCACATTTGGCACAAATCCAAAAACCACAAGAGCTACAAAAAAAAAATGGTTTGATAGAAGGGATTAAGCCCTTGGAACTCTTATTTTGTACATTTCTCGAGATCTTAGATATCATGTTGCATCTTGTACACATCCTAATGATGGTTGGACTACTTTAGAGAGTCTCTTTGGTAAGCCAGATAAAATGAGGAAATTTAAATTTAAGAATGAACTTATGAGTCTTAATCCTTCATATTTTGATAAAATGCAGGACTTATTCACTAAGCTCAATTCTCTTAGACTGCAGTTGTCTGATTGTGGGGTCACTAAAGAGGATGAACAGTTGATTCTTTCTATTCTTGCTAAGCTAGGTCCTAATTATTCAGTGTTTGTTTCTACATTTTATGCTACAATGGATGACCTAGGCAATGCATGCAAAATGCCTTCTCTTGATGGATTTGCAGCTCAACTCAAAAGGGAACAAGCCAAGTTGGCACACATGGGAAAATTGAAGCCTTCCACATCTCAAGCTCTTCTTGCAAAAGATAAAAAGGCTTCAAGTGGTAAAGGTAAGAAGTAGAATAAGGACCCCAAGTCTAATGAGCAAGGTAAGGATTTACCTTCACAAAGCACTCCTGAGTCCACTCCCTTTTCCAAAGAGGACTCATCTAAAAAGAAGTTGACATGTGCATCTTGTAAAAGGTTGGGATATGATGAGCATAGATGTTATGATAAGAAGATTGATGAACTAACACACCTTCTTCAGAAGAATAACATTTTGCTGCCCTCATTAGTGTCTTTTTCTTCTTCTTCAGCATCTCAATCAGCAGCAGCTTCATCATCACAGTCAGGGAACATAAGAGTTACAAATGGACTACACAAAATGAAAGGACAAACACTCTTGGCATCTACAAGTCTCGAATCTAGAAGATGGCTTCTTTATTCAGGGGCATCTAATCATATGGCATCATCTATGGGAATGTTCTCTTCTTTTGAGCCTTGTAATTCACCTAATATTTTGATGGGTAACAAAACATATATGAAGGTGTGTGGGAATGGTTCTATTGACATGGGAGAAGGCACTTTTAATGATGTACTTTGTGTTCATTCCTTGTCATCTAATCTCCTTTTTGTTTATCAAATCACCCATAGTGGACAAGGTAAAACAATTGAGTTCACTCCTAATAGAGTATACATAAGCGACTTGGAGACTAGAGAGATCATTGCTATAGAGATGGTTGATCATTCATCTCGTTTGTATTCCTTTTCCCATTTTGCTTTTGTAGATGATAATGTTCTTTTGACTGCTATTCACACTCATTCATCAAGTGTGAATCATGTTTGTGAGGAGAAATTTGGTCATCTAAACCTTGGTATTCTAATGACTAGTGTTGAGCTTCCTAATCCACCTCTTGCTTCTTCAGCTTTCAGTGCTTCTATTCAATAGGATGATCATAGTTCTAAGTTTTCTAGATCTTGCTTTGTGGGATGAATATTTGACAAGGATTTCTAACTTGTTTTTGGAGTCTCATACTGCAGATTTCAAGGACACACTTGAGGGGCTTTCTTTCCTCTTTGATGGCAGTTTCAGCACAAATGTTATCCCATCTTCTTTGTCTTTGGAGATTGACAATCATGAGTTTCCTCATTTCCTTGATTTGTCATGTTTCTTGGTTGAGTTTGGCCATGATTATGTTGTGGCTTCTTCAAGCTTGGAGACTCCTAATCAATTTTCAAAGACATATATTTTGAGACTTCATCCTTCCTCCTTTCAGTTGAACATGGAGTGGCTTCTTCATCAACCTATGGATTTGTTTCTTCCTAAGGGAAGATATGTTGCTTGTAGGAATTGGATCGTCTTTTGTTTTCAGGCACTCTTCATCAACATCAGAGCTTCTTCATTGTGGGGAGGATATCTTGTCTCTCTTTTTCCCTCTTATGGGGGGGTCATTAATTGTATATCCATGATGCATATTAGTCCTTGGGGAGTATCATTGAGTCCTCCATACATCATCTTGTTTGAATTTTTTCTCTCTTTTGGAGAGGAGTTTTGTTCCGCTGGGTTTTCTCCTTTTCTCCATTTGTGAGATATTGCATTTTAAATGGGTATCTAACATGGCCTAGTAGTGGGTACCCATAATAATCTTTTTCATATTTTACATCTTTGCATAATAATCTACTCCCTAAGTTGCATTTAAGGGTGGTGTTGGTCTGAATAAATGTCTTGTACCTAGCTACTCCTAGCAAGGGGGATTTATTCACATGTTAAGTTTACTTAGGTCCTATGTGATTTTCTAGAAGTCTTAGTTGTCTAGATAAGATCTTAACTTATCTTTTTGACTTTTTTGTCAAGTTAGTTGTCTCATAACATAGGATTAAGACACATGTCACAATCTTGTCTAATCCTATTTATAAGCAAGGCCTCTCATGTACATTCATCTCAATCTTGCATCCATAATCATAGCAAGTTGTTCTTGCCATTTTATATCTTGTGGAAGATATTTTGGTCTAGCAGTTGTTCCTAGGTTGTTGGGAGTCACCCTTAACTCCTACAAATTTACTGCAGACACTGAGACACAAAGATGACTTTTAGACCTAGAACCCCTAAATTTCAATTTAACTATTTTATAGTACAAAAAGTTTTCAAAACATAAATTATTCTTCATTGTAATAAAAGTAATTACACAAACTTATAACATCATTTAAAAAGAAATTGTATAGCTTTACAATCAAAAGGAAGGTTAAAACCAAGATACAAGCTTTTTCAAAGTAGCACAAAAGAATATTTCACAAAAAATATTTCAGACCATACCTCAATTCATCGTCCAAATATGTAATTTCCAACTCCCCTTGGGCTTGTGGAGGTGCATCAATACTTATCTACAAGAACAAGGTAGGACTTCATTCACATCTAGTTGACGAGGAAATGAGCATGTTAACAACTAGATGGTTGGAAAAAGATGGAAATCCAACCGATGACAAAAGACTAAGGAGAAAAATGATCCAAATGAGAATAAAAATGGACAAAAATTCTTGAAATTGAACCATCGCTAATCAACAAAATCAGAAGAAAAATGATAATGCTCACCAGACCAGCAATCTTGAACTTGTCAAATTTTACAGACACTCTACTCCCGCTCAAAGGGGTTAAATTTGCTGTTACCTGAAAGATTACATAATGCTCAAATGTGATCAACAAAGTAATCTATGGAAATTTAATAACATTCATAAAAAAGTGCTTCAAGGGGAAAGTAAGATTATCCAAAGTAATAAATTACATGAATTAGAAAATGATCCATGCAACAAGAAGAATGCACTAAATGAGATGTATAAAACACAATATTCTTGGAATTTCCAACAACAAATGCATGCTTACAATATGAGATATTCCCTACTAAAAAGCACATAATAGTAGTACAATCATAAAGAAGCAATTATAATATCATATATAAATGTTACAGAAAAATATAAGTATTATAAGTATTATCTCTATATCCTTATATGCTCCATGCAATCATTTATGCATTGTTTCATAAATCTATATTGCCCCATCTTCCTAAAGTTTGAAAAAAATCTCATACCACTTGACACATGCATCCTTGCTTCAAGTAACTTTGGTATGAATCTATACAATATGTAATATCCCTTGTAGGGCGTTTGCTCAAATCCAAAAGAAATTTTTGCGATCACTCAAATCCTAGCTCTTTCTAATCACCAAGTTCCCGATGTGGGCAAGGTGAGAGCATAGGAGTCTAGAATGAGGATAATGAAATTAACTAAAAGATATTAGTGGCTAGCAAACCAATTTACAATAGAAGCAAAGTCATACAATCAATCAAGCTAACATGGCTAATAATGACATGCATATTCTGATTAAGCCAAACTAGTTGAATACAAATTGAATTGCGTCAATGTTAAAATGACAAACTATATCACCTGATTTTGATACACGCAAGCTAACAGGTAATATATTGAAAAATAAGAGGATCCAACAGATAAACTAACCAGGGTCTTTAGTAATCAAATAAATTACTGATAATGAATTGACCAGGATCTTCAGTAATCAAATAAATTACTGGTAGTAAATTGTCCAATTATCACAATCTTTGAGAGAAAACCAACTATTTCACTTCAATAACCACATCCAAGTATTATGTCAAATAAATATCCATCATTAAGCAAGGACACATTTTTTCAAACAATTGGAAAGCTAATTGAAAACACATGAAATAATTACACAGAATATATAGCAAGGCTCAAGAAGGAGCAACAGTGCAACTAATAACAATCTTCAAGCCCAACTCTGTTGTTCATGAGATGTTGAATTACAACTACTTGTCCACACCAACTACTGGTATAACTAAGCATAATATTACAACAATAGAAATCTTTCTAGAATCGTGACCAAGCAGTGGAATAAAGATACAGAGAAAAATCTAGAGATAGAAGCTAAAATTGAATAAGCTTATGCAGTTTATATTGATCCAAACATCGAAACACTTAACAATGATACGTGTAGCAGTGGTACAAACTATACCAAGGGAGTATGATAGGTAGAAATTACCATATTTGAATGGTATGGAAAGCAAGAATATTTATTACCATTATAAAGCTTAACTTCTTTTCAAATTGCATCCAAATACAAGATATTCAATGGCCAACAAGGAGCTAAATTCAAAATTATTATATTATCCAGGGATGAATCATAGCCTCAATACCAACCTTTAGATAAGGGTATCATTGCACTTTGGAAGGTAAAGCGGGTCCCACAAATTATATTATCGTCCCTTAATAGTATGGCTCTCAGCAGATTTCCTTGTCTTTTCATTTGCTATAGCCGGATTTAGAGAGTTTTCTAGACAGCTGCATACATTCAGACTTTGTTATTACAAAATATCAAACCTGGGCGACCACATAGAACTTTATGGCAAATTGTTGTCAAAGTTTGTCTCCCCAAGAGGGACAGTAGTCAACAAATGGCCCAAAATTACCTCAACACCTATGGCTAGCAACAAGTGCAAAAATATCAGCAACTTTAATCCCTACGATCCTTTTTTTCTAGGAAGTATGTGGCATTCCTCACTTGGTGCGGCACTAGCAATAGGTGGAAGTTATGCTATAGGCTAGGTAATTATAAATTAAAACCTCCTAGAACATTCAGCAGATAAATAATATTAAACTAGAGCCCGTAACGAATTGATATGAATTGCATCAAATATTTATTTAAATGATATAAACCCTTGCAAGACCACAACGAACTCACAAAACTGAAATATTAGAAATATTTTTACTCAGACAAAAATCTTAAACACAACAAACTAGGAGCACCCCAAAAATATTATTATTGTATTTTCTAAAAACCCACAATACAACTAAACACATGAAAACTGAAATCTTCATACCAAAAACCATACTAGAACTAGATGCATGCACCACTTTGGCAATCTTTGAATGAAACCACTCAAATGGCTAAGAGGGTTTTCGTCCTCAAAACCATCTTGCCAAAGGATTTTTGGCCTCAGTAAGGAGAAGAAGAAATCACAGTTATTCTCTATAGAAGAAATTCATAAAATGAGCAAGCAACTCTTTTTTAGATCAATCCTCCTTTTATAACTTTTCGAGAGAAAATAATATATATATATATATATATATATATATATATATATATATATATTGAGAATTATTCCCTCAAAAGTTATAAAATATAATAAAATGTCCTTTTTCACACACCTTTACGCACCTTGTGTCTAGTAACACTTTAAACATTCATTTATATCAACCTTTTAAAATAATTAAGTATAATTCATCTTTTAATATAAAGTTACTTTTGACAACTTTATTTAATTATTTAATTATTTCCATAGTTTCAAAAAGGGAGACATGACACAATGTTACTTCTAGTCATTTTCAATCTGTAAAAATTATTTGAAATAGCTCAATAGTATTTTTTCAAAGTTTATTAAGTTCAGTTGATCTATAAGGATCGAAGAGAATATGCAATACCCCACACATGGCTCTTCATGCTCCATGACTCCTTATGCTCATCATATGACTTCTCATGCTCCACACGACTCATAACATCCCATATGTCTCTTCATTTTGAAGGCAAGAAGATGCTTCATTTGCTTGGTTAGCACATATTTGAAGTCATGAAAGGGAAAATTACATCATGGGAAGCAAATTGAGTATTCAAGTGACTAGTAGATGAAGTTAGCTGAAAAGCGAAATGGTAGACCTGACAGCTAAGAAGAACAACTAGAAGTTGTATCTCTTATATTTGTACTTGTTTGTTTTGAGTAATAATAATTAGGTGGACAAGCAATTGCTTCTACCAACTGATTTTTCCTTATCTTGGGGTTTGCCATGAAAAAAAAACTTATGTTGGGCTGCAAACTTTCTTTGTTAATTATTAGTTTACCGCTAAACAACATTCCATCCATTTAATTAACTATCATTTGAGTTTTTCAAGTGGCATAGTAACACAAATTGTGTCATTTTGTTACTTTCTACTATAAACTAGGGAAATCATGGATCATATTGATATCATAACAGATTGTTAATCCTTCAGAATTGATGCAGGGGGATCACCCTCCTGCTGCTCAAACACACAAAAACTACACCACAACTCGCAATACCCAACAGGCAACACTCTGCCCACACTCATTGCAGCAAACAATAGATCTTTTACTCCAGTTCACTATTCTAAACTCATATTATAAACATGATTACACAGCCAAGCCAATATCGACAATTACATTTGTCAATTAATTTGGAAATTAAAATTTACACACAATCCATTTACACAATTCAAATCTCAGATTTTACAACCAATCTTTTTTTCAACCTGCATTAGCCACTTGATGCTCTGCTCATTCTACATTTATTGCCTTTGTCTTGGTCAATCTTAATCCGAAATTTTCTTCCTTGGTTTTTCTTTATGCAGTCCTTCCACTATTCTCCATGGAGCTTGACCAATTCAATGCACAGCTTCAAGTTTACATCTGCTGTTGCAATTCAGATGTCCAACAAAATGAATGTAATCACTCCTTTGTCTGGCCCACCCTTCAGTTACTCATGCCAGTGATGAAATACCTCTGCTTCGGATGCCTTATCACTCCTGCACAGCCCCTTGGAAACCTCTGTATTTCTGGCCGCCCCACACTTCTTCGCAGCCTTCCCTTCTTCAAATTATGCACAACCCTTCACAGCCTCTAACAATTTCTCGTTTCAATGGTGCACGCCTGTTCAAATACCCACTCAATGCAGCCTTTTCCAATTTCCTCACAGGCTCTCTTGAGGCCGTCCCTCCTCTCTTTCCAAATCTGAGTCTATATTATTTTCTTAATCGATGCTTGACTTTTTGTTTTCTTCACAAGCTTGATTCCCCCACTTTGCCTCCCGGCCTTCCATGTCTATCGGCTTCTTCAAATTCCTCTTTGCAATATTCTATATCGTCTTCCAATGGTTTCCTGTGATGCCCTTTCCAAGCTGCCCACGTGTGCTGCTTCAAATGCTTGTCAACTTTCATACAAATGAATTTGATTTACAAATTGCCCCTTCATATTCCATCGATCCTCCTCCTCTTTCCTATCGGGCTGCTTCTTTTCATTAATCTTCTCCGATCTCATTCTTTCTTTTCTTTTAAATTTCTGCTAAATTAATAGACTGCACCCCATTTTCCTTTGTCTTCTGAATCGGTTGTATGTGTTTCGTCCCTTTCCTACGCCCATTTCCTTATGAAATTTCCTTTGTATTTCAAATTAACTAAGTGAGGCATTTACTTTTATTTGCTGATTAAAATTCTTTCGCCCATTCTGCCTTTCTCGTTCTCAATGGACCATCAATGCCAAGGGCACCAAAAGACTTTATCTGAAACATTGCAGTGTAGGTCGGAATCAAAGAGTTGAATTCCTGAAAGATTAATTTTGCAAATTCTTCCAAAATTGAGAGATAACAAAACAAGATCCAACAAACCAAAATCAAATCAATATTTTTTTGGGCGATGCAGGATTGCCCTTTCGCCGGAGTGCTCCTGCACCAAGAATGTGATGAAGTTTTATGCTAATGACCAGAGCTTTGAAAGACAAAGAGTTGCTACATTGCAATCTTGAGATCTCTACTCAAAAGTGGAATAAGGAGGTGAGAATGGATAATCTGGACCATTTCTATCATGTACCCTTTTTCGAAATTATGGAATTAATTAAATAATTAAATTTAAGTTGTCGAAAAAGTATATTTCTAAAAGATGACTTATATTTAATTATTTAAGAAGTCATTATAAGTGATTGAATAAAGTGTCGCTAGACCTAAGGTACAAAAAGTGAGTGGAAGAAAGCATTTTAATATTTTTATAACTTTGAGGGGATAATTAAATAAAAATAAAATAATATTTTTACTATTTCCTTGAAAAAGGTTATAAATGAGAGAATTGTTTTAAAAAAGGCTTTTCTTACTCATTTGAACAATTTCATTTTCCAAGAATGAACGTGAGTTCTTTCTTTCCCAAGGGTGAAAACCCTCTGCTATTGTTGATTTTGAGGATGAAATTCCTCCTAGCCTTTTAGTGCATCTGCATTTCCACACAGGGATTGCCATTGCGCTCCAATTGATGAAGATTTCTAGATTTTTAGTTTCCAGTTTAGTGTGAGGATTTCAATGATTTTCAATATTCTATGTTTACTTCCAATTGTTAGTTTTAGTTTTGGATTGATGGTTATATAGTAAAAAGTTGCATCTGTATCAGTTTTTTTATGTATTATGTGATTTCAATGCTTGATGAAGCCATAGCATTTGTTTGAGTTGGTAGTTTTGACCCAACTTCCAACTTATCGTACTTTCTGCTCAGTCATAATTGTGCAAGGTTGAAGAGACCTTGGACTAATCGTACAAGAATTGGCATGGATTTAATGATGTGAGCTTTCCTAAGCCTGATAGTACATCTGTTATACTAGCCGCACCAATTCATAGATTGATCACTGCTGTTGAAAACTATATATGAAGCTGTAACAGTCAATACAAGAGTTGCATGCCCTATTTGGATAGTCTTTTAGTGACTGATTCAATAATGATTAACATCTCTCAGCTGGCCATACATTTTCTGCTAATGGTCGTAACCTTTCATTGACCTCACATTGGCCATACAATTTGAAGTTTTTATATTTTAGGAAGTCGTACATGTATTTGGGAAGGAGACCTCTAGTTTTTTGGGAGATTAACAGCCTGTTGCTGACTGATATCAGCACCAAACACTATTGTGTAACCTGCAATAATGGTTTATTCGGTACACTTTGTGTTCCAGAATTGGTTAATACAACTTCAGGATCAATCACAACTGTTTCCAACAGTTCATTTATAGTTTTCAGTTTGAGACTCAATTTATGTGAAAAGGTATTGATTTATTTTCAGTTTTCAAAGTATTGTTTTCAATTAATTGGATTTGCAAAATAATCATTTGTATCTCAATTACTTGCAAAAGTCAAACATTGTAATACTAGATGATTTACCACCAATTGTTTTGATTGATATTGTAAAAATCCTAGATGGTTCACTATTAGATCCCTATTCTTATTGTAAAAGATCCCAGTTGGTTTATCCAATGGATCCTCTTTATTTTAGTACATTACTTGCCAGCTTGGCATGTATCGGAATTGGATAATCGAGTTTGTCATTTTGGCAGACACATTTTCACTTGTTATCAGCCATTTTGGCTTTATTGGAATTTGCATATTGCTATTTACCATTTTGACATTGATCAATTCTATGATTTTCTTCTAATGTAATTTGGTCAACTAGCCACTAGTATCTTTCAATTTAATTCCTTTGTCCAAAATCTAAAAGTGAACTTAAATTACAAATATGTCTCCAAAATAGACATCCACCTTTAAAGGAGATCTGACATCCACCTTTAAAGGAGATCTGAGATCCACAAATCGTGGGAGTCAATTAGACATTCTTGATTAGTGGGATCTGACATGCATGATCTATGGAGATCTGGAATCAACTTGGAAAGGGGTATCAAGTTGACTTCAGTCATAGTTATTGCTACTTTGGAGGGTAGGATGTCCTTTTTGAGGTGCTTGACACCTCATCACTATTGATCAACGGTCTTTTATCCATTGGTTGACTTCTTCTACCGTACACAATCTGCTTTTGATATTCAACCTTCTTTGCAGCTGTGTAATCTAGACTTTTTGACATGAAGTGTGGAAGGTAGTGTGATAGTAACCTGATGGTGGCTTTGTATTTGAATTGACTACCTTCTGTATTTGGCTATCCATTGAACAATGATGTCATGCATGCCTTCCAAGGTGTCCAACTTGAATACAGGCTTTACTTGATGCATGTTTGTGTCAAGTGTTTTCATGAAATCGTGAAGTAGGACCATTTTGGTCTTGATTTTAACTTGAGAGTACTACACTCTGAAAAACTTGATCACTGCCTGTAAACACAAATACGTTCAAACAAATTTTGAAAACCCTTAAAAATAGCCATCTGTCGAGAAATATTTTTTCGGGAAAAATTTGGCACATGGGTTTTGTCCGTGCTTCAATGCTGAACAGACCCAGTTCCTTGGATTTTTTATTTGGAGACTTTTTTGGAAAGATCCCTTAAAAAAGGGGCAGCAAGTTTGTTGATTCTAGCAAATCTGAAAAGATGGGTTTCACTGGAAAATTACGCTAATCATACCCAGTTGGCCAGATCTAAGGTGGCTTGTTGTTTTCTATGACATGCAAAAAAAATTTAGACAGAAGAGAGGAAGTAGACAAGAGGTGAATTGAAAGTTATAATCTGCCCTTTTGCAAAAATTTGACTTTGGAATCAACCTCAGAGAAAAAAACCTTTAATGCCACTGATCTTCAAAAATATCGAAGGACTGTTCAAAACCTCCGCTAGATCTTGAAAATACGTTCTTGGTAGCAATTTGTCGTTTTATCCTTCAACCTGCAAAAGAATAAGTGAGAATGGGACGCCTAGCTTGAATGTATAATGATTCAAGTTGAGATCCACCAAGTATGGGCGCCAACTCATGATTTAAGCCTGATTTGGAGTTCAAAAAGGTGATTTCCACTAATTGTGGAGTGTTTGGCCTCTTTTTGCCTCCAAAATTTGTTAACTCAAGTCAACATTTGCTTTTGACTTTCTTAGGTGTCCCTCTTGGAGTTTTGATCATTTTCATCATTCTTTGCAGGCTGAAGTGCCTCCGTTTGATCTTCGATCTTGGCTACTCGATTGATCTTTGGCAATTGCTGATAGATCCGTTGTCAAGATGGGATTAGCCTGATGAGATATGTCTAGGAGAGATTAACTCAGAAAACTGAGTTTGAGCCTCCAGAATAAAGGACGCCTTTCTTCAAGAGGGGCACTTTTGGTTGTGCCTTAGTCAATTTTCATTGACTGTTCTTTGTTTTGGCCTTTTGTTTTACCATCTATGCCTTGATCTGACATTCTCGTCGATGGATGATTCTGATGACTCTACTTGACAGTGCATCGGGTAGCCAGCTCAGTCCTGCACAGGATGACTGACTTCTCAGCTTCAGACAGTGAGTTTATGCCCTACAAGTTCAAGGGCGCCCCTATTGGCTTTGTTGACTGATTTTATCTATGTTGAAACTGTTTGCTTTGATCTCCATTGTTAGATGATTCAGTTATCAGATTCTTCCGCTGACAGTCTGGTTGTCGAGATTCGTCAAAGCTGAGAAGATCGTTTTGGAGGTCAGTGATCAATCAGACTACATTTACTCCTCCAAAAGAAAGGGCGCCTTTCTTCAAGAGGGGCACTTTTCTTCTGTACTTAGCCAATTTCTTGGCTTGTTCCTTCAGTTCTGGCTTTTTTTGCTTGATCTCAACGTGTGATTCTTGGCGTGTCTTGTGAACGTGTTGTCAGATTGATCAAGTAGCTAGGAGGGAGCTGAAAAGATGTCATGTATAGAGCAATTGCGGATAGGTTCATCAAATGCCTTGAACTGAGGGGTGCCCCTGGCCAACACAGGTGCTTTTGTCATGCAGCTCACTGATTTGCTTTGTTCATTACTTGCAGGTTCTCCATACTTTGTTGACGTTTTGCCAGTGATCCTTGAATCAGATGATCTGATTGATAGTTTCGTTGTCGAGCCAGCACGAACGTGAAGAAGACGACTGATCTAAAGATGTCAGGTGACTGCATTTTCCCTCCGAGATCCAAGGGCACCTTTCTTCAAGAGGGGCACCTTTATCAACTGTTGATTGTGTTTTGCCTTGGTAGCAAAACGTCCACCTTCCAAAGTTAGCCAAATTTTGGCCTTTTCCGTTTTCAGAATCTTATTCGTTGAACAGCATCATTTTCATCCTTTTCTGCCATAGCTTCTTCGTTGGAGTTCTTGAAGTTTAGCCTTCAAGACCTAGTACTGGCCAATCTGCCATTAATGGTTGCGAAGCCCCAAACTTTGTTCCTGAAAACGAGAATAGACCCACTAGAGTAAAACATGTATTTTGATGATTCTGACTTGATCAGTGTGATCGTGAAGTCAATTAACCCTATCAAAATCATTTTCAATCATTTCCGAGGTCCTCTTTTTTAGGGTTTCCCAAAAAATAGGGGTACGAAACCCTAATTTTCAGTTTTTTAGAATTTTAACCAAGGTTCCTTGACAGAAACCCACAACGACCTTATGTTTGGTTTGACCTAAAACATACTTTTGACGGCATTTTTACACTATTTAGCTCAATTCAAGCAGAATGCCATAAATTTATTTTGGGTACAACAATTTGAAACTTCTTTGAAAACTCCATCAACTAAGACGGCTTTGCATTGCAAATGGCATTCGTTTGCTTTCCCTTGAATGATGTTGTGTCCACATAAGATGTCTTTGGCATTCTTATCTATCAAACATATTGTTGTACCCAAACCAAATTTTTTGCTTCATTAAGGCATTTTACTTAAAATGGTCTAAACCTTGTAAAAGTGGGGTCAAAACTTAGTTTTTGGGCAAATCAAGTATGGGCTTTTGATCAGTGTGATGTTAGGAAGATACTGGCAAAATTTGAAAATTTTGAAAATTAGGGTTTTTGAACCCTGTTTTTAGGTCAAAACCCTAAAAAATAGGAACTTGTCAGAATTGGCTGATATTAATTTTGATTGGCTTATTTCACATCACGATCACATTGGTGAAGTTGGTTTCAGTTAAAAGTCAGGTTAAAGTTGGTGGGTAGTTTTCAAATTTTCAGGAGAAAAGTTAAGACCTCCAAGGTCGTCAATGGCAGTTGGCCAGTACCAAGTGTCAAAATCTAAGCTTGAAACCCAAAGCAGAACATTCTATGATGAAAGATGCTGAAAAAGATGTTTCTTGACAGAGGGGGTTTTCAGGTTGGCAAGAAGTGCCGAAAAATATTCTAAGTTTGGAAGCTTTTCACTATGTAATGTAGGAGACACTAGCGCAATCAACGTGCAAATCAACTTTACACATCCGTACATGTGAAAATAGTGAAGATACAGTCATGTACACATGTCAGCAGTGGTGACATCTCTACATGGTCAACCTCAGCAGCTGATGTGGTGTTCACAAAGCACGAAGTGGTGAAAATAGATTAAAACCATCAAGCAGAAAGTGGATCTGTGCCCCTGTAGCCCATAGGCGCCCTTCATTTTGAAGGCCTAGATCTGAATGCATGTGCTTGCTGATAGTTTCAGTCTCTTCAGAATCAGTTTGGCTTTCTGGTAAGCTATCAAGCGAGGACGTACATAGTGCAGAGCTTTGGTTATCAAGGTCAAAAGTTGAGGCTGCAAGCAGGATGCAAGTCACAGGAAATTGCATGTTCATGGTTTGAGCGCCCCTGTAGCTCAAGGGCGCCCTTGAATATGGCCCTCCAAATGGATGAGTTTGTAGATAAGGTCTTCGTAAGATCTTTTCCAATTCAATCCAGCTTTGCAACGCACCCGTTCGCAAGACGATCCGACTTTCTGAGTGACCGTGACAGAGGTTCTACCAAGCACGTAAAACAGAAGATGGAAAAACGTAGCTACACACAGTTGCACATCTGTAGGCTAGGGGTGCCCAGCCTTTAGGCCTGTCAGATAGGGTTATTTGCATTTGTAGTCTTCACGAGACTTGTGCGCAATTACTCCAACTATCCAACGAGTCCAGCCGTCAGCCTCCGGGATTTGGCGAACGTTCGTATGTGCAGGGTCAAGGTGGTGATGCCGAAAAGTGAATGTGACTGGAGACAACCAAAAAATGACTTAAGTATGGCAAGTACTAATTTCCTTGAAAAAGGTGCCCTTCTCTTTGAGGCCTTAGAAGCAATTTTTTGGCTTTGTTGTCTCCAGAGACATCTCTTGTAAGTTGACCCAACTATGCAGAGAGACATACAGTGCGCGAATCGGAGCACTCCAGCTCCCGATGTCAAGGGTTAAAGTATGGCGTTCAGATGAAAGTCACACTTTTGTCAAAATGGTACTTGTGCCTTCACAAGCCAAGGGCGCCCATCTTTTTGGGGTTCCTGATACAGCTTTCAGATACCTTACATACAGTCATTGGATGCAGAGTACTTCCAATCACGCAATGAATCTACTATTCAGTCGATAGGGTTGATCATTCACCATCAGTGGTCATTTGAAGCATTAGAAGGCAATACGGAGAAATGGCCAAGTCTGGAATCAGTGCATCAATTTAATCAAAGGCGACTAATTTTCTAAGGTATCAAATGTTGATTTTAGCATATGCAACTCCCAACAGACATTTTATCCTTGCTATGCAGGCTTCACAGTGGATATCTCAAATCAGTCGTAGGCAAGGTTACCCCAAGTTTCTGGGACGGGGAAGGCAAGGGACGGCGGGACGAGTCCCCAAGTTTCCGATTTTTGAGGTCAAAATTAGGGACGGCAGGGGACAGCTATATAAAATATAGGGAAAATTTAAAATATTCATATGAAAACATGGATAAAGCATACATAATATACGTTATAGAACCTTAACATATAGCATTTGTGTTCAATATTCTTTGTCAATACTCAATACACATTGAAAATTCAGAATTAACATACATGAATCATAATACAACCTCCAAGTTATACTTTATAAACTTATATCAAATTACATAAGGTTATTTCCAGCTCACAAACTGTTGCACTCAAGGAGTTTTGGGCATCAAATTGCCTTAATAGTCAGCCTATTTCCAATTGTGAAGAACTGTTTGAAAAGGTCAAAATCCTAAGTCTTTGTCTCTAAAACCTGTTAGTGAACAGCAAGCAAATAAATTCAAGTTTACACACTTTTGGAATAACTTTTTGTTATTTTTATATATCTCTAATAGAGCATCAAATATTTATCTTGTGAGTATTCCAAATATTGTGAAAGATATATGAAAATAATTTAAACGAACAACTCGAAAACCAAAAAACTGAAAACTATATATATATATAATTTTTAAAGCATGCTTTGACATGGGGGACTACTGGGGGACGGCTCAGGCGTTCCCGGGACTGGTCAGCCGTCCCTCTTTTGGTCAACCCCGTCCCCCTGTCCTCGGGACGTTTCCTAAGATTTCTGCAAAAAGAGGGACGGTCCCCAGTACCTGGGACGTCCCGGGAACGAGTACGGGGCATTTGGGGGGGGGGGGGACACGTCCCCGGGTTTCCCTGGTCGTAGGTTCACTCGGTCACCCGAAAATCAGAGCTGAATATGGCCAGATGTAACTTTGCAGTCAACTATAAAGTAGGAGATACTCAAAAATCTCGTAACTCTTGCAAATGGACGCCTAGAAGGTCAAATTTGGACTTTCTGGAATCAGTGAAGTTTGCCGAGCACATCCAGACGCTATTTTTGGCGAAATGATTAAAATAATATTTTTGCATGCAAAGCTTTAAAATGGCGATTTTTTTCAAGAGATAAATATTGGCACCTCTTTTAGTAATTTGCATGTTTCAAATTAAATACTATTTTTAGTTTGAGACTTAGAGTCAGTGGCAGTTCAGCTGGTAAAGACCCAATCAAATTATTTCTTCCAATTAGGGTTTCAGCATGCAATCATGCATAATGGTACGACTTTGTTTATTTAACCAAGTATGGCGCCATTTCTCATTCACATAGCTTACAGAATTCGAATTTCTTCAAGAGATTGGCGAATTTTCATCAGACAATCAAGTTTGAAGGCGACAAATATTCTTTTGCAGGTACAAATCCAGATAAAAATAATAAAAAACGTCTTTCTTCTCTTCTAAAATTCCTCCATTTTCTCATCTAGACTTCTCTCACATGTTCGAAGAATTGGCAAATTTTGGCAAAACAAAAAACTTGGATTGATTCAAAATGATCTCCTCAACAAAACCCATGTGCTAGAATTTCTAGGAAAATTTGTTCTAGAACATCAGTTCTCGAAGCTTTAATTTTCTCAACCGAAATTCCTTTGCATGGCTGAGTAGAGGTCGAATTTTTACATTTTTGACGTTTAGGGTTGTCTTAGAATCACTTTCTGGACAAAACCCATATTTCAGAATTTTCGATAAAAAGTTACCTTTCGACGAACTATTTTTAGCTTTCGAAAAAAGTTGTCAGAATATAGCCGTGTTCACAGTCAACATACGTGTTTTTCAAAATGCAATTCACTCAGCTCGAATTCAAGACCATGTAAGTCTTGACTCATGACTTCATCGGAACAGTTGATACGAATCTACATAAGTTGCTTCCAAAAGCAGTTTTGGATCCACTCAAGATCAAAGATTCGATAATCAAGAAAATTCAGCTGTCCAGGTTACTTGAGGCCGCTTCCATACCTATCTCAGTTCATTGCGTAGAGTTTGTAATGTCTTGCATTAAGCATTACAATTATGTTGCACGAGAGATACAGCCAGTAGATGGGCATGTCATATGCAGTCTCAAACCCCTTGACATCGAGCGAAGTCTGGGTATTCCTCAACATCCAGATGGGTTGGTCATTTCCATGAATCAGAGCAAGCAAGCATTCAATGTTGAATTGGATAAGTGTCAGAGTAAAATGACGGAGAGGTGGTTGAAACAGAAAAAGACCAAGTTGCCAAACAACGTAGGTCGTGGCGAGTTCAAGGATGAGTATGGTATTCTGATTACACTGCTTAATCGTGTCTCAGATCATGCAGATGCAAACAAATTTCACCCATGGATGTACTACATCATTGGTCAAACCATCTCTGGGCAAGAGCATTATGACTGGGCATCCTTCATCAGCGATGCTATTCACGAGCAAATCACCGGTTTCCTAGTTGCGCACCAGTTTCATGTGTTCCTACCTTGTGTACTTGATCGCCTATCAGGGTTAGTTTAACGGGTTGAGCACGGTGGGCATCCTCAATGCACAAAAGGTCTATCGTTATTATGATCAGCTTGAGTTCGTGAAGGTTGAAAGTCATTTCAAACGTGTGCAGGAGGCTTTCTTGACATATACAGTAAGAAAATTAGATCAGGAGTTGCACATTCGTATCTTAGCAGTTGCTAGAGCAGCAATGGAGACTTGGGCAGACTGGTACATTCAGTTCCCTACATACACCTATATCCGTGTCTATGGATACACAGAAAGTCATTTCAAACGTGTGCAGGAGGCTTTCTTGACATATACAATAAGAAACTTGGATCGGGAGTTGCACATTCATATCTCAGCAGTTGCTAGAGCAACAATGGAGAATTGGGCAGACTGGTACATTCAGTTCCCTACATACACCTATATCTGTGTCTATGGATACACAGGAAATCCAACTATGCTACCATGTTATTGTTCGAATAAGACAATATTCATGGAGTTCCTGAGGCAGCTGTATGAGGTTCACAAACGTTTGCGCCACAAGCATAAACAAGCTGCCAACTTTCCTTTGCAGTTCGGGATATATTGGTGCAAGACAGTAGTTGATGCTAAAGCTGCAGGACAGGAGTTAGAGAATTGCAAACTCAAGTACCTGGTTGACACATGCACATATGATCCTTGGGGTCATTACGCGGTGCGCCTTGGTAGTCGCTCTTATCACAAACCTACACTGGAGGACTACTGGGTGAATTGCGAGGATGACTTCGAGGTACGCAGACGCAGCTATAGTAGGTTCTCTCTTCCACAGATATTTGTCTTCTTGGCAGAAGAGGTGGAAGGTTTGTCAGAGGATGAGGGAGATGCACTTCCTCAGTTTTACAAAGAGCAGGTTGATGGACAACCACTGCCGATAGTTAATTGGTACGCCAAGGAGTTCTCAACGGTGAAGGAGAGGTCAAACAGAGTCATCCAGAATAGTATGCTTTATCTAGAAAGCAGAAGGACCAGAAGGGTATCCATGCCTAGAGCAGAGCCGCCACCAGTGGGAGTTGTACTACCCTCCTTGCCAAAACCCAAGCAGAAGAAGAGGAGTAACCCTCCTAAGAAGAATCCGGTGCCTAGTAACTCAAAGGGAAAAGCACATGTTGTTGTTCCACATGTAGAGCCTATCAAAGAAATTGTTCAGAGTTCACCACAACTTGAGGTTCAACCACGTATACCGTCACCAACACTAGAGCAGCCTCCAGTTCCAATTCACATTGATTTGGACGTGGACTCACCACCTCGTAGTAACACCTCTACACATTCACTTTCATCAGATCCTCCTATGACTAGTATAGATCATTCCAGTGGGATTAGTCGGGATTCGTCTTGGCTTAAGAGTCAGCTGGGAAGAAAGAGGAGACAGCCATCTTATGTTCTTGATCATTCAGATTTCGATCATGATATAAATGTGCCTGACAAAAGGATCAAGAAACAGGTTCATATTGAGAGGAATGCAGATAAGGAGATTGTCGTTGAGACTGCTGCACCTCCAGAGGATAAGAGTCTGGACGAGATGGAAGCTCGAGACTTTGAAGTGATCACAGACAACTTCGGTAGAAGTACTCGTCAGACGGACATTGACCTCCTACAGGTTGCTACAGATAGCGCAAGGGATAGAATGGTGAAGGATGGAGAAGATAAGTCAGCCCTCAAGGCTGATATACAGCAGCTTCGCCAGTACATTTCTAGCCTTGTACACAAGATAGGGGATGTTGTCGCCACACTTCCACATATGTTAGAGCCACCAGCAGAACAGGGTTAGCTTGATCACTTGGTTGCATATGGCAAGCGGTTAGATGAGTGGGAGGAGTTTGTTACTAGAAGTCGCCTTGTACTTTCAGAGTTATACCAGTTGCGGTACAATGCACGTGAGCTCCATTTAGAACTTCAGGATGAGGAGCGTGACTTGGCTATTAGTATACCCAGGGATGAGATCCTGATTGCTAACCTGGGGTTGTCATTTGACACAGTCACAGATGCACAAGATAAAGAGGATGTCTATAATTGGAGAACACAGTTGATCTTCAAGGCTAAGATAGAAGAAACAATAGCATCAGAGTTGGCTGAGAGCAGAGAGCATGTTACTAGAGCACTCCGCTATATAAGAAACTTTGTGTCTCAACTACCATGTCAGTATCAGCGTGTGGGTGGTGACTATGTCGAGCTTGTTGATGTTCAGTCAGAGCTCCAAGCACTTATTCACGGTATTTTTAGTGGTGAGACCATTGGCTGTAAGATGAATCAGCTTACAGTCATGTCAGCATTGTTTGATGAGGCAACCAGGAGTAAAGGCGAGTTTCAGTGTCAAATCACTAGTGGAGAAGACATGTTGCATAGACATGGGATACTTCGTCGGAGCTTCAAATCCCCAGAAGGTGATGCAATCGATGACTTCGTGGATGGGTTGATTGCTCGAGATCAAGGCCAGTAGACTTCAGTTGCAGCCTTTCAGGATAGACTTCATGCACGGCAGTTAACTTGACGCTTCTTTCCAAGTTAACTCGTTTCACATCTCACGCATGTCCATCTTGGAAGTATCAACATTCACTTGGAGTTTCTTTTCTAGGATTTTACATTAATTGATGGTAGTATTCTAGTTAACTTGCTTTCAATAAGGACGTGCATGCTTGCACATTGTCCACTTAGATTAGATGTTTCGGTTAACTAATGGTAGCTTGTCAGTTAACTGTATAGTTTCCTTTATTAGGGTTTAGCAATAAGATCTTGCATGCACTGCAGGACTGTAGTTGACTCAAGGTGATTTTAGGGTTGCCTACACCTTGATGTCTATAACTAAGAGCATTCATCTCATTTGTAATTAACTTTTGCACGAGAGAGTAATATATGTTGTGCCACCTTGCCTGTAATATTGCCTATTTTGTATCTGTTCAAGAGTATTTATTGTGATGATGAATTGTTATGCCACTCGGGTTTCATGCAGTTATTATGGTGAATGCTCATCTTAGTTAAATGGGGTTGTTGGTTTGATCGTTGTTGTATGCGTGTCTCATCTATGCAATACACTATCCCAATTGCTTACCTTGTGTTTTGTGTTCAATAAGCCTATTCAGATTGAGAAGATAGTTGTGCCACCTTGCCTTCAAGTTTAGAATCTGTACCTAAAGCTTATCATTTGATGTGTGTGTCAATAAACTTATTCAGCCAAGCAAATAATCGTGCCACCTTGCCTTCACGTTGTGATCAGCCAAGCAAATAATCGTTCCACCTTGCCTTCACGTTGTGAATCTATGCTTAGCTTATCGTGTATATGTTGTTTTAATAAACTTCTACCCAGCCAAGCAAATAGTCGTGCCACCTTGCCCTCACGTTGTGAATCTTACCTGAAGTTTATCATGTAATCACATTCCTGCTCCATTTCCTCATGCTCTGTTTACTTGAGGAAACTGGATAGATTTAAAGTAGTTAGCTTAGTTGTAGTTAATGACCTACGAAACCAAAAAATCCTTAGCTGCAACATTCTAGGTTTTCTTAACCTTGTGCCTCTTCCAACTGAGATAAAAAAGATAGGATTTAAAAAACTTTACTTTTCCAAGCATATCAGCAAAAGAGGGAGCTTCCCCTCCTAATTTGAAGAGCACTCATTACGCAATGTACATAGCTGTCCGTTTTGTACTAACACTCCAGAGGTGTTAGTTATTACGCCAACACATATCATCTTTTCACATTGCTGACGTGCAAGATTCATTGAAGGACATGCACTATCTCTTTGATGGTAGTGATGCCATCACATCTTTGGTGTTTCAACATGCAGTTCAGATTCTACCCTCTTCTAGTTCCACTTCTCTAATTGGGCATTCAGATCCTATTTCCAAGAAAGACATCTTTATTCAATATGAGGACACCAAAGTTGCATTCAAAGACACATTTGAATTTGGATTCACTACTCATTCAAATTATAGGAATGGCTTCTAAAATCATCAATGGATCTATTTTTTCCTGAGGGGAGAAATGTTGTTTACAAGCAATGATTGTTTTTTGTATTCAAGCTCCATCATTGGCATAGGAGCTACTTCCTTATGGGGGAATTTTTTGTCTCATCTTTTCTCTCCTATCAGGGGGGTATATAGTGTACATTTGTGATAGAAGCAGTCCTTAGGGAATCACATTGACTCCTTTTTTCTTCCATCACATGTACATGATTGTTTACATTTTTTCTCTTTTGGAGAGGAGTTTTTCCCTTGAGGTTTTCTCCACTGATTATGAAAGATTTATTTTTTTGTATATGGGTACCTCATCAAGCCTTGTAGCCAAGACCAATCCATCTGTTGATGTTAATATAGCGTCGGTCTTCACTAAAACTCATATTAATCATGGGCCGACCTTATATTTGATTTATTTCATGTACTTATTCTGGCCGACTTTAATTGTTATTAAATACTTATCAAAGGCCGACCCAATGTGTCTTGTGCAGATGGAAGTTCATCCCTAGCTGAGAGGGAGTGTTGATGTTAATACAGCGTCGGTCTTCACTAAAACTCATATTAATCATGGGCCGACCTTATATTTGATTTATTTCATGTACTTATTCTGGCCGACTTTAATTGTTATTAAATATTTATCAAAGGCCGACCCAAAGTGAAGAGGCGCCTAGGAGATATAAATACAAGGTCACTTCTTGGCTATGAAGAACAATTCGAATATAAACAAGTTCGCATTTTTGGCAGAGCAGAATTCGCAGTCTTAGAAGAAGTTCATACTTAATCAGCAGATCATCATCTTGTAGCAGCAGATCATCATTTTGTAGCAGCAGACCGATTTCAAGGAGAAACATATTCATTTGTATCTTTGCATCTAGGAGAGGTGCTATTATTCATTGTATCAAATTCGGCATTGTGTTGGGCCTGAGTTCAAGCAGATTTCTGCTCTTATTCCTTCAATATATAAGAGATATATTTGCTGGGTTTTTCTCCCTCAAGAGGAGGGTTTTCCCAGGGTATCTTGTTGTGTTCATTGTCTTATGTGTTGCATTTCTTTTGTGAATTGATTATCTAATCTGATCTAAGAAACACTAACATGGTATCAGAGCGGGTGTGAAAAAGATCGTGATCAGATTTAGTTCGCAACACTCACCTCATTTTTTTTTAGTCTATCTTCTAAATTTCTCAAGATGGTGAACGGTCTGAAAATCGAGGATAGACTCGAAGGGATCTCGAACTACATATCATGGAGGTTCAGGTTCATGCTAACTTTGGAAGAGAATGATTTGGCTGAGTTTGTGAAAACAAAAGTTCCCGAACCTGAGGGGGAAGAAGAGAAGCTGCAATGGAGGAAGAAAGACACTAGGGCAAAGAAAGCATTGGTTGATTCCGTCAAGGATCATATTGTACCAATTATCTTCAAGTTGGATACAGCAAGAGAGATGTTTACAACCTTGGAAGAGATGTACGAAATCAACAACACCAGTCGAGCCCTTGCTCTGAAGCAACAACTTCATCATGTGAAAATGGCGAAAGGAGAATCTGTTATTACATACTTCATGAGGATTTCAGAGATAAAAGATCAGCTCTCCACTATTGGTCACATGATTGATGATAAAGAACTGACTATGCTTGCTCTCAATGGTCTTCCGCTTTCATGGGAGGCATTCATCCAAGGAATCAGTGCAAGATCCGAACTTCCCAAGTTTGATCGATTGAGGATTGATTGCATTCAAGAAGAGTCAAGACTAACAGCAAGGGGGATTGGTCAAAGCTCAAAGAATGAAGAATTACAAGTTCTTACCTCTCATTCATCAAACAAAGGAAAAGGCTTTAAGAGAGGTTTCTTCAAAAGGAATCGAGAAGATGGAAATGAAGATGCTCCTACCTTCAAAAGGAAACGAGACATGTCCAAGATTCAATGTTTTCGTTGTGATAAGTATGGTCACTTTGCGAGGGTTTGCCCCCAACGACCTAAGCTTCAAGTTGCCACTGCAGATGTTGAAGAAGTTGCTCTACAAAAGGACTCTAGTGATTATCTATTTTATTCAGCCTTGTCTAGCAATGTTTCTACTGACTCTAATACTTGGTTGATTGACAGTGGTGCTTCTAGGCACATCACCGGATTCAGAAGTCATCTTTCAAACTTAATGGAAAGCAACTCCAGTGATCAAGTTGTTATTGGAGATGATGCTAGATATTCTGTAAAAGGGATTGGAAACTCCACTCTTCACTTGGATTCTGGAATTTCTTTGGAGTTGAATGATGTACTGTTCGTACCTGGAATAAAGAGGAACCTTGTTTCAATTTCAGCACTAGAAGACAAAGGTTATCAAGTTGCCTTCTCTAAAGGGAAAGTTCTTATATGGGCAAAGAACTCCAGCTTCAAAACTGCTCAAGTGATTGGAGTTAGACATGAATGTCTCTACACGCTGTGCACTCGTCCTCTTCAAGCACTTGTGCATAACAGTACCAGCATGTGTGATCTTTGGCATCGAAGATTGGCTCACATTCACTTTCATGCTCTACCTATCATGGAGAAGATGGTCACCGGTCTTCCGAAATTCGAACAAGAACATGAAGGTACATGCAAGGGATGTGCCCTAGGCAAGAACACAAAAGGTACGTTTCATTCCAGTGAAAGTAGATCTAAATGTATTCTTGATCTCATTCATTCTGATTTGTGTGGTCCAATGTCTAGTGCATCTTCTAGTGGTTTCTTGTATTATATTATTTTCATTGATGATTACTCTAGAAAGACTTGGATATATTTCTTGAGATCTAAAGAATCAGAAGAAGTATTAGAAAGATTCAGAGAATTCAAAGCACAGATTGAAAATCTGTCTGGGAAGAGGATCAAAGTATTGAGATCTGATAATGGTGGAGAATACACTTCTGGCACTTTTCGAGACTTTTGTATTGAAGCAGGGATTAAGAGGGAGTTCAGTGTTCCCTATAATCCACAACAAAATGGTATCGCTGAAAGGAAGAATAGATCTATTGTGGAAGCAGTGAAAGCTATGATCCATGATCAAGACTTACAAATCTCTCTTTGGGCTGAAGCATCAAGAACAGCCGTCTATGTTCAAAATAGGAGTCCCCACAGGATCTTAGAGAATAAAACTCCTGAAGAAGCATTCTCAGGCATGAAGCCTGAAGTTAGTCATTTAAGGATCTTTGGCTGTCCAGTCTATGTTCATATTCCAAAGGAAAAGAGAACAAAGCTAGAACCTTCTGGGAAGAAAGGAATTCTTGTAGGCTACAATGAGACATCAAAAGCTTACAGGATTTACATTCCAGAACAGAAGTCTATTGAGATCAGTAGAGAAGTCACATTTGAGGAAGATGTTGCTTATAGAAGGTCCAAAGGCACTCTTATGGAGGTCGATGAAGAAGAATCTCCTCAAGATATGGAAGTTGACCATATTCCAGAGAATCTGAAGGAGGATACAGAACCTAAAGAAGATATTGATCCAGCTGAGCCTTTGGATCCTACTAATGGGCCTCTAGACATTGTGATTGGAAAGAAAAGACCTCTTTGGGCTCGCAGGACAATGCAGGAAGCAGAAAGGTTTGCAGCTCCAAGAGGAGCCTTCAGAGAAAGCAAGAGACCTCACAAGTTCTCTAGTTATGTTGCCTTGATGAGTCAGATTATTGAGTCAGAGCCTTCAAATGTTGAAGAAGCTTCTAGTCAACAAGTATGGAAAGATGCCATGATTGAGGAGTCTATACTTAAGAACGATGTTTGGGATATAGTTCCTAGACCCAAAGACAAATCTGTGGTGTCTTCTAAGTGGCTCTTCAAGATCAAGCATGCAGCTGATGGGAGCATTGAGAAACACAAGGCTAGATTTGTGGCTAGAGGGTTCTCACAAAAAGAGGGAGTTGACTATGAAGAAACCTTTGCTCCTGTGGCTCGTTACACGTCTGTTAGAACCATCATTGCTATTGCTGCATCTAGAGGATGGAAGATTCACCAAATGGATGTAAAGACAGCTTTTCTGAATGGCATAATAGAAGAAGAGGTTTACATTGAGCAACCAGAAGGATTTGAGGTGCATAGGAAAGAGTCTCATGTCTGCAAGTTGAAGAAGGCCTTGTATGGTCTTAAACAAGCTCCTCGTGCTTGGTATGAAAGAATTGATCAGTATCTTTCAAGTCTGGGTTTCTCAAAGAATGATGCAGATTCTAACCTCTACTTCAAAGTAGTAAATGGTGAAGCATTAATTTTGGTTTTATATGTTGATGACTTGATCATTACTAGTGAAGAACATCTAATTCTAAAATGCAAGAAGGAATTAGCTTCAGAATTTGAGATGAAGAATCTAGGTCTCATGCATTACTTTCTTGGCTTAGAAGTTTGGCAAAAGCCAGATGAGATGATTCTAAGTCAAGGGAAGTACACTGTTGACATTCTCAAAAGGTTTGGTATGATTGACTGCAAACCTATGTCTACACCCATGGAGACTAATTTAGATAAGTTGAAAGAAGCTGCAGCTAGTTCAGAACCAGTGGATTCTACGATGTATAGACAATTGATTGGTTCATTGATGTATCTAGTTAACACTAGACCTGATATCTGCTATGCAGTGAGTGCACTTAGCCAGTTTATGTGTGAACCAAAGCAAATACATCTTGTAGCAGCTAAACATATCCTGAGATACTTATGCGGCACAATCGGATATGGGTTAAGATATTCTTCAAACGTAGATTTGGAGCTGCATGGTTTTACTGATTCTGATTGGGCAGGATGTGTCTCAGCTCGAAAGAGTACTTCTGGTTGTTGCTTCAGTTTGGGGACTGCTATGATCTCCTGGTGTAGCAGGTAACAGTCTTCAGTGGCCTTGAGTACAACTGAAGCAGAGTATATTGCAGCTTGTGTGTCAGCTCGTGAGGCAGTATGGCTTCGCAAGCTCTTTGCAGGATTGTTTGGACAATCAATGGAGCCTACTATTATACACTGTGATAATCAAAGCTGTGTGAAACTTTCTGTCAATCCTATGTTTCATGACAAAACAAAACATGTTGAGATCAAGTACCACTATATTAGAGATATGGTACAAAGGAAAGCTATACAGTTGAGGTATATCAGCACTGAAGAGCAAACGGCAGACATTCTCACCAAGCCTCTCGCTAGGATTAAGTTTGTATACTTCCGGGAGAAACTTGGTATGGTGGAGAATGCAGCCGTGAGTGAGAAAGAGTCTCAGTAATCAATGATCCTTGTTGAGAATGCAACTCTTTGCTGAGAAAGAGTTGAGGTGCAAGCCCTTGTTAATACAATTCTCTGCTGAGAGAGAGTTGAGGTGAAAGTCCTTGATAATGCAATTCTCTGATGAGAGAGAGTTGAGGTGAAAGCCCTTGTTTCCACCCTCTGGGAGAAGCTATGGTGGATGTCATGTGTGTGACTCCATGACAACATCACGTGAGAGAATCCGTGATGAGTTTTTACCATCTATGGGAGTAGCCATAATGGTTAATATCACGTTGAGGTGATATTTTATTTTGTTTTCATTCTAACATAATGTGTCTTGTGCAGATGGAAGTTCATCCCTAGCTGAGAGGGAGTGTTGATGTTAATACAGCGTCGGTCTTCACTAAAACTCATATTAATCATGGGCCGACCTTATATTTGATTTATTTCATGTACTTATTCTGGCCGACTTTAATTGTTATTAAATACTTATCAAAGGCCGACCCAATGTGTCTTGTGCAGATGGAAGTTCATCCCTAGCTGAGAGGGAGTGTTGATGTTAATACAGCGTCGGTCTTCACTAAAACTCATATTAATCATGGGCCGACCTTATATTTGATTTATTTCATGTACTTATTCTGGCCGACTTTAATTGTTATTAAATACTTATCAAAGGCCGACCCAAAGTGAAGAGGCGCCTAGGAGATATAAATACAAGGTCACTTCTTGGCTATGAAGAACAATTTGAATATAAACAAGTTCGCATTTTTGGCAGAGCAGAATTCGCAGTCTTAGAAGAAGTTCATACTTAATCAGCAGATCATCATCTTGTAGCAGCAGATCATCATTTTGTAGCAGCAGACCGATTTCAAGGAGAAACATATTCATTTGTATCTTTGCATCTAGGAGAGGTGCTATTATTCATTGTATCAAATTCGGCATTGTGTTGGGCCTGAGTTGTAAGCAGATTTCTGCTCTTATTCCTTCAATATATAAGAGATATATTTGCTGGGTTTTTCTCCCTCAAGAGGAGGGTTTTCCCAGGGTATCTTGTTGTGTTCATTGTCTTATGTGTTGCATTTCTTTTGTGAATTGATTATCTAATCTGATCTAAGAAACACTAACACCATCATTCATCATCAGTGCATCTTTGCATTTCATCATACTCCCTAAGTTGCACTTAAGAGGGGGTGTTGGGGTGAAAAAAGTAAATCACCAAATTAATTATTATTAAGACCTATTCAAACTAACAATATGACACATGTCATAATCTAATTATATCCTCACCTACAATTTCGTCCACATCTTTATAACAAGAATTCATTGTACATTGTAATCAATTATATTTTTGCATCTAATAAAATCTCAAGCTTATAACAAATCAATTGCTTTTCTCTTCTATGATAGGGTGTTGATTCTAGGTGGTCCTTGGGGTGTTGTGGGATTTCAATCATCAACTCCAACAAAGAAATGGTCCAAAAACCAAATCAAGGCCACAAGCAAATCAAAAGGACTTCCAACATGCCTTGAGAAAGATGACCCTTTCCACCTTTAATGGATCCAACAAGTGTATAGCTTGAGCTTGGATACAAATGTTGAACACTTGTCTCTCAAGCCAATGTTGGAAAATGAAGCCATTAAGTTTGCTACACTTCATCTTGAAAGTGTAGTGCATGAATGGTGGTACCATGGGCTGATTATACAAGGACACAACTTCATAAAACTCCCATGAAGAAATCAACAAAAGGTTGATTGAAAGATTTGATAGAAACCCCAAAGTGTATTTCCAAGAGTTGATGCAACTCAAGAAAAACAAAACTACAGAGATTTATGTTGCTGATTTTCAAAAACTTACAGTAATGGTTCTTGACATCACTGAGAGGAGCTTGAATATGCTATTCACGAAAGGTTTATCTCAAGGGTTTAGTAAAATATTTTGATCCTTTATCCTTGTAGGATGATATTAAGAGGTCTCACAACTTGGAGACTTTGATATCCAAGAATAAGTTTAACTATAAGACATCACCTTTGGAGAAATCAAAGAAGAAAATTTAGAAAGAAGATTTTCATGTTCAACCTCAAAAGAACCTACCACCCAAAATGAGTAAAGAAGATGAATCCAAGAACGAGCTCAAAAGGAAGAATTTGTGTTTCCATTGCAAGGAACCCTAGGCACCAAGTCGCAAATTCCTTGGTAAGGGAAAAATACATTATATTGAGGTAGTTTTTAATGGGAAGGAAGAAACCAAAGAGCCTAAAGGTTTAGCAAGGGAGCAAGAACTACATATGAATCTTGAAGATGGTGACACCAAGAGTGATACACTTGCTTCTCTCTCAACTCTCAAGAGCACCAAGGTATTATCCTTTCAGATTTCAAGGAGTCTTATGTGGGTGCAAAATCATATCACTCATCGATAGTGGGACTACCCACAATTTCATTGATGAGGGTTTAGTGGTCAAGAAAGGACTTCATGCTGAAGAGTTCAAAGGATTTGACATCATGGTAGCTAACGAATTTATTATCCATTGGAAAAACAAAATCAATCAACTCAAAATACTCATAGGTGAGCATAAGATTTGTGATGATTCTTATGTTGTTGACTTAGGTGAGAATGATATAGTTTTGGGAGTGCAATGGTTATATTCCCTTAAAGAAATTTTCCAAAATTATCAAACCTTAGAGCTTAAATTTCAATTTAATGGGAAGGAGGTGATATTGAAGGGGCTTTCAAATATGCCACCTTACAAATTTTCGACAAAAAGAATGGAAGTTTTCATCCATAATGTCCTATCATAACCACGGGTAAGTTAGCTACTCATCATGTTCAAAGTACCAAAGATGATTATAATGTGGTTTTTGGTGGTTTGTCTTTGGGACTAACATAGGTTAAAAGACCTTTGGACAAGTGTTGACACTATTTCAGAATTCATGTAGTGAAAAAAAAGATTGCTTGCACAAAAATTTTAGTTTTTATCAAAGTGGCATGACACTTACAAAAGATTGTTGAACAACAAATAGGGAAATTTGAGGAGGTTATATTTGAAGGTATCTTTTAGCTTAGTACACCAAATAGATGGACACACAACCCTCTTCGGTTGATTTGGGATCTTTGAATTACACTAATTTTCATCCAAGATTAATTAGATGGATTGAGTCAACATTGCTTGTGGACAAGCAATCTTAACTCGTTTCGATAGCACACACAAGTTTGTTGAGTACCTCCTATGGTTAGCACAATTGGAGGAAAGGTAGACAGGGGTAGTAGTTGGGACCATAGAAGCATAAATCTGCAATAATTTTCGATTAGTCGCGATTTTTAAAACATCGATAGACTAAACGATTTTTAAAACATCGATCCCATTTCAAACTACAAAATCGCCAAAAAATGCAGATAAGATTGTGCTGATTTTTGCGTGAAAAAAAAACCCTTTTTTTGCGCCAAAACCCTATTTCGTCCATGTGTCACTTCAAGCATGTTTTGGAGGCGATTTTTGGGCCACTCATTTTTTCTGCTCGTTTGAAGCTCTCTCAATTTTTGCTAGTGCTGCTGCTCGCAATTTCAAGCACCCACGGGCCACAATTTCTACTACAAGCCTACAGGAAGGCATTTCATTGCCTTGTCTATGCGTTGGCTTGTCTATTTTATCAAGCAGACCACATTTGTAAACAATTCATTGCCTTGTCTATGCATATGCTTGTCTATTTTATCAAACATACCACATGTCTTTGAAACTGGGGCATTTTATGAAACAGTTCACTGCCTTGTCAATGCTACCACATTTTTCGTACATGTCTACAATTACCAAACAATTCACTGCCTTGTCTATGCATTTGCTTGTCATTATTTCGAGGGATTTTATCTAACAGTTCACTACCTTGTCTATGCTTACTATTATGCTTTGATAGATTTTTTCCAAGCATCCATAGCATGTTCGAAAGCACTTGTTTTAGGCTTTTAGCCATAGCAGCAGCCAGCAAGGCAATAAACTGTTTGACAAAATGCTTTGGTAGACATGTATGAAAAATGTGGTGGCATAGACAAGGCAGTGAACTGTTTGGAAAAATGCCTCAAAGAAATGTGGTCTCATGGTGATGGAATGCCAAGACAAGCAAATTGCTATGATTGTCATGGCATTTCATCACCATGAGACCACATTTCTCTGAGGCATTTTTTCAAACAATACACTTCCTTGTCTATGTTATTGCTTACTATTATTCTTTGATAGATTTTTCCAAGCATCCATAGCTTGTTTGAAAGCACCTGTTTTAGGCTTTTAGCTATAGCAGCAAGGCAGTGAACTGTTTGATAAAATGCTTTGGTAGACATGTATGAAAAATGTGAACTATTTTTAAAAATGCCTCCAAGAACTGTGGTCTCATGGAATGCCATGACAAGCAAATGCAATTGGCAGCTGCTCCTAGTTATTAGTTATGTGTTGTATCCAAAATCTAATTTTTGCTTCAAGAAGGCATTTTGGTAAAAATGATCTAAATCTTGTAAAATTGTCATCAAAGATCAATTTTAGGTCAAACGAAGCATGGGCTTTTTGTGGGTTTATTGTCAAGAGGATACTTGCTAATTTTGAAAATTAGGGTTTCTAACCCTTGCTTTTAGGAAAACCCTAAAAAACGGGACCTTTTCATAAATAACTCAAAATGATTTTGATAGGTCAATTTCACTTCACAATCACACTGGTCAAGTCAGAATCACAAAAGAGTCAGTTTTACTCTAGTGGATCTATTTCACTTTTCCAGGAGAGAAGATAGGACCTTTGAGGTCATCAATGGCAGATGGCCAGTACCAGGTATCAAGATCTAAGCTTCAGACGCTGCACAGAAGATTCTATGGCAAAAGATGCTTGAAAAGATGCTTCAAGGAGGGGAATTTCAAAAGTGGAAAATTGCTAAAAATATTCTAAGCCTGGAAGATGCACACCTTATCACAAGGGAAATACTACGCAGTCCATGCCTTGGTCAACATTTTCAATTGTCTGTGCACGCAGAATAGTGAAAGCAATCACAACGGTGAACGCGATTGCATCGTCGACAGCACGGTCATCTCAAGACAAGCAAGACGGTAAACATAAAGCGCGAGGAGGTCAAACTCATCAAGAAATGACTAACTCAAAAGCCAAAAGCACCCTTGTTGGCCAAGGGCGCCCATGAATTCAAGAGGCCAACTACAATTGTTATGAATTGCAAAACCAGTCGTCTTCTTTAGAATTTTGCTAGCTTTCCGACGGATCGTCAAGCAAATTCACTAGATTCATCAAACACCAGAAAATGAAGGCAAAGGTCGAAGATGCTGAAGGCAAGAGTCATCAAAAATGGTAATCAATCAAGGGAATTGCACCCCTATAGGCCAGGGGCGTCCAGAAAAGAAACCAATCAGATGCCAGTCTTTAGATTGGCAATCTCCAGATGATCTTCCCAGATTCAGCCCAGCTTCGCAACAAATATGTTTGCCAACTCAAAGAACATATCAAACGGTAGTAGTTGACGAGCACGTAAAACGGAGGATAAGTTGATGAACATCAAAGCAACTGCACCCCTGCAGGCCAAGGGTGCCCCCATTTTGAGCAACCAGTTGTGATTTTTAGCAGCCATCTTCTCTGAATCCTCCTAGCTTCATGATGAATCCAGCTGCCAGCTCACGAGGCCTATCAAACGCTCATAAACGAAGATCAAGAGTGAAACCCTAAAAGTGAAGGCAACTTGAAAAATGTGAAAATTTGACTAAGTATATAGAAAAATGCACCCTTCTAGCAAAAGGCGCCCAACCTTTTGAGGCACCAGATGTAGCTTTCAGACTTCATGACTTCCAAGAAGTCCTTCTCAGAGTTGATCAATCTTCGCGATGAGACCGTCAGCAAATTCAACGAAACAATCAAACATTCGACGACGAAGACCAAACGGGAGCATTTTGTGAAGGGTTACAAAGTGCAAATTGTGCCTCAAAAGCACAAAAGTGCCCCTGCAAGCCAGGGGCGCCCAAACCTTTGAGTCCTCTTAATCAACTTTCAGAACTTGCAATACCAGTCATCCTTTCCGGAATTGAACTGGTTTTCCATTCCATATCACAGCATGTTCACAGGGATCATCAATCACTAGTGATTGCAAATCAAAGCACGGAAGGTCGAGAATGGAGGAATTTGAAAATCTCTGAAAATTGGTTAAGTCTGACAAGAAAAAGCACCCTTCTAGGAAAAGGCGCCCAAAGATTCAAGCCACCAAAAGTCATTTTTAGGGTTTGCAACCTCTAGTGACATCTCTTCAGAGTTGATCCAACTTCGAAGTGATATTGTCAGCAAGGCCTCGGAATCAATCAGGCAACCGGAATCAAGGATCAAAAAGAGGTTGTTTATCAAGCAGAAGTTGAAATTCTTCAAAATATCCTAACACTGGCAAGGTGGTGTCCAAAGTCAATTCTCAGTTAGGATATTTGAAGACTTTCTCATGTCTAGACGTCCCAAAATTGGTGGAGATTGTTCCAGTTAACTCCCAATCACACAAAATAACTCTTCAATCAAGGTTTTGGCACCCAAATTGATTGCTTTCACCTCCAAAAGATATTTATCAAGCATCTAGGCATCATAATTCATTATTCTTTGCAGGTTGAAGAGCTAAAACACAGATATTTTCTCTTCAACGCCATTTGAAGGATCTAATAGAAGCAATTTTCAGTATCCTTCATATTACCAGGTTCAGGTCGCATAGGACGTTTTTCACAAGACTTCATCTCTAGGCATCTTTTTCCAAGGCAGCAATTTATAACTTCTAGCTTCTCCCCACAAATTTCCTTTATTCCTGTCTTAGGTTTTCTTGTATGTCCAAGCAAACAACATGTTTTCACAGATCTGGCCTTCTGGGTTCGTTCAATATAGCATTTGCCACAAAACCCACGTGCTAGAATTTCTCGAAAAAGTTGCCCCATTTCTTCCAATTTTTAGGGTTTTTGCAAAAAGTCACTTTTTTTTAGAAACTGACAAACTCGGTTTGATCAGCTCACAGGCACCTACAATACCCATGTGCCAGATTTTTTTTGGGAAAAAATAGCTTCTGCAATATCTACAGCTTCTACTTCTAAGGGGTTGTTGCATGTCCAAGAAAATCATCTTTATGAAAAATTGACGTTGTGGGTTCGTTCAAAAATATATTCTCAACAAAACCCACGTCTCAGAAATTTTTGTAAAAATTGCCCCATGAGGAAGCTATATTTAGCCACCGTGAAAAGTTGTTCAAGTATAGGCATGTACCTAGTCAATCTTCCGGATTTTCAAAATGCAATTCTCTCAGGTTGAATTCAAGACCAAATCAGTCTTGCTTCATGACTTCCTGAAGAAGGCTAACACCAATTTGCATCTAACACACCCAGAATTTGCATAGATCACACCACAATGCAAAATATTGAGCAATTCGGGTTGCTTGAGGCAACTTCATTTCCCATCTCAAGGCAGAGCATCGAATTTGTAATCGCTTGTGTAAATCATTACAACCCTACTGCATGAGAGATTCAATCAGTAGATGGGCGAGTAATATGCAGTCTCAAGCCAAAGGATATCGAGAGATGCTTCGCTATCCCACCTTGTGCGAACAATTTGGTCATATCAATGGACGAATGCGAAAAGGAGTTTGTTGGCGTAAAAACTAACACCTCTGGAGTGTGAGTTCGTACGGACAGCTATGCACACTACGTAATGAGTGCTCTTCAAATTAGGAGGGGAAGCTCCCTCGTTGTGCTGGAATGCATGAAATAGAAAACTAAACTAATGTCCTATCTTTTTGTTCTCAGCTGGTAGAGGCACAAGGTTAAGAAAACCTAGAACGTTGCAGCTAAGTATTTTCTGGTTTCGCAGATCATGTAACTACAACTAAGCTAACTTCTTTAATATCTATCCAATTTCCTCAAGAAACAGAGCATGAGGAAATGGAGCAGGAATGTATTGTACGATAAACTTCAGGTGCGGGCTCACAACATGAAGGCAAGGTAGGCGCAACTATTTGCTAATCCGGGAAGAAGTTTATTAAAACAAACAAATGAACGGTAAACCTGGTACAGCTTCACAACATGAAGGCAAGGTAGGCGCAACTATTTGCTTGGCTGAATGAGTCTACTATCACACACATCAAACGATAAGCTTTAAGTACAGTTTCGCAACATGAAGGCAAGGTAGGCGCAACTATTTGCTCTTCTGAATAGGCTTATAATAAACAAAACAAAAAGGTAAGCAACTGGGACAGTAGATTGTATAGACGCAACACGCATGCAATAACGATCAAACCAGCAACCCCATTTAACTAAGATCGAATAAACACTATGACAATAACATGAAGGCAAGGTAGGCGCAGCAATTTATTATAACAGCAATTACTCTTTGAACAGATACAATAATAGCAATACTACAGGCAAGGTAGGCGCAGCATGTATGCTATCAAGCAAAAGTTCTAATTTACAAGGGTGAACCAATCTTGAGAATAGGCATGTTGCCGACAACGCAGCAATTCTCTATCACCAGGAAAAGCTAATTACAAATGAGCTGAAAGCTCTTATTTATAGACATCAAGGTGTAGGCAACCCTAAAATCACCTTGAGTCAACTAAAGTCTTGCAATGCATGCAAGATCTTATTCCTAAACCCTAATTGAATGAAACTATACAGTTAACTGGGAAACTATCATCAATTAACTGAAACATCTAATCTAAATGGACAAGGTGCAACATGCACGTCCTTATTGAAAGCAAGTCAACTGGAATGCTATCATCAGTCAACTGAAAAATCTAATCTAATCTCCAAGTATATGTAGATGTTTCCAAGAAAGACATGCATGCAATGTATAACAGCAAGTTAACTCGGAAAGAAGCCTCGAGTTTAACTCCTGTGTCTAATGTCTATCTTGGAAAAGGTGGGATGCCTTGAACTGAAGTTCACTGACCCTGATCTCGAGCAAGTAACCCCTCCACGAGGTTAGTAACTGCATCACCATCTAGAGGTCATCACATGTCTCAACTGTCAATCAACTGCTAGTTAGTAACTCAAGCAAAACCGAAAACCTCTGCATACTTAAACTGGCCCTTCATTGGTTGGTAACTCTGGCGGCTCTGTAAACTGAAGTGATGGCCACTATTTCTTCTGCAGCTTGATGTTTCTCATGTTTTTCATGCTTATCAACCCTCTAAACTGGCCTTGGAAGACAATCAGCTATACGAGGCATAAAACCATGTGGACTTGAGTGACTACGCTTGTCAACCTTTCTGATGCGCTTGATACAAATCAATGTCAGCTTTTCTGATGAAATCATGAATTAAGACTGACATCGTCTTGAATTCGATTTGTGTGAACTGCATCCGAAAAAACTCGCCTGTTGACTGTGAACACAGCTACTTTCTGACAACTTCTCCGGAAAACCAAAAATCACTCTAGATAAGGCTAAAAATAGCCTGTCGAAGGGCAATTTTCACAAAATATTCTGAGACGTGGGTTTTGTGCATAATCAAATTCTAAGATGGCCCACAACGTCAGAAATTCGGAAAAATGTGATTTAGGCCCGCATGCAAAAGGTTTTCAGTTGAGATCTGAGGGGCTGTGAGGACATTTTTTCCCGAGAAAATCTGAGATATGGGTTTTGTCCAGAAGATATTTCTAAGACAACCCACAACGTTAGATTCGAAAAATATCGACTTCTACTCCACCATGCAAAGGAATTTCACTTCAGAAAATCAAAGCCTCAAGAACTGATGCTCTGGAACAAATTTTTCTTGAAAATTCTAGCACATGGGTTTTGCTGAGAAAGCAATTCTGAATCAACCCAGATGATTTGTTTTGCCAAAAACGCCAATTCTTCAAACATGTGAGAAAATTTTAAGACGAGAAGATGGAAGAAATCTAGAGAAGAAGAAAGATGTTTTTTAATTTTTATTTATTTATTATCTTCTTCTGTCAAAATCGCCACTCTGCCTTGAATTCTGCTGATGAATCTTGACTTGTACCTGCAAAAGAATATTTTTTATGCCTTCACAACTGACCGCTGAAGAAATTCGCCCAACTCTGGAAAGAATTCACCTCTGCTCAAGCTGGATGAATGAAATGATGAATGCCATGCTTGCATAACTAGAGCAAAATCGTACTACAAAAGCAAGACTGCAAGCTCAAACCCTAACTGTGAAGAAGGAATCCGATTGGCCCTTTACCAGTTGAACTGCTGCTGTCTCTGAGTCTTTAGACTAAAAATAATATTTTAACTTCAAAGCATGCAAAGAACTAAAAGTGGCACCAATATTTATCTTTGAAGAAATTCGTCACTTTTTAATGCCTTGCATGCAAAAATATTATTTTTATCATTTTGCCAAAAATAGCATCTTGTTGTGCTCAACACACTTCCCTGATTCTAAAAAGTCAAATTTTGATCTTTTAGGCTTCCATTTGCAAGAGTTATGAGATTTTTGAGAATCTCCTATTTTGTAGCTGACTGCAAAGTTACAACGACCATGTTCAACTCTGATTTCTGGCTGACTGACTGAGCCTGCGACTGTGCTGAGATATCCACCGCGAAGCTTGCATGACAAGGATGAAATGTCTGCTGGGAGCAACAACTGCTAAAATCATCATCTGATACCTTAGAAAATTAGGCGCCTCTGATTAAATTGATGTTTTGACTCCAGACTTAGTCATTTCTTCGTTCTGCCTTCTGATGCTTCAAACTGCCGTTGACGGTGAATGATGAACTCCACTGACTGAATAATGGATTCATTGCATGACTAGAAGTATTTTGCATCCAATGACTGTATATGAGGGATTTGAAAATTGTATTAAGAACCCCAAAAGAATGAGCGCCCCTATTCTGTGATAGCTCAAACACCATTTTGACAAAAGTGTGATTTTCATCTGAACACCATACTTTGACCCTTGATACCGGGAACTGGAATGTTCCGATACGCGTGCCGTCTGTCTTGCTGTACAGTTTGGTCAACTTGCAAGAGATGTTCTTGGAGACGACGAAGCCAGAAAATTGCTTTTAAGGCCTCTAAAAGAAAATCGCCTTTTTCAAAGAAAATAATATTCTTACACTTAGTCATTTTTTGAACTGCCTTCAATCAACTCTTCTTTACAGCATTATCATCTTGACCTCGCACGTACGAGCATTCGCCAAATCCCGGAGGCTGTCGGCTAGACTCGTTGGATAGCTTGAGTAATTGCACACAAGTCTTGTGAAGACTGTAATTGCAAATAACCCCGTCTGGCAGGCCTAAAGGAGAATCGCCCCTAGCCTACAGCTGTGCAGCTTTGTGTAGCTACGCTTCACCATCCTCTGTTTTACGTGCTCGGTAGGACCTCTGTCACAGTTACTCAGAATATCGGATCGTCTTGTGAACGGATACACTGCAAAACTGAACTGAGCTGGAAGAGATCTCAGGAAGACCTTAATTGCAAATTCATCCATCAAACCAATCATATTCAGGATCGCCCCTGGGCTACAGGGGAGCGGATTTGCATTCTGAAAAACTTCTTTTGACATGTATCCTGCCTACAATTTCCACTTCTAATGCTGATAACTGGATTTCTGTACTGGATACGCTTTCGCTTGATAGCTCGTTGAAAAGCCAAACTAATTCTGCAAAGACTGAAACCATCAAAACACACATGCATCTAGATCTGGGCCTTCAAAAAGAAAATCGCCCTTGGGCTAGAAGGGAGCGGATTTGCATCTCTAGACTGCCTCCTTGATGAAAACACTCTTCGCAACCTCTGCTTCTGTCTTCGTTTGCCGGAGTTCTGTAACTCGGATAATCCTGCTTCATGGCTAATCGGAAAGCCGACTGAAAACTGAACATAATGAATGTGTTCTTAATCCAAAACACTCAAATCTTGACCTTCAAATGGAAGGGCGCCCCTAGGCTACAGGGGAGCAGATTTGTTTTGAATTCATTGATTTTCACCATTTTATGCTTTGCAAATGCTGTATCCATCCCTGCGGTTGACCATGTCGAAGCGTTGTGACTGCTGAGGCGTGTGGATGACTATACTTCATCATTTTCACATGTACGGACACTATAAAGTTGATTTGCACGTTGATTGCGCAAGTGTCTACTACGTTACATAGTGAAAAGTTCCCAGACTTAGAATATTTTAGCACTTTTTGCCAATTTGAAAATCCCCTCCATCAAAAAGCATTATTTCCAACATCTTTTATCGTAGAGCGTTCCTCTTTGAGTTTCAGGCTTAGATATTGATACCTGGTACTGGCCAACTGCCATTGATGACCCCGAAGATCCTAACTTTTCTCCTGAAAAAGTGAAAACTACCCACCAGCCTTAAACTGACTTTTAACTGAAACTGACTTCACCACTGTGATTGTGATGTGAAATAAGCCAATCAAAATTAATTTCAGCCAATTCTGACAAGTTCCTATTTTTTAGGGTTTCGGGCTAAAAATAGATTTCAGAAACCCTAATTTTCAAAATTTTCAAATTTTGCCAGTATCTTCCTGGCATCACACTGACTAAAAGCCCATACTTTATTTGCCCAAAAACTGAGTTTTGACCCCACTTTTACAAGGTTTAGACCATTTTAAGCAAAATGCCTTAATGAAGCAAAATTTTTGGTTTGGGTACAACAGAGTTCAACACGTCAAAGGACAAATGTCAAAAAAAATGGGAGAAAGGTGGCTTAAAGAGAAAAGAAACAACTTGCCAAAGAACGTGGGACATGGAGAATTCAAAGATGAGTATGCAATCATGATCACACTACTCAACCGTGTCACCAGTCAAGTAGAGGCAAACAAATTCCAGCCATGGATGTATTACATCATGTCTCAACTTGTCAACAGCAAAGAACACTATGACTGGCCTGCCTTGATCAGCAACATTCTCCACAACCAGATGACCAATTTCTTCAAGGCCCACGAATTCCACATGTGTTCATATCTCGTATATCCGATAGCCTTTCAAGGCCAGTTTAGAGGGTTGAATACTATAGGAACTCTAGGTGTGCAAAAGGTTCATCAACATTTCTCGCAGCTTGAATTCATACAATCAGAACGACACTTCAAGCGAGTGAATGACCAGTTCCTAATGCACCCAGTAAGAGACCTTGATCACAAGTCACGTGTACACATTTCACCAGAAGCCAAATTGGCAATGGTAGATTGGGCCAATTCGTTCATCCAATTCCCCACTTTTACCTACATTCATGTATATGGATACTCGGGTCATCTAGCCATGTTACCTTGTTATCCATCGGATAATGTGGTATTCAAGGAATTTCTATGGTAGTTGCACGAAGTCCATACCTTTCTACGCAATCAACACAAGACAGCTACCAACTTTCCTTTTCAGATGGGTATCTACAAGTGCAAGGCTATGAGCAATAAGATGACGAATCTTAATCTTAAGTTTCTCATTGAAAGATGCTCATATGACCCTTGGGGTCACTTTTCAGCTCGCCTTGGCCACCATTCTTCACACAAATCTTCCATGGAGGATCATTGGTTTGGCTGTGAAGAGGAGTTTGAAGTGTGCAAGCGCAACTACAGCAGGTTCACCCTTCCGCAGATCACTAAGTTCTTGTCAGAGGATGAGGAAGAATTATCAAATGATGATGGGGAAGTCATACTTCCCACATTCTTCAGAGATCAAATCAACTTGCAGCCACTTCAATCTGTGGATTGGTATGCCAAGGAAAGCATATCCATTGAAGAAAGCACAACCAGAGTTGTAAGAAACAGCCAGCTTTTCTTGGACACCAAGAGGACGTGGTGTTGATGCTATAGCGGCTGGAGATATCCTTCACCCTATTTAAAATAATAAATGATAACTAAATAAAAGCAAGTCAGACTTGCTATAAATAAATAATTATTTTATGAGGCCAACCCAATTAAAAAGTTGCCTTGTTCAGTGAAAGAGGCTGGCCCTAAATGAAGAGACGCCTTGATTTGTATATATACAAGGCAATGATCATTCATTTGATCATTCAATTTATTCAAAAATAAAATCGCACTTCAAGGAGGAGTTCGCAAAATCGCACTTCAAGGAGGAGTTCGCACTTTTGCAGCAAATCGACATATTGCATCAAGCATATCGATATCAAGGAGAAATCATATTGTTTGTATATTTGCATCTAGGAAGAGGTGCTATCCTTAATTAAATCAGATCGGCCTTGTGTTTGGGCCAAGTTGTAAAGCAGATTTTTGCTCTCTTCATTCAATATATAAGTGATATATTTTGGTTGGGTTCTTCTCCCTCAAGAAGGAGGGTTTTCCTAGGGTATTTGTTGTGTTTGATTGTTCATCATTTTGTATTTCTACTTATTCTTCATTTTCGTCTAAACTAACACGCGGAAGGTAGTCATTCCAAACACAGAACCGCCGCCGATTACTACCACACTACCTTCCACTTCAAAGTGGAAACCTAGACAAAAAGGAATAACCCTCCTAAAGGAAGCAGAATGTCAAGGCATTCGAGAGGAAAGATGCAAGTTGTTGATTTAAATTAGCAAGAACATGTGGAGATAGCCACGGACACAGTTGAAACAGTGCCAGAGGTAGAAGTAGAACCTCCTATTCCACCAGCACCACAGCAGTCTCCAATTCATATTGACTTCGAGCCAGATTCGCCACCACGTGACATCTCAACACAATCTCACTCATCAAGAGTTCATGGGACTAGCACCAATCCTTCCAGCAAGGTTAGTCGAGATTCTTCTTGTCTTGAGAATCTCCTAGGTAGGAAGAGGAGAAAGCTGTCCTTCCAATTAGACTTTGCAGAATTTGATCATGTCTACCAAGACACATCAGAGAAGAAACCCAAAAAACAGTTTCATGTGGAAAAGAACGCCGACAACGAGATTGCCACTGAGACCGCAGCACCACCTAAGGATAAAAATGCAGATGAAGTAGAGGTTGACAACTTCACTTTGGTGAAATTCAACCTTGGTAAGAGCACACACCAAGTTGAGGTAGATCTCTTTGAGGTTGCAGCAGTGAGCATAAAGGAAAGAGTGGTTAAGGATGGTGAAGACAAAGCAGCCCTCAAGGCTGAAAACCAACAACTACGGCAATACATCTCCAACCTCCTTCACGGCACCTCAAACATCACTGCCTTGCTTCCGCAAATGTCGGAGCTACCTGCAGAGCAAAATCAGCTAAGTCAGCTAATTCTATATGGGAAGCACCTAAGAGATCAAGTGGGAGAGTTCGTCACCAGGGGTCAGTTCATACTAGCAAAGTTATACCAATTGAGGTACAATGCCCACGACCTTCGCACAGAAATCCAAGAATCAGAACACAGCATAGCAAGAGCAAGCCTTGAGATGAGATCACCATCTCAAAATTGAGAATGGCGTAGGATTCGATCACTGCAGAGGAGAACAAGCAGAAGCTTTTCACTTGCAAAGAACAACTTGTCTACAAGATAAAAGCTTATGATACAATCTTTGTAGAATTGATTGAGTACAGACAAAATGTGGCAAGTGTTGTTAAGTTCGTAAGAACATTGGTGACATTTATCCCTTGCCAGTACTAGCATGAAGGTGGTGAGTACATTGAGCTTGTTGAAGTGCAGATGCAGTTTCAAGACATCATATGTAGTACTTTTTGCGGTGACCCTGTTGACTACAGGTTAAGTTAGGTTGCAGCCATGTCGGAAAAGCTTGATGATGCAACTGTGAAGAGTGAATTTTAGGATCAAATTGTGAGTGGCGAGGAGATGCTGCAAAGACATGACATCATCCTGAAGAGTATTAGTTGTCCGAATGTAGAGACAGTTAACAATTGGTTGGAGGAAATGATTACTCAAATCGATGAGGTGTGAACTACCAGTTAGGACATCCCACCTTCTCCAAAAATAGCATTTAACACAGCAGTTAACTTGATGCCTTTTCCAAGTTAACTCGTTGCCCCACCTTTTATGCATGTCTATTTTTGGAGACACCTTTGTACAATGGAGTTCTATTTAGTTTAGAATCAGTTAACTGGAGTAGTCTTTCCAATTAACTGTTAAGTTACATTTATTTAGACATAGGAATAAATCTTGTTGATTGGCAAGAACTAAATGTTAACTCAAGGAGACTTTAGGGTTCCCTACTCCTTTGAGTGTCTATAAATAAGAGCAACCTTGCTCGTTGTATTTTAACTGCACTTCATTGTAGCAAAACGCTGAGCTCGAGAGCCTTCGACTTTTTTACTTAGTATATGTTCTTGAGCCATACTTGTGATAACAAAAAGCTAAGCTATTTTGGCTTGCTTTCTTGTTGTTCATGTACTTGTGTTCAATCTTTGTTAAGTGTTATTTGGTTGATCGTATCTTGTATGATTGTCCTCTTTCATACCATTTTCTGTCCCAAAAAAGTAATCATTGATTGAGTTTGAGAAAATAAATCAAAAGAGCAATGAGCCTTTGATCCAAAGTTTCAAGATCTTTCAATATTTGTTGTTTCTATAATCTTTGTTTCGATCTACACCTCGAAAGAGCAATAAGCCATCGAGGGAATTTGGAGATTTAGTTTATCGTTTGTTGTTTTGTCCTTATAATCTTTATTTCAGCCTACACCTCGAAAAGAGCAATGAGCCTTTGAGGGAAACTTGAGATTGAGATTATCGTTTGATGTTCTACTTTCATGAACTCTATTTCAGCATACATTTGAAAGAGCAATGAGCCTTCGGATGCGTTCTGAGAACCAGTTTGTCTGAGTACCCAAGTCACTCCCCGTTACTTCTAAATCTTCTCGCTCTGAATTTACCTAAGGAGATAGAAGCATTATAAATTTAGGCTTAGTTGTAGTTGAGCTTACAAAACCAGAGAAAACCTCAGCTGCAATGCTAAAGATTTTTATAAACCTTGTGCTCTTAGCTGAGTTAAAAAGATAGGAATTTAGTTTACATTTCTTTTTATGCAAAATCAGCAAAAGAGGGAGCTTCCCCTCCTAATTTGAAGAGCAATTTATCTGTGCATAGATGTTTGTTTCAAAAGATGGAACCAGAGACTGCAGGTATCCTACTTTGTTTCCTTCAGGTAGTTACTTACAAGGACGGGAATCAGAGTCTCATCATGCAAATGAATCCTTGACAAAGTTTGCAACTTCCTTACTTCAAGGTTTTCTGATGGAGGGACTTACCCATGTGTGGCATACACTTGGGGGAATGAGGATACAAGAGAGTTCTGATTTCAGCAAGTATGATGGTATTGGTATTCCAGCCCACAGTGATGGAGTTTTACTCCATAAGTTGGTAGGAGATGGCTGTCCTACTCCATGGAACATAGATTTCATTCATAAGTTTGGAGGAGAGTTGCATCATCTCCTCACCATGGGAGAGCGGCATAGGGTTGATACTCTATCACCTGATGACCTCGGCAATACAATTTGCATCCCCGTAGGTCGGTCTTACAGTCTTGAAGGTGTTGATTTGTCCCATATCAGCAACCTAAGAGGTTTGCTACACTCTTTTTGGCACCTATGAGGAGTATTCATCACATCCATAGAATATTTGTAGAGTTTGGAGTGAGGTGTTATGATGTTGGCACTTTGGGATACCTCCATCTTCTTATGTTTGACGGATGTGAGGTTGTGGTGTGTTGGGATCAAGGTGGTGACAAGCTTGGCACATCAATTCGATGGGATCCCGATGAGTTGCTTCACCACTCTCAGTGCAGTGGTGATGATTTTATCAAAGTGGCACAGTGGAAGTCAGTGTTTGTTGAGTATGGATGAGGGATCCAGGCATTTCTATTCTTGGCAAGTTGCTACATATTTGGAGAGTGACTATCAGAGATGTCAGGTATAGCTTTATCATTATCCAATTGATGCAAAGGGCTTTTGACAGAGCATTCTATAGGTTTATTTGGGATCTCGATGTTCAGGTGATAGGCTAGGGCTTTCAATTGTGGATTGCTTCGGGACAAGCAATCTTGGGGAGGGCAGACTGTAATGTCCCCTTTTCCTAGACAGTGATCTATTGTAGAGGTTAGTCCATCACTTGGTCCCCATGGACTAACAAGGTGGTTATGGGGCCCTTTAAGGACGATTACAAACTTGTTTAGTCAACCTTTTGAGCTCAATCATTGTTTTCCTAACTCAGTGTTTACCAGGGTTTTCACAATGTGCCTCTCAAAGCTTATTCAAACACTTTATCCATACTATTTATAGTAAGCCACTGGGGTCTTTGGTATGGTCAGTTGGCATTGTTACTATTTTGGGCTTGATGGCGGAATTATATCTTGGATTTATCTTGGTTTAATTATGGTTTGAAGTATTAAGTTTTAATAACGTTAATTATAAAGTTAAATTAATTATTTAACTTTATGCATTATTAATAAATTAAAAGGGACTTTATATTAAATTAAGAGCATACTTTATAATATAAAGTATAGCACCCAAATTAAAAAGGGATGACAGGTGGCGAATGAAATTAAATAAAATATATTTCAAATGCAAATTCGGGCATGGGAGTTTGGGAATTATAAAAAGGCATCTGTGAGCTCATTTGAGAATAATCTTGAAAGAAGAAAATTGTAAGGGTTTGCAGGTTGGATTGGAGAGTCTAGAAAATTTCAAGCTTCATTGAGGACGAAAACTGTCATGAGGAACAACACTGTACAAGAGTGAAAGATCTCCCAAGTCTACTTGTCGATAACTCCATTATACGAGTTGTGCATTGTGCTTTGAAATATCCCCTACCCGTGTAGACGATTTTTTTTCGATTTCTCTTCCTAGTTTGACAATGATATTTGTCAAACTAATATAACTTATGTGATGTGAGATAATGAGATATCCTTGACATGTGCAGAATTATGTAATCCAAAGTTGGCAACTCAATTACCATAATCTCAAATTCATTGCAAACATATATTCAGATCCAAAGCAACATTTCTAACTTCATACAATTTTGAAGTTTATGGTGAACTCCTCGAACACCCCAAAATCACTTGCAAGACAAAATAACTTCCACAAGAGAGAAATGGCAGAAATATCATGCTATCATTAAGATGCAAGAATGCCAAACTAAATATGGCAATGTACATATCAAGCCTTGCTTATATAGGCAAGGTTGAGATGTTGTATGTAATATGATATTGACATGTGTCATAATCTTATGACATGTGACAACTAACTACCTAGGAAATGATGCTAGATAAGATAAGACTTATAGAAAAGACAACTCATCCTTCTAGAAGGAATCGTATATCCTAAGTAAACTTAACATGTGAATATGTCCCCTAATTACCTAGTGAGATAAATTACTAGGTACAAGACATTTATTCACACCAACAAATTTAACAATAACTAGTGTTCAGAAATTAATAACAGCTCAATGCATACTCAGAAATTGTCTCAGGGACACAATGATAGTGGCTAACAAAGGTATGAATATGGCAGTGGTATCTATATTTAGATCATAATTACCACGAACTATTACAATGATTTACCTGAGTTAAATGGCAAAGCTAACATTCAAACATAGACTCAAAAATCTCTGGCAACTTACAATTCATTTCCAACAATCTAAGATTAGATGAGAGTGTAATAAAGGCAACCAGACCTGAAGATGGACAACTTCCCTTGGCAATGTCTGCACGAACTGCTGATGAAATTCTCTAGGATTAATGCTTGATAAACATACCCGTTTACTTGACTAGCGCCCAACATATACCAAAAACCATAAAGTAATTGTTCCTTCCGCAAACCAGTGCTCAATATCAGAAACTTCTTGAACCCGACTTCATCTGCGATAAAGTCCAAGTATAACCTTCAACCTGAATTGCAATAACTCCTAATGTCTTGAAAATGCTCACCACAAATGTTCTCAATGACAAACAGTGCCAAAGTTAATACAATGAAGTGAGAAATTGAATATTTGGGCAGCATTGTCATTCATGATTCCTTGAAACCGTACGATATTCCCAATAGTCTTCTGAAATGAATATGCGATGTCCATAATCCTCAAATAGCTGGTCAGGATAGGAAGACAGTGTATACAAATCCAACACCAAACATAGACTCATAGGAATAATGCATACATATTCCAACTATCGTCTCCAACACACCCCGGGAATGGAGGATAAATAATCAAACTGTTTCACATGTTAATCGATCTCTATCAACAGAAATAAGACACCTCCATGAACTCCCGCATAATACTCGCACCATAGAGTCTTTGAATCTTCGATAGAAATAGATAATCTGAAGGTCGCCAACTCTGTATTGGTGTTTGTTGGTGTGCGTTTTAATACCCACCGAACACAGAATAAAATGCCCAAAGACACTCTATCCTCTCTTGAAAAATCACCACGTATGCTAAGATTGCGAGAAGATCATATGGTGATTCCAAGGTTTCTTTTGTCAGGTCTTGACGTGTGGATAAGATCAGTGGGCGTTGTGATTTGCTGGTAATCACAAGGGGACTTACGTTAGAATTTATTTGCAAGCTAAGGACTTAGACGATTTTAACATTGAAGGCTCTTTCTTTTTGGGTTTTCTCAATTTTAGGATTTCCAAAAAAACTGTAAAAAAAGGATAAGGGTTTAGGAGAGCTAATCTAATCCTAAGAATTCAAGAGACGGCAATGATTGGGTGAAACAAGAAACCACACTTTGTTTCGCCTCCTTGGGACAACTACGCAAAGTGGGTGCAATCTTCTAGGGGTGTGATTATGATTTTCATGTCCAGAATAAGACTGAAGTTAAGCATCCACAATTTAAGAGCTCAGGCTAACTTTACGCATTGGATACAAATCATCTATCCAAAGAAAGTATGAGCTAGATTTCACCAATCACCACTATCAGATCTATCATTCACTTAACAAACATTCAAATAAAATTCTACTCTAATTCTAATCTAAGTGTTGAAGGAGATATGTAACCTTGCACACCACTTGAAAATAAAAGTGATTCAAAGCAAATCATGCATAAGAGCTTTTATTAACGGAAATGGTCTAACGGAACAATTTCATATTACTCACTTCACCCTTTACAAATGAGGGGCGAGCTCAATTTATAGGCTCCCCAATTACAATTCAATGGCCAAGATTGATTTTGAATCAACGGTCAAGATTACAAAATAAAACCCTAATTAGGGCTTGTCACAATTAACTACCTCTCGACCAATAAGAAAATTACATTTTGGGACACTTGTCCTCCTTGCTAAATATAAACCAACTCCATGGATAAGTCGAGTTCATTGAACCTAGACATGTTGACTTGGAACAATTTGATTGGTTGGAAGATGACGAGACGCCACCTCAACGTGTTGGATGTCCTCCTTGGTCTCCTTGTTCTTTTTCCATGCACTTGCCTTAGAATATCTTTCTTTGCCAACGACTTTGTCCTTTGTGTTTGTTCCTTCCTAGCTTCAATCTTGGATTTCCTTCGGGATTTTGATTTCTTCTTCTCACTTGCATCAGAATCTGGAAGTCTCCCCTTTGAGCAATTATTGAACTTTTCCTTCCTGATTGCTTTGAAGTTCCTTCAAGTGCCTTGAATTTGGAGAAGAGCTCTCCTATGCTTTCGCCAAAATGGAGGAAATTGGAACTTTCTTTGTAATTATTTCCCATACTTAGCCAAATTTTGGCTATTCAACTTCATTCTATAATGCCTTCATGTGGACCATTCAACACTTAGCCAAGATTTTGGCCATCTCTATGCTTGAATGAAGTTTGCCTGTGGATTTGTCTTCAATTCTGAGTTTGGCTTGCATCAAGTAGGGCAGACTCCATCCTTGGGCAAGAATTTTATTTATTTCCTCTTTATTCCTCTTCATTTTTCCTGTTTTCTTTTCGACACTTAGTCAAAATTTGATACTTTTATTGTAGGAAAATTCCACACTTAGCCAATTTTATGAGTTTTCCTTGGCGGACTTCATAATTGTTGTGCCATTTTACTGATTTGTTAAGGCAGAGTTTGTCCTCCTTATGCTATTCCCATCTTGCTCTCGGGCAGACTTCATCTTCTCTTGGACAAGGCGGACTTTGAAGCTGGCTGGACAAGAAGCATTTTCCTCTAAGAGTACTTGATCCTGTGGTTGGACATCTTCATGGCGGACTTCACCAATGCTTGGACATGCTTCCCTGTTGGAAGGCGGACTTTGCCTTGTGCCTGCCATTGCTTTGGGTGAACTTTGCCAATGCTTAGACACTTCCTTTCTTGTGGCGTACTTTATACTTAACCAAACATCCGACTTAGTCAAAAATTTAAAAATTTTCTCTCTCCTTCTGGGTTGGACGGACTTGGAGGTTTCTCTGCCATTTTGCATTTATGTCCATGCCTTAGAAATTTATTTCATGTTGAGTTGGGCGGACTTCGTGTTTGCCTTGCCACACACTCTTCCTTCCATTCCAAAGAATTTTATTCCGTCATGCTGAGGAGTGGATTTCATGCTAGCTTGATCCCCTCTCTCTCTAGGCATATTTTTTTTTTATCCATGCCTTAGAAAAATTTCCTCTCCCAAAGTTGGGCGGACTTCAACCTCTCCTTGACATTGGCGCACTTTAGCCTTGCTTTGTCCAAGGGTGGACTTGGACATCTCTCTGACATGGGCAGACTTGGAGGCTTGTCTTTCCATCCACTTCTCTCATGGGCGGACTTTGTGTCCTCTCTGCCAAGGGCGGACTTGGAGCTTGTCTTGCTAGTGCCTACCTTTGGCCTGCCAAAGGCAAGGGCGGACTTGCCATGATTCTCTGCCATCCTCTACTTCCGTATGGCAGACTTCATCCTTGTCTTGCCAATCACGTTTTTCTCCGTGCCTTAGAAAATTTCTATCATGTTGAGGAAGGGCGGACTTCATGATGGCTTGGCCATCTTCCATACTTGGCGTATTTTTGGCCAATGCCTTAGACAAATCTCTCTTCTCTCCTCTGGGCGAGCTTCACCTTCCCTTTTCCATCTCTTCTTGGCTTGGGCAAACTTTGGAGGCTGGCTTCCATTGACTTTTGGGGCGGGCTTTGACCTTGCTTGGACAGGGGCGGACTTGGCAAGCTCTTTGACATGGCGGACTTTTGGCTCTCTCTGCAAAGGGCGGACTTCATGCTTTGGCTTGCCAGTGGCGAGTTTCTCCAAGACTTGTGCTAGGGCGGACTTTGAGCTTGGCCTACCATTTCCTTCCTTTGGCTTGCCAGAGGCAAGGGCGGACTTCATGCTTCTCATGCCATGGCAGACTTGGAGGCCTCTCATGCCATGGCGAACTTCAGCCTTGGCTTGCCAGTGCCTACCTTTGGCATGGGACTTCATGCTCTGTCTGCCATTCTTTTCCCATGCGCGCATTTCTCAGACTTAGCCATTTTTCCAAACTTTTGCCATTTTACCTTGATTTTCATGATTTCTAGAGGCGTGTTGACTTCATGCTCTGTGGGATCCGAAAATAGAAACTTTTTCCCAAAATAGAAACTTTCCATAAATAGAAAAAGCAAAAAGCATCCCTAAAAAATAGGGACCCCAGAATGGCCTAAAAACGCCAAAAAGCAAAAAAGCAGAATCCCTAAAAAATAGGAAGTGTCAAAATTGGTTGAAAGCAATGGCGTTCCTCATCTACTGAGCCTTCTGAGCATTTCCATGACGTCTAAGCATAGAAACGGGTTCAAAATATCAACTTGACTGGGATGACTCTCAAAAACTCAAACTCCTCATTGTAAATAAAAAGATGATAAGCAGTTGCGATGCCAAGGCAAGAAACCAAAAGCAAAAAGGAGGTCCCCATTTGCAATGGGGCGATGTGTGAAATAGGTCATAACAGTGTTGAATATCAAACCCGATAACTCAAGAAGCCCGATACCTCCTAGCAATATATCTTTGGTCTTTATGTCTATCTGACTTCAAAGAATGATGCAAATAGCCCTTGAGATTTATCGGCTTTTACCAACAATTTGGATTCCTTCACATTTGGCGGCAAGGAATTTCCACAATTTCTGCTTTACTTTGTCTTCTATTTGATGATCTGGCAGTGCCTGTCTTTATAAGGTGATTCTCTGCATCTGACATTGCTCAAAAAAAAGGCCAATAAGATGCAATTCTTATAATATTATCGCCCCTGAAGTATTATCGGCCCTTCTCCAATAAAGTAAACTATGTATTATTCAAAGCTAGTAATCCCACGACTTACAAGTTGGCCTGGCTCTATGCAAGATCGACTCTTTAATATTGATCTCAAATATTCATGAATATAATTCCAGATTTTCAACACTCAAATATTCAGCTTCCCAGGCTAATGATGATATTTAATTTCCAGAATAGACAAAATTGCCATTATAGAATATAGATCGAATTCCACACCAATTAACAAATTCACAAACAAAATTTCCTTTATCGCCCAATGTGAACTCCGTCAAAAATCCACTCCCGAAAAGAGCTAGGTTTTCGTCCAACTCTTTTCTAGTCTACTGAAGGTTTCCATCCTCAGAGATTTAGCTGAATCAAAGATTCAAGCCTTTGTATAAAGTATAAGAAATATCAACTCAACAATGGATGCCCAAATGCCTTGCACTCAACTCCTTTTAAAGGCTCCAATGAATCTTTTAGAAGAAGCCAACTTGCAACTAACTCTAGCTTCTATAAGAAACTTTATTTAATAAAGTGGCCTTCTTTAATATTTTATTATTTCCACTTTATTTTAATGAAAATAATTAATTAAAGTCATCCTTCTGAAATAATATTAATTTTTGGAAAACTTAAATTAATTAAATCACTTTATCAAAAATTTGGGGACATTACATGCTTTTAGAGATTGTTCGGAAATTACAAGAAGATTCATTATTCAAGGTTTTAACAATTTATCAAGAGATTGCAAATGTATTGATCATAATTGTCAAAGCAAGGTTTTTACAAAGGGTATCCAAAGAATTATCAAAAGTGTTTGCAGGCATGGAGTTGCCAAGCAAGGGTTTTGAAGATTTAATTGCTGCATATATTTGGACGTCAAAGTCAAGGTTTGATGATTTTATCAGCAGGTGAATTGATGAATAGAAGTCATTTTATCTGAGGGCTGTGTTGGAGATTTGGAGAGGGATTGAGGAGTGAATCCCTTGTTCTTGGCGATGAGTTTTGGCTTCAAATAGAGTGCCAACAAGGAGGCACCATTTTCAGCTAGGGCTGTGAGAACTCATCTCAGATGACAAAAGGCATGTGAGCAGAATGGCACAGGTTACCTATGAAGTGTGGCGGCTGCTTATTCATTACTCAAACACCATATGTATGAGGGACGTGGTTGCTTATTGAGACAAGTTTGGAGAGGCGTTTCATCCCTATCTGCTGGATATTACTTGGGAAGGAGGAACATTGGAAATTTATATCTTTTCTGAGCGTATACCATCTGTTGTGATTTGAGGGAAGTGGATTTTCCCATTCTACCAACAACGGCAGCTGCTGTGACTGTGGCGTCACACATTTCCAGATACTAAAGGCTGCGTATAAGTTGAGGTTGCTGCTGCATGGAGTTTCACAATGGTCTGCAATTTGCCCAAGCAACTCCCAATGGGTATTTTGATATTCTAATGTAATTCTGTATGTCTGATATAAAACTCAGAAAATTGCTGATGCTCAGTAATGTCATTGTGAATGGTTATTTGTGCCAATTCAATATATTGAATGGATATATAATCAGCAGATATAATTTGGTGCGTGGAAATACTTTTGTTGCTCTTATTGTATTTCATTTGTAATTTCTCTAACCTCTGAAACACCCAGTTCAGTATGATGCAAACTGTTAAACAAAATGTCCTATATGTCAAACTAAAAATATCGAGCAACATCGCTAAGTCAAAGGGCATATTGGGGTGGGACACTACAATATAGGTATTGAAGAAATTGGTAGAAGGTTTATCCTCTTCAGCTAAAGCATCCTGCCAGTTTAGAGCCACCAACTGAGTGTACTATACACTATCCCCCCAACCAATTCTCTCTTAAGTATTGGTAATCCGTTTTGAGGAAGGGAGGAAGGAATGGAGGGAAAAATGTAAGTGACTAAGTTAATGTCTTAACTAGTTCCATATTGTCATTTGCAAAGCCCCAACATTTGTCGTAGATCGGCCATGAAGACTAAATAATATATAATTATGTTGGATAAAATGAAATAATGTTAGTTTTATTGTCCAAGACAGAGTTGCTTACTGTATAGCTACAATTAAAACTTTGGTTAGCCAAGGTCATTGGGTGGTTGGCAATGGTATCCCTAATTGCCACATCCATTTTACTTAGGCGTCTACAGTCATGGCCTATAGTAACAGAGGCAGCACTTGCGTGTGCATTCTCCCAAGCCTATAAGACAGTTTACTTTGATATTGCTATAATATAATTGATGTTGCTTCTATATTATGCTACTCCCTTTTTAGTGTACTGCATGGTTGTTCATATTTATTTATATACTATGACTGTGTTTCTGGGTTTATAGTACATCTAGAATAGGTAACCTACAATTTGTAGAAATGAGTAAATAATAATTATGTATTTTATTAACTTTAAGCATTACCTAATAAATAATTTTAAGATTTTCTCCCGTAAAACCAAAATCAATTAAATAGTTCACTGCATTGGCTCAAAATTAGCAACTAACCATTGATATTTCCTGAATGTTATTCCTGCATGCATATATAAGTGAGATTTAGGAAGCATGTATGTATGTGCCCATAACCACTACTAAATAATATTTTGCATAAAAATGAACAAAAGAGAATAAAGATGTACCTGATTATAGAAAGGCCAAGTCTCTAGATTTTGTGCCCTTAGAGTATAATTATTAATCGCTTGATAAATTTTCCCATTGGGCCTTAAAAACTTTGGCCTCTACATAAAATATACAAAACCAAGCATAAATATATAACAGATTCAAACATTCAATATTTTGCACTGAAAGCAAACTACATTTTTTGTCTACCATGGATTTAAATATCCCACTAGATCAAGAAAGACCTCTTCATGAAAATTCACAAAATCAAGTTTACATCACTTGATCTATATACTTGAATTTTTCAAAAACCCGGTACTTTACAGTTTGCTCTAAGATAAATTAAATAAATGTATTCTTGGCATAGATTAAAGATTGTCAAACAGATGTAAATAACCTAACCTTCTATGTAAATTAGCTTGAACTAATGCTAATATTACTGTCCACAAATGATCAAAATGATTAATGGATTTGAAACTGTGCTATGAGAATAACACTAATAATCATAAAACCTCACAATCTATGAGTATATTATTGACACACCTGAAGGACATCAATCTGATCAAGATACACATCATGCTTGAAAAGCCTATGCCAAAGGCACTACAAAGCTTTGCAGTTTCTTAAGGTCGGACAATTCCTATGGAAAACTTGTACTTGGTTTCTCTCACATCGCTGGGCCTTTGAATCAATTTACCAAGGATGGCACAAAAGAAAATTTCAAATTGTCAACCACACATCAAAAGGCATTCAAGAGACTGAAATAGACATTATATTCTGTACTAATGCTCACAGTACTAGATCTTCAACAAACATTTGAAATAGAAACTAAAGCATGTGAATATGCATTTGGAAGCATCCTTAATTCGGTAACCTTGTTGCCTACAATAGTAAAATATTGATTACCGGAATAAGAAAGTACCACAAATATGACCAAGAGCTTATGTGATTGTCCAAGTATGAAGGCATTGCAAGCATTATGTTTTGGGAGAGGAGACCATCATTCATACTAACCATAAATCATTACAATCTTGTAGACACAATCAATTGCAACAGGAGTGGTATTAGAAATGGGCTTCATACCTTCAGAAGTCCCATTTGAATTTCAGGCATAGAAAAGAGCACCAATAAGATAGCAGATTGTTTGTTTCAATTGCCAATAAAGTTCTTCTCTTCATGCTTGATGCAAGTGCAAATTAGAGCAATACTTGGCCAAAATTGTACCAAACAGATGCTGACTTCACACAAATATATTATGCATTCATTCCAGTAAATCAATTCCAAATTACTCATTGCAAAATAGACTCTTGTATCATTTGGATACTTGGGCATATTGCATGAGGAAGAGCATCAAAAACTGATATACAAGGTTACAGGACATTTTAAAGTTGGAAAAGCCACTCATAGTATTTAAGTATTTCCACTGACCATTTTGGTCAGATTTCACAAAATATACAAGATCTTGTACAGCATATGCAAAAGCCAAACAGCCAAGAAAAAGCAAAGAATGAATACTACAACTTTGCAGATACTGAAAAGAATCTTAGGAATCAGTTTCCCTGGTTTTCCTTTCATATTTTCCTACTATCAAATGCAGGAATGGTTGTGTTTATACAGTAGTAGAGAGATTCTCAAATATGGCAGCTCTGGATTAGTATTTACCATCATATCTGATAAAACTACCAAATTCTTGAGCAATTTTTAGAAAGCACTCGATCTATGATGGACAAAGACAGGTGCCAATTTGCCCAATAGGATGATCATGCATCTCTCAGAGTGTACAATTATTTCATTTAGCATAACTGAGAGAAAGCTCTTTGCAGCCTATCAAACAGAACAATATTGAAGTCTGTTTGGGTTTCCAACATTTGATGTAGTTTACCCTATGCCACCATCAGCCTTGACAAAACAGCTAAGTAAAACACATTCAGCAACAATTGCAAATCACCCTACAAAAGGTTAATGCTAAATAAAAATAGCATTGTGATCAGCTTTGACTACACTGCTACACCAGGTTGCTCAAAAGAAAAAAATGACAAACTCAAATATGCAACAAATAAAATCCAGCTATTCCATTCATTAAAGTGTAAAGAATGAATGTAATGAAATTGTAATTATGGAAAATACAATGAGAGGAGGATACCAACTCACCTTCCAAGAAGTCTATCTGAGGAGTGCATATGTGAAGCATGGCATGGGATGTGTGGAGTGTAATTTCCAAGGAATGAGGCAACACCTACTCTCCAAAAAAGGTAAGCATAACTCCTACAGAAGAGAGTGACACCTAACACTACAAAAAGGACAAGCATCACTCAGCCTAAGTAAACACACAACCTAAGTCATTTCAACCTATGGTGTAGTAAATCCATTAAAAAATAATGCATAATAAATGCATAGCTACACCAACATCCCCCTTAAACACAGCTTAGATGGGTAAAAATGGGTCCTAGTGTAATGTTCTTGGCAAGGTGTTCGCTTAAATTGACTAGAAATTTTTGCAATCACTCAAATCCTAGCTCTTTTTTATCACCAAGTTCCCGATATGGGCAAAGTGAAAGCATACAAAGATTAGAACGAGAACAATGGAATTATACAACAAGATATTGGCAGCTAGCGGACCAGATTATATTTAATTTCAGATTCATAGAATCAATCAATGCCAAAATGGTAGATAGTGATATCCAAATTCTAATCAAGTCAAACCTGTTGATAACAATCAAAAATTGTCAACGCCAACATGATAGACTATATCACCCAATTTAATTACACTCCATGCTGGTGGATAATATACTGAAAATAAAATGGATATAGTAGATAAACCAACAAAGATTTATTCCAATTATAACAGGGATCCAACAGTGAACCCTCCAGGATCTTCAATAATTAAATGAACTATTGGTGGTAAATCATCGAATTTTTACGATGATTTCAAAATTTGGGACTCAAGTACATCTGACTAAAATAATTGCATCATCTTATGATAATAACTTAAAATCACTAAATGGTACTCAATTGAAAATATATATTTCAGACTTATAGGATGATATGTAGAATATTAAATGATACCTGCAAATAAGATGTGACTGGTTGAAACTGAAATATGTTTATATTAGAATATCATGCAACTCCAAAGTCCAATTATCTTGATAGATATTATAGTCCAAAGCTAATTCAGCCCAAACTAGAAAAGGTACAGTCTGCAAGAATGAAGAGTGCAACCTAATTTGGATTATTAGTAAAGCCTGATCAGACTAACAAAATCTGCATTCGCAAACTAATTTCAATGACTAGACTAGAAAGGTACAACTTCCAAACATCAAGTATGGCATGAATATTGTACGACTCAGTAGTTATCAACTATACAGCCTTTTACAAAGATAGTACAGCCTCCAAAAGCCTTAAAAAGGATTTGTGATCAAGATTTGAAACTGTAAGATCAGCAGCAAATGAATATGAATAGAAAAAGAGTTACAGCCTACCATTGCCTATAATGATTGTTGCGATTCTTTCCCAAAACCAAAACGGAAAAGTTGAAGCTATTCATAGAGAATTATATGGCCAATAATTGATTGTATGACCCCCCATGAGTCACATATATGGTATGGCCAGCAGAGAAAGGTAGTACAACCAGCATTAAAGTCTTGAAAAAGGACTGCAAATACCATAACAAAACTGTACAACCTGCACCAAATGTTTTGTACTCAAAACCAACAATTCCAAAGGGTTTTCATCCTTGGGAGAAAGAACTCATGTTCATTCTTGGAGAAGGAAATTATTTGAATGAGCAAGAACACCCTTTTTGGAAACAATCTTCTCTGTTATAACTTTTCAAGGAAATAATATAATATTATTTTATTTGTTCTTAATTATTCCTCAAAATTATAAAGTGTCATTTTTCACTAACTTTTTGTACTAGCAACACTTTACTCATTCACTTTAATGACTTTTCGAATAATTAAATAAAAGTCATCATTTATGTAATGTGCCTTGCCAAATCTGATGAGAAAACTCTGTTTTTCTGCCTTAGTAATTTTGACAAACACTTTGCTTGCAACCTTGAAACTGCTGGTTATTGTTTTCAGCTTGCTTTGTTTTGACTTTGCTTGATGCCAATGATGTTTAGATGCTTGAAAATGATTGCTAATATATCTAATCAAGTAACAAAGATGAAATGCAATTCTTTTTCTATTTTCCAAGTGCATATATATGACCTAAACCATGCAAATCAACATCTACAGCTAGGAGACATTTTAACAAACACTTGGCTGCCAAACTCCTAGCTTCATTAACATGGTATTGCAATGAGACGTAATCATGCTACAAAGCTGGGAATGATATAAAATGCTCTCAATGCAAAATCAGACACTATGCCAACTATATCGACTTGTAGAACAATTCTATTACACAATGCTGAACTGAAAGTCGGTGCTCAGAACCAAGGAGAATAATGTAAACTGAACAAGCATCATGCAAGATTACATCCAAATAGGGAACCTGGAAATGCCGTCCTATCTGATGAAGTTGCAGCGACCTAAGCTCAGTTGATTCTACTTTAAAATCCGTCCTTCTTTGTCCTTGCAGGCAGTGAACTGGTTCTATGGTGTCTTGCGTCCCCTCTTGCCACCACACTGAATTTTATTGTGCATATCATCATAAAATTGAACCACCTGAGAGGTTACTAGATGTGCCCTTGACTTTCTTCAAAATTCATTTTTCTCACAGCAAAATCGCACCTCATAGTGCTGCGCCACTCCTTGACCAATTTCCACGATTTTCAAAAGGGACTTAGCAAAAACCGAATCCTCCTCTTGACTGTTATTCAAGCTTCAACTTGGCAAGTACGATTTTCCTCCAAGCAAATATTTTCAATTTGGAACCTCCTAAAATCGAACTCCAATGCAGCCTATAATCTCCTCAAATCGTCCTTTCCAAAGGACTGGAAATACCTCCACCAACTGAAAATATGATGCTCCAAATCGATTTTCTCCAATGATGCAAATTTGGCCAAAGGCCACAAAATTTGGCACAAGTAGAAAGACTGAAATATCCTCCCCAAACTCCAGCTAGGATTGGTGTCCCACAATCGAAACCGGCACCTTAGAGTTTTCAAACCCTCAGGCAAACTGTCAAGCATTCAAGCTCTCCAATGATCAGAAACTGTATTCAACTCAAGATGTCCTCCAATGTACTCCAAAAGCTCCTTTTAAAGAAATTACAATCACCTCCAAGAAGCTTCCATTATAAAATATTATTTTATTCTCTTAAGTGACTTTTTGATATTATTTTATTTTTAGTCACTTTATTATTAAATTAATTAAATATAAAGTCACCTTATGATATTATATTTTAGAGATAACTTTATAAATAATCAAATTAATATTTTAATTAAAATAATCAATTAGCCATCTTTATGAAATATCAATATTTGGACAACTTAATCAATTAAATTAATTAAATTATTCTACCTCCAAATCGGGGACATAATTTAATTTTAGAACTCAAAGTTGTTTTTCGAGAACTTAATTTAATTATTTAATTGTTTTTCAATTAAACATCACCCCATTAGCCTACTATAATATAAGAAAAATTGTTTAGCAAAAGAATAACTACTTTTTGCAAACAAATTCTTATTATACCTCAAATAAAACAAAATCCCTATATTTACTCACAAAAACTAGAGATTTTCAAAACAGAAATGAAGAATGTGTTTAAACTAGAATTGTAAATTGCTTCTAAATTACCAAATATTAACAAAATGAAAAAAATATGGATTTACAAAGAAAACGGAGAATAGTCAAATCTAGATAATATTGCAAATGAAATTCAAATTATGAACACAGAGGAACCTGGCACCAAACATGGTAGCTCTCTATCTAGGACATCAGCACATCACAAAGACATTCTTGTGTTGCACTATTGTCCTTCACCAACAACTCCAAAATCCCCAAAACATGTGGCTCAAAGGCTAGAATCACCCTAACCTGCACATACACAAAGATGGGAAAAATTGTTGGGGTTGTTTAAAGGTTTACATCAGTCAAACCCCTGTTTTGGTCTTTCAACCTTTACGGACAGCGAAGATAAAAGATGATTGATAAAATGAATACTTTGTTAGAAATATTGTCATTGATGTCAAAGGAAGAATTTCGTGATGAAAAGTTCGTTGTTTGAAGACAAGGAATAATAAGAGTTTGATATTATTTATTTATGGCCGACCTCCATCTACTTATGGCAGCGCTAGATTTTAAAAGTAGAAATTAAAATAGAATATTAATTAAAGGGGTCAACCCCTTAAGGAAGTGTTTATCTCCCATGGATGGCCGACCTCACAATAAATTAATATTTATCAAAGCTGGCCAACCTACTTTGAAAGATGAATTTACATATTTAAAATAAATTTTATGTCAAATCTTGGCCAACCTACTTTTGGTAAAGTGCATGATTTGGATATAAATACAAGTTATTTTGGAGGTTAGAAAGCAATTTCTTCAATGCAAAATCATTTGTTTTAAGAGCAAAAATTAGGAGAAAAAGAGTAGATTTATAGGAGTGTTGGTGTAAGAACTAACACCTCTGGAGTGTGAGTTTGTACGTACAGCTATGCACACTACGTAATGAGTGCTCTTCAAATTAGGAGGGGAAGCTCCCTCGTCGTGCTGGAATGCATGAAATAGAAAACTAAACTAATGCCCTATCTTTTGTTCTCAGCTGGTAGAAGCACAAGATTAAGAAAACCTAGAACGTTGCAGCTAAGTATTTTCTGGTTTCGCAGATCATCTAACTACAACTAAGCTAACTTCTTTAAAATGTATCCAGTTTCCTCAAGAAACAGAGCATGAGGAAATGGAGTAGGAATGTATCATACGATAAACTCCAAGTGCGGACTCACAACATGAAGGCAAGGGAAGCGCAACTATTTGCTAATCCGGGAAGAATTTTATTAAAACAAACGAATAAACGGTAAACTTGGTACAACTTCACAACATGAAGGCAAGGTAGGCGCAACTATCTGCTTGGCTGAATGAGTCTACTATAAGACACATCAAACGATAAGCTTTAAGTACAGTTTTGCAACATGAAGGCAAGGTGGGCACAACTATTTGCTCTTCTGAATAGGCTTATGATAAACAAAACAAAAGGTAAGCAACTAGGACAGTAGATTGTATAGACGCAATACGCATGCAATAACGATCAAACCAGCAACCCCATTTAACTAAGATTGAATAAACACCATGACAATAACATGAAGGCAAGGTAGGCGCAGCATGTATGCTATCAAGCAAAAGTTAAATTACAAATAAGCTTAAAGCTCTTATTTATAGACTTCAAGGTGTAGGCAACCCTAAAATCACCTTGAGTCAACTAGAGTCTTGTAGTGCATGCAAGATCTCATTCCTAAACCCTAATTGAATGAAACTATACAGTTAACTGGGAAACTATCATCAGTTAACTAAAACATCTAATCTAAATGGACAAAGTGCAACATGCACGTCCTTATTGAAAGCAAGTCAACAGGAATGCTATCATCAGTCAACTGAAAGATCTAATCTATGCTCCAAGTGTGTGTAGATTTTTCCAAGAAAGACATGGCATGCAATGTGTAACAACTAGTTAACTCGGAAAGAAGCCTCGAGTTTAACTCTTGTGTCTAATGTCTATCTTGGAAAAGGTGGGACGCCTGGAACTGAAGTTTACTGGCCCTGATCCTGGCAATCAACCCATCCATGAAGTTGCCGACTGCATCACCCTCTGGGGAACTGAAGCTCTAGCAGAGAATCCCATGTCTATGCAGCATGTCTTCTCCACTAGTTATCTGACACTGGAACTCACCCTTACTCTTGGTCGCCTCATCAAACAATGTTGACATGACTGTAAGCTGATTCAACTTGCAGCCAATGGTCTCACCACTGAAAATATTGTGAATAAGTGCTTGGAGCTCTAATTGAACATTAGTAAGCTCAACATAGTCACCACCCACATGCTAATACAAACATGGTAATTGAGACACAAAGTTTCTCACATAGTGGAGTGCATTAATAACATGCACCCTACTCTCAGCCACCTCAGATGTTATCTTTCCTTCTATCTCCGCCTTCAAGATCAACTGTGTTCTCCAAATGTAGACATCTTCTTTATCTTCTACATTTGTGACTGCGTCAAATGACATTCCCAGGTTAGCAATCAGAATCTCATCCCTGGGTCTAGTGATGGCCAAATCACGCTCCTCCTCCTGAAGTCGTAGACGAAGCTCGTGTGCATTATATCGTAACTGATACAAGTCTGAAAGTACAAGGCGGCCTCTAGCAATGAATTCCTCCTCCCACTCATCCAACCGCTTGCCATATGCAACCAAGTGATCAATCTGACCCTGTTCTGCTGGTGGTTCTAACATATGTGGAAGCGAGATGACAGCATCCCCTGTCCTATGTACAAGGCTGGAAATGTATTGGTGAAGCTGCTGTATTTCAGCCTTGAGAGCTGATTTATCTTCACCATCCTTCACCATCCTATCCCTGGCACTATCTGTAGCAACCTGTAGGAGGTCAATATCTGTCTAACGAGTACTTCTACCGAAGTTGACTGTGATAACTTCGAAGTCTTGTGCTTCCATCTCGTCCAGACTCTTACCTTTAGGAGGTGCAGCAGTCTCGACAATAATCTCCTTCTCTACATTCCTTTCAACGTGGACCTATTTCTTGATCCTCTTTTCAGGCACATCTTGATGGTCATGATCGAAATCTGAATGATCAAGTACATAAGATGGTTGTCTCCTCTTTCTTCCCAGTTGACTCTCAAGCCAAGACGAATCTTGACTAATCCCACTGGAATGATCTATACTGTTCATAGGATTTGATGAAAGTGAATGTGTAGAAGGGGCACTGTGAGGAGGTGAATCCACGTCCAAATCAATGTGAATTGGAACTGGAGGCTGCTCTGGTGTTGGCGATGGTAAATGCGTTTGAACCTCAGGCTGTGCTGAACTGTGCACAACTTCTACAACAAGCTCTACATGTGGAATCGCAACAGGTGCTTTTCCCTTTGAATTACTAGGCGCTGGATTCCTCCTAGGCAGGTTACTCCTATTCTTCTGCATCGGTTTTGATGAGGAGGGTGGTATATCTCCTTCTGGTGGCAGCTCTGCTCTAGGCATGGATACCTTTCTCAACCTTCTGCTTTCTAAGTAAAGCGTACTATTTTGGATGACCCTACTCGATCTCTCCTTCACTGATGTGAACTCCTTGGCATACCAGTTCACTAACGGCAGTGGTTGTCCATCAACCTACTCTCTGTAAAATTGAGGAAGTGTATCTCCCTCATCTTCTGACAATCCTTCCACATCTTCTGCCAAGAAGACAGAAATCTGCGGAAGAGAGAACCTACTATAGCTGCGTCTGCGAACCTCGAAATCATCCTCGCAATTCACCCAGTAATCTTCCATCGTAGGTTTGTGATAAGAGAGATTACCAAGGCGAGCTGCGTAATGACCCCAAGGATCATATGTGCGTGTATCACTCAGGTACTTGAGTTTGAGATTTTCTAACTCTTGACCTACAACCTTAGCATCAACTGCTGTCCTACACCAATACATCCAGAACTGCAAAGGAAACTCAGTAGCTGGTTTACGCTTGTTGCGCAAACATTTGTGAACTCCATACAACTGCCTCAGGAACTCCATGAATATAGTTTTATCTAAAGGATAACGTGGTAACATGGCTGCTTTTCCTGTGTATCCATAGACACGGATATAGGTGTAAGTAGGAAACTGAATGTACCAGTCTGCCCAATTCTTCATTGCTGTTCTGGCAACTGTTGAGATGCGAATGTGCAACTCCCGATCCAAATTTCTCACTGTATATGTCAAGAAAGCCTCCTGTACACGTTTAAGATGACTTCCAGCCTTTGTGAACTCAAGCTGGTCATAATAACGATAGACTTTCTATACACTGAGTATGCCCATCGTGTTCAACCTGTTAAACTGATTTTGATAAGCGATCAAGTACACCAGGTAAGAACACATGTGAAATTGATGCGCAACTAGGAAACCGGTGATTTGCTCGTGAATAGCATCGCTGATGAAGGATGCCCAGTCATAATGCTCTTGCCCCAAGATGATTCTACCAATGATATAATACATCCAAGGGTGAAATTTGTTTGCATCCGCATGACCTGAGACCCGATTAAGCAATGTAATCAAAATACCATATTCATCCTTGCACTCGCCACGACCCAAGTTGTTTGGCAACTTGTTCTTTTCTTTTAGCCACCTCTCCGTCATCTTATTCTGACATTTATCCAATTCAGCATTGAATGCCTATTCGCTCTAACTCATGGAAATAACCAACCCATCTGGATGTTGAGGAATATCCAAACTTCGCTCGATATCGAGGGGTTTGAGACTGTATGTGACACGTCCATCTATTGACCGTATCTCTTGTGTAGCGGAATTGTAATGCTTGATGCAAGATATTACAAACTCCACACAATGCACTGAAATAGGTATGGAAGCAGCCTCGAGTAGACCGGATTGCTGAATATTCTTGATAACTAATCCCTGATCTGAAGTGGACCCAAAACTACTTCCGGCAATACCTTATGTAGATTTGTATCAACTATCCTGATGAAGTTATGAGCTATGACCGACTTGGTCTTGAATTCAAGCTGAGTGAACTGCATTTTGAAAAACTCGCCTATTGACTATGAACACAGCTGTATTCTGACAACTTTTCTGGAAAGCCAAAAATAGCCTGCTGAGGCTAAAAATAGCTTGTCGGATGAGAATTTTTATGGAAAAATCTAAGATATGGGTTTTATCTAGAAAATGATTCTAAGACAGCCCACAATGTCAGAAATGTAAAAATCTGCCCTTTACTCAGCCATGCAAAAGAATTTTGGTTGAGAAAATTAAAGCTTCAAGAACAGATGTTCTGGACCAAATTTTCCTGAAAAATTCTGGCACATGGGTTTTGATGAGAAAGCTCGTCTGAATCAACCCAGATACTTTGTTTTGCCAAAATCTGCCAACACTTCGAACATGCGAGAGAATTTAAGACGAGAAGATGGAAGAAATCTAGAAGAGAAAAGACGTTTTTTATTATTTTAATTGTTTTTGTGCCTTCTTCCTTGAAAATCGCCACTCTGTCTTTGAATTTGATGCTGAATCTAGACTTGACCCTACAAAAGAATTTACCTATCGCCTTCGAGCTTGATTCTTTGATGAAAATTCACTAATCTCTTTGAGGAAATTCGAACTTACAAAGTTGTGTGAATGAGAAGAGAGGCCATGCTTGGTTAAATAGATGAAATCGTACCCTCATGCATGCATGTTGAAACCCTAATTATGAAGAAGGAATTCGATTGGCCCTTTACAAGTTGAACTACCACTATCTCTAAGTCTCTAGACTAAAAATAATATTTTAATTTCAAAACATGCAAAGAGCTAAAAGTGGCGCCAATATTTATCTTTGAATAAATTCGTCACTTTCAATGCTCTGCATGCAAAAAATATTTTTTTAATCATTTTGCCAAAAATAGCCTCTTGATGTGCTCAACACACTTTATTGATTCTAAAAAGTCAAATTTTGATCTTTTAGGCATCCATCTACAAGAGTTATGAGATTTTTGAGAATCTCCTATTTTATAGCTAACTACGAAATCACATATGTCCATGTTCAACTCTGATTTCCGAATGATTAAATGATTCTACGACCGTGCTGAGATATCCGCTGCGAAGCCTACATGACAAGGATGAAATGTCTGTTGGGAGCAACAACTGCTAAAATCATCATCTGACACCTTAGAAAATTAGGCGCCTCTGATTAAATTGATGCTTTGACTCCAGCCTTAGCAATTTCTCTGTATTGCCTTTTGATGCTTCAAACTGCTATTGACGGTGAATGGTGAGCCCTGCTGACTAGATAGTGGATTCACTGCGTGACTGGAAGTACTCTACATCCGATGACTGTATGTAAGGTATCTGGAAATTGTATTAGGAACCCCAAAAGAATGGGCACCCCTATTCTGTGATAGCTCAAATACCATTTTGACAAAAGTGTGATTTTCATCTGAACACGATACTTTGAACCTTGATACCAGGAGTTGGAATGCTCCGATTTGCATGCCATTTGTCTCTCTGTACAGTTTGGTCAACTTGCAAGAGATGTTCTTCGAGAAGACGAAGCCAAAAAACTGCTTCTAAGGCCCTTAAAAGAGAATCACCTTTTTCAAAGAAAATTCTAGCCTTATACTTAGTCATTTTTCGAACTCTCTTCAACCAATTCCACTTTACAACATTGTCACCTTGACCTCACACGTACGAGCACTCGCCAAATCCCGGAGGCTGTCAGCTGGACTCGTTGAATGGCTGGAGTAATTGCACACAAGTCTTGTGAAGACTGCAATTGCAAATAACCCCATCTGGCAGGCCTAAAGGCTGGGCACCCCTAGCCTACAGATGTGTAGCTTTGTGTAGCTATGCTTCACCATATTCTGTTTTACGTGCTCGATAGAACCTTTGTCACGATCACTCAGAATGTCGGATCGTCTTGTGAACGAGTGCATCACGGAGCTGGACTAAGCTGGTAAAGATCTCAGGAAGACCTCAACTTCAAACTCATCCATCAAACAAGTCATATTTAGGGGCGCCCCTGGGCTATAGGGGCGCTCAAATCATCTACTAGCAACCTTTTCTCACATGTATTCCGCCTGCAGTTTCAACCTCTGACGTTCATAACCGGAGTTCTGCACTGGATATGCTTCCGCTTGATAGCTTGTTGAAAAGCTAGACCGATTCTGTAAAGACTGAATCCAGTAATACACACATGCATCCAGATCTGGGCCTTCAAAAAGAAGGGCGCCCCTAAGCTAAAGGGAGCAGAACCATATTTCTAGACTGCTTCCTTGTGGAAAACACTCTTCGTAACCTCTGCTTCTGTCTTCGTTTGCCGGAGTTCTGTTACTCGGATGGTCTTGCTCCATGGCTAATCGAAAAGTTGACTGAAAACATAAAACAATGAATGTGTTCTCAATCCAAAACAATCAAATCTTGACCTTCAAATGGAAGGGCACCCCTGGGCTACAGGGGAGCGGATTTGCTCTGAATTCATTGATTTTCACCATTTTATACTTTGCAAACGCTGTATCCACTGCTGAGTTTGATCACATTTGAAGCGTGTGACTGCCGAGGTGTGTATGACTATACTTCATCATTTTCACAAGTACCGACACTATAAAGTTGATTTGCACGTTGATTGCGCAAGTGTCTACTACATTACATAGTGAAAAGTTCCCAGACTTAGAATATTTTAGCACTTTTTGCCAATCTGAAAATCCCCTCCGTCAAAAAGCATTATTTTCAACATCTTTCTTCGTAGAGCGTTCTTCTTTGAGTTTCAGGCTTAGATATTAACACCTGGTACTAGCCAACTGCCATTAACGACCTCGGAGGTCCTAACTTTTCTCCTGAAAAAGTTATAACTACCCACCAGCCTTAAACTGACTTTTAACTGAAACTGATTTCACCACTGTGATCGTGATGTGAAATAAGCAAATCAAAATTAATTTCAGCCAATTCTGGCAAGTTCCTATTTTTTAGGGTTTCAAGCTAAAAATAGATTTCAGAAACCCTAATTTTCAAAATTTTCAAATTTTGCCAGTATCTTCTTGGCATCACACTGACTAAAAGCCCATACTTTATTTGCCCAAAAACTGAGTTTTGACCTCATTTTTACAAGGTTTAGACCATTTTAAACAAAACGCCTTAATGAAGCAAAAAATTTGGTTTGGGTACAACAAGTAGATACTGTGCCTAATTTGAAGCAGACCTTTAAGGCAGATTTATAGCAGACATTGTGCCTGATTTCGAGCACATCTTTAAGGCAGATTTATAGCAGACATTGTGCCTGATTTGGAGCAGATTTCTAAATGCAGATTTGGAGTGGACCTAAGAGCTGATTTGGAGCAGACCTAAAAGCTGATTTGGAGCAAACCTTGTGCCTGATTTGGAGCAAAATTTGGATCAAAAATTGCATCATTTTGGAGCAGACTTTATTGCAGACCTTGAGCAGAGATGTAAGGTGAAATTGGAGCAAAGATTAAGGCAAAATTGAAGCAGAAATAAATGAAGTTAACAGCAGATTTGTAAAGGGCGGTGCATGCAGATTTGAGAAAGAAAGTGTATGACAGTGATTGCATCATTCAAGAGCAGATTTGTGAGAGAAAGATTATGTATACTCAGATTTTATGACGACAATATGTTCATCATCTGTTGAAGGAGCAACATCCGGAATGTTACATCCCGTTTTATGAGGTTACTATTTTCTAGTGATATAAAAGGTAGAGATGAATGTAATGTGAAATCTGGAGATGCTTGCACCTTGTTATCAATATGTATGTTAGCTCATTTAACGTTGTTTCATTTGATGTTATTTCAATTGATGTAATTCATGGTAAAATACTGCATATATGTGAATATCAGGATAATGAATCTTGCTTTAAACTTGACATGTTTGTATAAGTATTGCAAATGTTATGAACAAGTAACTGTCGTGGTTTTGTGGCAATGGATGCAGGATCAGGAACCATTCCTCCAGGCGGAGGGAAGACATCACTCGGGAAAGGGGCTTGGTCGAGTAACCGGTAAAGTTGATCAAATTGAGCATACACACACTTCACTAAGGGTTTTGGGAACTAAGTCAGATTGAGTTATCGTGATAAGTCATCCTTAGGCTTAGGAGTTTTGGATTACTTCTTTATGCTTTATGAGTGGAGTTACTTGATTGACTGACTTACTATTCTGTGAACCTTGAATGTGAAATGTGAACTGATAAGTTATACTGATGCCTGGAATTTACAGTTAAATGTATATATACATGTTTGTGCAATTACGTATATTAAAGGTACTCTGACTGGCCTATAATACACGTAATTGGATAATTGAATATAAACATGTATAGATATGTTTAAGTGTAAATATGGATATGTTTATTAATATATTTAATATAGATATTATTATAGTTTTACCGATAATATAATATATTGTAATATTCGAATATTATATATATATATATATATATATATTTAAATAAAGGTAAATTAAAACTATAATAAGTTATATTAAATATAATACAAAATATATTAATAACATTTTAATATATATATTAAAATGACTTTGCCTTGGAAATAATGGAAATGGACTTATATAGTCATTTGGTAATTAATTGCATTTACCATGAGTAATAAAAGTATTTCGAATTTCATAGACCATTGGAGAAATACGTGGAAAGTATTATGAGAATTTAAAAGGTAAAGACTATAGTCTTTTTTTTAAAAAGATTTAAAACAAATGCATTTAAAACTTTGGCTAAAAAAGGAAAATCGCGATTTCCTTCATACTGGAAAAAAAAACGCGAATGAAGGAAAGGGCCGAAATATTGAATGGAACAGAATCCCGCGCCAGCTCCTCACGCCATGAGACCAAGTCGCGGCCTGCTAGAAATGCGTATGGAAGGGCGGAATGAAAGCCAGAAGGCTGCGTTTTGCATTTGACATTTTCCTACAATAAATACCAGTCTGCCATTGTTGGGCGCCATAACTGGTAAGTGCCTGTAGGTGTCCTTCACCTGATTTTTACCATGTGGATTTTGACAAATTCCTCCTGCATTTTGGTCGAGTCACCTCTCTTCTCACTGAGTGTCTTGCTAAATGATTGCCATTGCATATTTTGACAATGTCAATGAGAAAGGTGTCGAATTCTCATGCCAAAAATGTAGCAGGCATGAGAATTCGAAACCTATATAAGAGGTTGCTTCCATTGTTAAAATCTTTGTATACATACTCGGCGATTAATCGCCGAGCAGCCGATTAATCGCATGTTTTTTCGCTGGGCGAGTAATCTTGACTTTTACTCGCAGGAAACCCTAGCCGAGTTTTTTTACTGTTTTTTTCCGAGTACTCGCCGATTAATCTCTGTTTGCTTGCAAAATAATCGGCACAGAAAACCTAACACGTTTTTGACACGTTTTTCAAATCGTTTTTACCTTTTCGCGGGATTTTTTACACATTTTTTCCGCGTTTTGGATGTGTTTTTCTGCTATTGAAACCTCGCTTTTACTATTTACAATCACCCATTTCATTTTCCGCGATTTGCAATGTCGGCTGCGTGATTTATTTCCACGATTTGCAATTTACATTTACCCTTTTCATTTTCCGCGATTTGCAGTGTCGGCTGCGTGATTTATTTCCACGATTTGCAGTGGTGGCTGCACGACTTGGAGTCTTGGCTGTGTGACTTGGAGTCTGCGCGATTTCCAGGTTAGTTCCTGTTCACATTGGCTGTGCGGCGCCTGTGCCAGGTCATGGGTATTATCATTTTTTCAAACATATGCTAATATTAAATGAACATATGCCTGAATATTAAAATTTAAAACTTCATACTTCATACTTCATAGTATATGCTTGAAAAAATGATAATATTAAATGAACATATGCCTGGAAATGATTTAATATTTTTATTATTTTATATATATGCTTCCAAACGTTTATGTATAAAATAATAAAAATATTAAATTTTTTTATTTTTCTACATCAATTTAATATTTATTATTATTCTAAAATTAAAATTTCAAAATTTCATATATTATTTTATTATAAATTTATAATAATATCATGGGAGTCTTAATTTTTAATATTCATAATGATAAAATATTCACTTTTGTACATCATATTTAATAATTTATTATTATTTTAAAATTAAAATTCCATATATTATTTTATTATAAATTATAATATCATGACAAATAATAATATCTTTTTATATTATTATTTGCCATGATATTATTATAATTTATAATAAAATAATATATGAAATTTTAGTTTTAAAATAACAAATTACAATAAATCATAAATTTGATGTCAAAAATGATATTATTATTTACAATTTTCCCATGGTATTATTAATTTATAATAATAGAATAATATATGAAATTTTACATTTAAAAATTAAAATAATAATAAATATTAAATCTGATATAGACAACACCAGCATGTTTACAGTTTTTCTGATGTGTGTGGATTGTCATTGTGCAGCTGCATCAGCATATGGATATGAGTAAAAGTTTTTCACTTTAAACTTTTACAGTTTTACTCATATCCATATGCTGATGTAGCTGCACAATGACAATCCACACACATACACACAAATTTTGTTCATCTACATAGAATAAGAGATTACTCGCCCATCTGCAAACTATGATCGAAAGTCTCAAAGTACTTTTATAGTGGAATATCTGCAATAAATTATTAAGTATGAAGTTTTAAATTTTAATATTAAATCTGATATAGACAACACCAGCATGTTTACAGTTTTTCTGATGTGTGTGGATTGTCATTGTGCAGCTGCATCAGCATATGGATATGAGTAAAACTGTAAAAGTTTAAAGTGAAAAACTTTTTCACTTTAAACTTTTACTCATATCCATATGCTGATGTAGCTGCACAATGACAATCCACACACATACACACAAATTTTGTTCATCTACATAGAATAAGAGATTACTCGCCCATCTGCAAACTATGATCGAAAGTCTCAAAGTACTTTTATAGTGGAATATCTGCAATAAATTATTAAATACAGTATGATAACAGATAACCTGCTGCTCCCACTTGCAAATTTGCAACAACCAACAAGGTTAGGAGTTAGGAGTTAGGACTACAATGCCAATTTGCATACAAGTAAATTAAATCAATGTGCATCCAACAAAAAATAAAAATATAAGAATAAAAAAACTGAAATTAGAACAGATAGCATACTAAATGAAATGTCTTTCACTTTGATAGTTTACAACTTTATTGTTTGATAATGACTGAAATTATAAAGTTAAACAATTAGTTGATTGTTCCTTTCACTTTGTAATGGATCTGTTGCATCTTCTAATATATTTATTATTCAACTTCTAATATTGCAGGTTAATATTTAATCACAATGGCATCTGCCTCTGCATTTGGTTTAGACACAGCTGCCTCAAGCCAGGCCATTGAAAGGAGACCCCCTGGTAGCCGTGATCCCGCTTGGAAACATGGCTATTATGGGCCAGTACTAGGGAGTGTTATTTGTACTTGGTGCAAGAAGAAGATTAGTGGAGGCATCAATCGCCCCAAATACCATCTTGCTAGTATTCCTTGCCGTGATGCAAAGGCATGTAAAGAAGCCCCTGAAGAGGTGAAACGAGAGATGGTAGCTCTTCTTGCAGCACTTGATGAAAAAAAATTGGAGAGGGCAAAGACAAAAGCAGCCATACAAGAAGCCATTGCTCCTAATTTGACTGAAGATTTTGAGGTGAATATGCAAGGCATTGTGGGCTCTAGTCGCGGTCCACGTATACGTACCCCATCCACTTCATCCACTTCAAATAAATTCCAATTTTTTGTCCCTAGAAATGTTCAAGGATCACAACCTTCATTGGAAGGTACTGGGTGGAATAGGGAGGTGCACAAAGAAGCAGAAAAGGCTTGTGCAAATTTTTGGTTTTATAATAACCTTCCCTTCAATGTGGCAAGGAGTCCATATTGGGAGTGTTTGGTGACAGCATTGACAGTTGCAGGGAAAGGGTACAAGGCCCCTAGTCCAAGAGATTTAAGTGGCAGGTTACTTGAAGATGCTATTGTAGATGCAAATGGAATTGTGGAAGCTGAAAAGAAGAAATGGCAAAAGTATGGATGCTCAATTCTTTCAGATGGCTGGACAGATGGAAGAAACCGCACTCTTATCAATTTTATAGTGGCTTCAAATGGTGTGTTGGTTTTTCTAAAGTCAATTGATGCCTCCAACATAATAAAGAATGCAGAAAATTTGAGTTTGATGTTGGAGCGGGTTGTTTTAGAGGTGGGCATAGAAAATGTTGTCCAAGTTGTTACTGACAATGCGGCGGCATATGTGGCAGCTGGTAGATTGCTTCAAGCAAGGCATCCAACACTTTTTTGGACCCCTTGTGGAGCTCATTGCCTTGACCTTCTTTTGGAGGACATAGGCAAAATTGATTGGGTGAAACCAATTGTAGAACAAGCAAGAGACATAACAAAATATATATATAATCACCCATGGGTTCTTCAATTGATGAGAGATCACACCAAGGGGAAAGAGCTTGTGCGATCGGGTGCTACAAGGTTTGCAACTAATTTTCTAACGTTGCAAAGTATCACTAGTTTATTGACTTCCTTGAAGCAGATGTTTGTGAGTCAACCATGGGTAGACTCAACTTACTCAAAGAAGGCTGATGGAGAAAAGATTGTAGCAATAATCTTTGATGGTCAATTTGCAACTAGAGCATTAGAGATTGTCAAGGTAACTTAAACTCTAATGAATTTTCAGATTTAATCCTTTATTCTTAATTTAAAATTCTATAAGTATTTTGTTTCCTTGTAAGGTGTAATTTAAATTTGGTTCTACTTTGTACTTTATAGGTGACTGAGCCATTGGTGAGGGTTTTGCGCTTGGTGGATGGTGAGAAAAATGTGATGGGATATCTTTATGAAGCAATGGATAGGGCCAAAGAGGCCATCCAACACTATTACATGGGGGATGCAAATAGATTTACCCCTATTTGGGAGATCATTGATCGAAGGTGGAACAATCAACTCCACCAACCCATTCATGCAGCGGGGTACTTTCTCAACCCCAAATTCTACTTCTCTGATGGCTTCACGGATGCTAATGGAGAGGTTATGGAGGGCCTATTCACATGTATTGACAGGATGACACCTTTACCTGAAGTGAAAGACCTCATCCTTATAGAGTTGCAACAATATAAGGCAGCTAGGGGGCCTTTGTTTTCTTCCACATTATGTGAACGAGGAAGAGAGATCCAAACACCAAGTAAGAAAAAGTGAAGCCTTTATCTTGCAAGTTATGAATTACAATTATTATTACTTATTAGTTATTAACTTATTACAATATTGTTTATCAATATTTACAAAAACTTGAATATCTTATTTGTAGGTTCTTGGTGGGATGATTGGGGTGGAAGAACTCCAAATTTGCAAAGGCTAGCCCTCCGAATTTTGTCTCAACCTTGTAGTGCTTCTGGCTGTGAACGAAACTGGAGTTTGTTTGATTCCATTCACACGAAGAAGCGTAACAAGTTGACTCAACAACGCCTCAATGATCTTGTTTTTGTGCAATATAACCTTCGGCTTCGCACAAGAAAGGTGCAGGACTTTTCAGATGAGCTCATTGATTTGGATGACATTGATCCATACAGTGATTGGACCGTACAGGATGATGAGGCCTCCTTGTTTACAGAGGATGAGATTGCTGATTTCGAGAGGCAAGCTATGGAGGATTTGCCTGCAGTAGAAGTAGGGGAGATTGGATTGGATGACATTGATGTGGTGGAGGAGGAGCCACTGCCACCTACCAGCATGGTGGAGCCACTGCCACAATCTTCTACGGCAAGCAGGGAGCCAGAATCGAGTGCAAGGACCATACCCTCTACCTCCCAATTTTTCACTAGGTTGGGGAAGAGGAAATTGTAATTGCCTAGATATGAAATTTATGATGATGATTTTCAAATACAATCATCATAAATTCATTATAGTTATTACCAATTTCACTATGTGGCTTCGTATAATGATGCCATTTTGTAATCCATATGTATTGAACTATGAAATTTAATATAAAACACTCCCTCATGGTTTTTAGACTCATTTGATGCATTTTGTAATTGAATTTTGCAAAAAAAAGTGTTTTCATGAGAAATTTTGCTACTTTTTAAGTTGTCGAGTATTTGTCGAGTCAAAAATTTTGGGCTTGCCGAGTACTCTCCGAGTCCGAGCATGTAAACTGTGGTTAAAATTACCACTTTTCATATCTGCCTTTGTAAGTTTCGAATTTCTGAGAGAGAGTTGCAATTTGTCCATTACTGTATTGTTTGGTGAAAAGAGCTGCAATTTTCCATTGCTGTATTAGAGCTGCAACTTGTCTTTGCTGTTTTGTATTGTGAGAGCCATATACTATCTTTGTTGTGATTGTATTGTTGAGAACCATAATCCATCATTGTTGTTGCTGAGAGCCATAATCCATCATTGCTGTATTGCATTTACCTAAAAGTCATACTTTACTCATGCTGTGAAAAGTATCTGGAAAAGACTAAGAAGGACTGTGAAGGAAGAGCAGAAGCTACTGATTGAACTCACTCGCAGCAAGGGAAACAAGCATGAGAAATGTCTTTTATTTACTTCTGTCATTTGAAATAAATGAATCTACTTGCTTAGTTTATGCCTTGCTTTGCATTGTGGTATGAAGTAGAAAAGGAAAGTGTTGGAATGGAACAACTTGTTTTTATAAAAGCTTGTTTGAGTGGTATAGCTTGTTTTATAGTGAAAGCATGTAAATTGGAAAAGCTAAATTTCCTTAGAAAGGGTTTGTTGAAATGGAAAAGGCTTGTTGATTAGAGATAGCTTGAATTCATAGGAAAGCTTGTAAAAGAAATGGCATGAAAGGGAAATGTTTGAATACTTTATTATGAATTGTATTACTTAAATACTGCTTGAACTCCTTATATAAATGAGAAAGGAACTAGTTATTAAATACTAGGTCAAGGATGGAATCAGTACCAAGGTAGTCTACAGCTTAAGTTATAGGGATAACTGGGATAAGCTAAAAGTACTCTTAGGATAAAGATTTCCTGATTAGGAGGAATGGTATAAAGACCTTGTTGACTGCATTACATTCCTGATTAAGTAGTTTGTTTGAAGGTAGGTTTTCTGAAACAGGATAGACCTCCATTATGTAGCTATTGAAGTAGAATGTCTCAAGGTAGGTAATCTGAAACAGGATATACCTATCTTGTGTAAATATCTTAGGAAAATGTTGTAGGTTAGTCTGGGATTAAAGATTATCCAAAAGTAAAGGACGATACCTATGCGTAGTGTAAGATAGTCTTAAATCAAATCGGCCCTAGATAGTGTATATGATAGATGACCTTCATTCGAAGTACTGAATGAGAATACTTTGGCCAAAGTAGTGGAAGGTACGACATCCACTTAAATGTAAGATAGTTGAGACTACACTGTCAGTTCATTGTGATCCATCATGCTAGTTTGGGATTGTGAAATAGCAAGTTCTAGATATATAGGACACAGCACTATGCTCAGTTGGGTTGTCGCAGCCAGTTACTTCACCAATCTCTTCGTTCGAAGGGAGGGCCATCTATTGAATGATAGATGTGCGGGGGACCGCATTAACAGTCCGTGGTTGGCGAAAAAGCGCCCGAGTGATGTTTCTCCTCCCCAGCAGGCGACAAATACACCAAGATTTGTAAGGAAGGAATCCTGGACCATCTTACTACTATTTGTGCAAAAAGCTTACGAGCTATGTATGTAATTGTTTTACTTTTGTACTCTGAATTATATTTGCAATGGAAATGGAATCCATGTGGATAAATATATGTAACTGGCATGTAATTATCAATAAAGAAAGGAAGAATTTTATTGTAATGTCTTTGTTACTTGTTACATTTATATGTTTGAAGTGAAATGCGGAAAAATTTTAATTACCTAAGGATGGGGTCGTTACACGGAAGGTGATATTTTGTAGAAGAGATTGGTGTCTCTTGCTGAGTTGGTGCTCAGTTGTGGGGATTGGTGTCTCCAGTGGGTTGGTGCCTACAAATCATTCAAGAGGGGATTGGTGACTTTTGTGGGTTGGTGCCTACAAATTTTTTAAGATCTTATATAAGCAATTTTTTTTGTGGTTTTCTCCCAAAAGGGTTTCCACGTAAAACGTGTGTTTTTCTTGTGTTGCATAATTGTTAGATCTTATGTGATTGCTATTGCTATGGTGGTTAAGTTTTGAAAAAGTAAAAGTTTGTCTTATACTAATTCAACCGCTCCCCCCCATCCCAATCTCAGTATAATCGTGTGCTCATCAAAATTACTAGTCCTAGCTGCATTAAGGATTTAAAAGAAAATGATAAAATGAACTGTTCGACAATGGTGGCAAATCTGGTCTATAGGGAAAACCACCATTGCACACAAGTATAATAAATAACAAGAAACAGATTCACTCCTACAACAAGGAGATCTTTTCACTTTGAAGAGTTTATGTTTGAACAAAACAAACTAAACAAGAATATTACCAGCAATGAAGATCTTCAATGGAGCTCAAGATATGACTATTAGTGCATTCCCTTTTGAAGAGTCTCACTGTTGATGTGAGCCCAAAATGTGCAATGGTAGAATAACAAGCAAGTGATTAAGAGAGAGAGCTGTAACAAAATTTGCAGAGTTTTCCCAAAGGTTTTGAAAGATAGAGAGCTTCAATTCCCTCAAAGAGTCAAAAAATCCCAAAAAGTCATTTCAAAATGAATGGATTCTTGGTTTTGTTTGCTCGGATGGGAGGGAAAGAAATGTTACTTTCTTGTTTGGCCATTACAACACGCATCATAGGCAAGCCACATGGAAAGTATGCTTTTGAATGTTAAAACTCTCAGGACGTTAGTGTGTTGTGCAAACGTTTGCACATCACGCTATCATCTAAGAGAATTTTGCTGAAATTTTGCATATGTGCTCACAAATGTGAACTAAAGTCTTTGTTATAGAAATATGAAAATCTTTTAATAATGCACAAGCTAGGGTGAATTCAAAACGTGATGTGAAATTGCGAAAGTATGCAATTTTTGACACTATATTTTGCCCCCACTTTAGCGAGCCGATTGCACTAAGAAATAAGCTACACTAAAGTAGATAGTAAAATGCAAGAAACATGCAAATAATGATACCCCGAAAAGGATACTATAGAGGACATAAAAACTCACTAAGCAGACCGATGATGCCCTGAAACTCTAATTATATGAAACCACAATATTTGGCTTTGTAGTCTTGCAAGGTTAAGGATAAGGAAAAATTTGCGCACATCTTGCAACACTAAAAGTATTAGTTTCCAAATCAGAAGAAATCTAATACGTAGAAAAGAATATTTCAGAGAAGAAAGTTCGAAAGAATATTCAGAGAAGGGTAAATATGTGCCCTCGTGTTTTTTCCAACTCTAGTAGGGGCAAAAACAAGATGGTTCATTCACCCGAAGAAGAGGTTATGTTGTAATTTTAGAAAAAATTAATTATATATAAGAAAAATAAAAAATTTACTATTCATGTTCACTATTCACCTTAGCAATTTCACCAAGTTTCTAGCCATTCTCAAGGGAAAATGCTACACAAACAAGACTTCAGGTGACCTGGGTTGGACGATCTCTATAAGGGAGTTGAATAGGCAATAGTCCTTTGCGAGGTGAGTGGAAATTTTTCGTATTTTTCAATTTTCAAGCACTTTATCCATAGTGGGTCCCACAATATGCATTGGGGCCCATCGGGCACACAATCATGCATGGGAATGCAGGCATCCAACCTAGACGCTAGCATTCAGAGGATGTGTTGTTGTCCATCCGCAATGCTAGCGTCTAAGTGAAAGTTAGAATTTTTTATGTTTTTGAGCAAAATAGGATTTGATAGTTAGAGAAATGAATGATATAATATAAAATGTTTTTAATTATTTTCAGTCCATGCCCATGATGCGGGAGTACACAGGAGGAGCAATGCTTTCCCTTTTGTGGAGTTGATTACCAACTCTATTGGCAAAGGAGGTTGCACTTTTGTGGCAAGTGGAGATCTACTAGATGTTTATACTCCCAAATATGCGCTTCCACACCAACATGTTGGTGGCACTAATGGAGCGATGGGTCGTCAACAAGTCTACCTTCTTGATCCCCATAGAGGAGATGATGGTGACTCTAGAGGATGTCTACAGCATTATGAGACTGCCTACCTGAGATCGTAAGTGACAATCGAGGAGCAGAGATTGGTGACCACTATACAAGAGGGCCAATGCTATGCTCTCGGACGAGTCATACTGAGCGACACTACAAGGCACATTTATGTGCGATAATTGGAGCAAGGGTCAATTCCCTTGCCCTTGGTGAGACAAATCATGATTGCTACCATAGCCATGCAAGTGGCACACATCTTCATGGGGGCATTGTTCACACCATTCCTTCAATGGGGGAGAATCAAACAGTTTTTGCTTAGGGACAAAGCATGTTTGCCCACTTATATTATGATTTTAGTCACTTTGTATATCACAAGGGTCATAGCCTGATGGCATGCACAATGTTTCATGTGTGGGCCTTCGCCCACATCACATGCACGAGACCAACAAGTTATCCAAGCCAAGTCTTGTTGGATGCATCTCAAGCTCAGCCATATCCACAATGCCAAGAGTGGAAATCCAATGACTTGGTTTTTTGGAGACAAACTTTTGACAAGTTGTGCAGCACAAAGATTGTGTGGTGGCCTTATATTCAAATGCGAGCATGGCCAAGTTTTGTGAGACCAAGTAGCCAAGATGCAATGAGATAGATATTTTGTTGGGAAGTATGAATACATAGCTATGTCATTCTACTATCGGTGGGTTATGAGGCAATTCGGTCAAGTACAGCAAGTTCCCCCAGTTGTACCAATTTACGTGCAGTCAAACTTAATGACCTTCCTCAACCCACAATTGTCAATATCACACTCAGTAACCCAGATAGCGAGGGAGAGGATTCTCGCCAAATTTTGGATGCGGATGATGTGGGTGTGACATTGAGCTACATCACTTGGTGGCAAATTGCAAGACCAACCCCTATTTTTCTTGAGGATGCTCCTGGAGGAGATCCTGGTGCACAAGATTCAAGTGGGGAGCAAAGCACCAATAGAGAGGATGTAATGTCCCCTTCTCGAAAGTGATCCGACAGATGGCCGTTAGTCTATCCTGGTGACCCGTAGACTACTCGGAAGCAGAATTAGGGTTTCCTATCTTCTAGGAGGACATTTCAGCTTGTGTTAGAATGTGCTTCTAGAATCTTGGTGTTTGGTTGGTAGCTCTTTTCTGGGTTTTCAGAGAGCTTCACGATGGTATATCTGGCATGATGATCCGAGTTACTTCCGGAATTTACTATTTTTAGTAAATTCTATTTTTGGCAGTGGTCTTGTTGGCTTCAATGTTCTTGGCTTGCCTCATCAATTGGTTCAGCTGGCAGTATCAGATTTAGCGCCTGGATGCAGTACTGGAGAGATAAGTTGTTTTAATTAAAATAATGTTTTATTTTAATTATATCCCCCTTGGTCTAGCTTCACAACTTAGTCATTTTTAAAAAGGGGACTTTTATGGGTAGGCGCCTCATCCAAAGATTTAAGTGAATTTGTATCTTTGTTTATTAATGCTGACTTGGAGAAAGGGTATGCCACATGAGGAAGAGTGTAATAAGTTAAAAAGGCATGGAATTTACCTTGGGAAAAGGGACGCCATTTCTTGAGTCAAAGGTCAACAGGGAATTAGGGCAACCCTTGAGTGGAGTGCACCTTCTGGAAGGTTCTAGAGGTGCTTGGCAAAATTATAAGAAGGAGGTTTTGGGTCTTCATTCATCATCTTGAGTTTTATGCAAAGTTATGCTGTCAGAATGGTGTTAGACTTGCTTCGAGGCATGCATACCTCCTAGCTGGCTTGACTTCTTGCTTGAAAGATAGCAACTAGTTGAGAGTAGGTTTCTATTGAGTTGTTCTGCATTTTGAGATTGAGTCTTTGTACTTTCAGTCATTTTCACAGTTGCTGTATTGGTTGTGGCTGAACCGGTTTTTCAATTATAAGTCTTGGAGTGATTTTTATTTGCTTATGGGTAGTTGAGGTATGTGCTTGGCTGGTTGAGGCGACCTCTTCCGACAATTTGCAGATTTATTTGTTGAGTCTTTATTTTATTATGGCAAAATCGCCCCTTCTTGAGGGTCATACCATTTGGGATAGCATTGGAATGCGTGCAAAATAAATAGGCAATATTTTGGTTGGTTTCTTGGTTCCTTCTTGGGCGCCTTCAGCATTATTAATGTTTGTTTTTGGTCTCATGGGATTTGAGTGAAAATTGAGCGAGTTAGCATGAAATTAGTGATTTTCTGTGTTGTTGATTCTGTAGTTTCAGTGCAAGTCTGTCATTAATCAGATTAGCATAATGGGGTTTGTGAGATGGGTTTGTTGTTTGTGAGACCAAGATAGGTATAGGGAAGTCTTCCTATTTCATTACAGCATTTCATACTTGTCCGGATGACATGAAGCTCCATCAAATTGTAAGTTGAGCAATAGTATTGCCAGTGTTCTTGATTTTAGCTATTTCCCACGATCGTGGAAGAGACTGGTACTCCGTCAATCTATAGTTTAAGTTAATCATTGCATTCCCGCTGAACAAGTGGAAGAGGCCGTGCCGCCTTTACTTTAAATGTAATGCATTCTCATCATTTGTTGATCAGCTAAGCCGTCAAAATGCTCCCGCTGAATAAGTCGTCGAGTTGCACTTTATTTTCAGTACTGTACTTTCATTCCAGTCCTCCCGCTGAACAAGTGGTCGAGTGATTGCTCTTTCTTTCAGTTACTTTCAGCAAGCTTTTGTTTTACTAACGATCCCCTATCGTGTATGCTCTCAACCTTGCCCGCATTGGGATCTGGGTTGATCAGAGGAGAGGGTTACATTCAACTGGTTTATGTTTACACTAATGCTAATGGATGAATTTAGTTGTGTAACAAAATGAAAAAATTGGCCGGCATATTTCAAAGGAGAGTCTGACAAATGAGAGTGGAAGAGGAGAAGCCCCAAGTGCAATGGAAACTATCAAGGCTACCCACAACAACTAATGCATCGAATCAGACAGAGAGTGGAGTCAAGCAGAGTTGTTGCGACATCCACCTCAATGCCACTTGCGACTACAAGCGAAGCTCCTGTGATAACACTTGGTGTCTATGATCTCGACTAGCGAATCGAAGACCAAGGTGAAATTTCCTTAATGATGTTTATGCTTAAATCTACATAGTATTATTTAGAATACAATTTATTTGATGCGTTTCTTTTGGATATATGATGGGTTATTGATAGAGACCTTGTTTTGTTTTGCAATGTGAATGCGAGAGTGGATCGACTTTATTGGTTGATTCATAGCTAAGATGGTCCCGACTGCATAGCAAGAGGGATCAGTGAGAGCTACCCATAGGTGACATCAAACTGTTGGCCAACACTTGGAGATCTTTGGGCCTATCGCATAGCTACGAGCAATGTATGAGGAGTTCCAAATTTGAGAGAGTCAAAGGGTTTTCTGGAGCTTACTACCTTGACAACAGATAGAGATCAATAGGCATCGAAGGTGTAGACGCTTACTAGATAGAGGGATCAACTCAGAGCCAAGGTCACTGCACTCAAAGGGGAGAAAGTCTAGGCACTGACAAGAGCAGAGAGTACCAAGATGGCACATGGCGCTCTTCAAAACCAGGTTGAGAAACTTCGAGGAGATTTACAGAGAGCACAAGTTGCTACCGTCACTGATCTCAATTGTTCTAGAGTGTGGGAGCTGACGGATCAAGTGGCAACAATTAGAGAGTTGGAGACAACGCTCAAAGAGGAGATAGTTGGGCTGAGGGGTGAACTTAGAGGTATGTGGGTTGCATCGCAAAGTGTGTCTAGGACACTCTTGATTGATGGCCTCGATCAGAAAACCACACCTCAACTAGACAAGCCACTAGCACCTGAGGGGTCCAGCACACATGCACCATGATGCAGATTTTCATATTATGAGATTATTTTGATGCATAGATGCCACATTTTATTACAATGGTGATGACATTTGTATTTATCAGACATTGTATATATATGAGAGATTTTGATGTTTTTCATGTACATGTTTTCATGTATATATATGTGTAATGTAATTTAATGTGATGTGATGCAAACAATCAAATAAATACAATGATTTAATCAAACAAACTTGGATAATTTTTTTTGATTAAATGCAATAATGATCTAATTTAACAATAGATAACAAACAAAATAATTGTATTAATGGAACTAATTAACTATTATTATGCGAAATATTAACTACAAATAATGAATCGTGACATAAAATGATTTAAATAGCAATGCTAGAATTAAGTGAAATAAATTAAATAATTGATGTTAACTAAGAAATTATTTAAGCAAACAAAGAACTTTAGTTAATCTACACTATGATTAACACAACAAGAACATTTTAAGCAATTTTCAAAGGTAATTAAAAACTACTAATACAGCTCAAGACACCACAATGTGTCGAGAATGGTAACAATAGGAATTAAAAAAATGAATTTTGAAAAGAAAAATGCACTGTGTTATATAGATGTGGATTGTATATCCACTTTGGATATACAATTCACATGGAAATCATAACACAAACGGTTTGTGTTCATGATTGAATGATATAAGATAAACAATATCAATCCTTTAAGGATCAATTATTATACAAATGCCACATGAAGAAATTAGGAATGAAATTGGCGAAGATGCATGGCGTTTATAAGTTCTTTAAGAGGCTTACCAATTACCATCCATTGTAGAGAGGCCATAAGCTTTAAACCCATAAACGGAGGTGACAATGTAAGGACCCAACTAGTTAGAGGTGAATTTCCCTTTAGTACTAGCAAGTGCATTTACATTACCCTGGTTCTCATAGAGAACCAAATCACCTACTTTGAAAGAATGAGAAAGAACATTTTGATTGTTTTGACGAGATAGAGATTTTTTATAAGATTGAAGGTGTTCGAGAGCATTTAGATGATTCTCATCGAGCAATTCAAGCTAGTGAAAACGTTGTTCATAGTATCGTCATCAATAATTCCTTTAAGGGAGACTCGCAAAGAAGGAATTTTCAACTTCAAAGGCATGATAGGATCGGCACCATACACAACATTGTACGGGGTAGTACCAATAGGTGTATGACTACTTGTATGATAGGCCCATAATGCATATACCAATTGAGTATGCCAATCCTTGCCATGTTTGTTATCAGTTTTGCAAAGAATTTGTTCTATGGTTTTGTTAGAAGCCTCAACTTCACCATTGGACTGAGGATAATAAGAAGTAGAAAAGTGATGTTGAATATGAAATTTCTCCAAGAATTGCTTCACTTCTTTGTTCTTAAAAGATGGACCATTATCAAAAACAAAAGTGGAAACCAATCCAAAACGAGAAATTGTAGTGGAATGAAGTGGAACAGCTTCGACCCACTTCATGAAATAGTCAGTAGTAATAACAATGAATATACATCCTTTAGAAGAAGGTGGAAATATTTTACCAATGCTATCCAAAGCCCGTATGGGAAATGGCCAAAGGAAAGCTTAGGCACGAAGTTCCTATGCTAGAGCTCAAATTAAGTTGCTATGTTGCTAGCATTGAAGGCATTTCTTAACAAAGGAAAAAGAATCTTGTTCCATTGTTTGCCATAATATCCCATGCACAAAAGTTTTTGAACTAAGGATCTACCACCAACATGTCCACCAGAACCTACATGGACTTCTTGGAGGGAAAAGGGTATTTCTGACTTAGTTAAGTAGCGAAGCAAACGACCATTATAAGGTCTTCGATAAAGAATATTAGAAAGTATAATATAACACACCACAAGCTTCCAAATACGAATGTGAGTACTTTTAGAAGCATTATTAGATGGTCTATCATTTAAATCAATTGAATCACAAAGTAATAATCATTTGTTGCATCGTCAATGATACAAGGGAATCTACGCTTGCCATTGCATCTGCATGGCAATTCTCTTTACGTGGAATAGTGTCAATAGTGAATGAAGAGAATTTGTTTGGTAAAGATAAGGCTAAATCATGATATTGGGCGAGTCTATCCTATTTAGCCTAATAGGAGCCTATAATTTCATTTATTGTTAGCTAAGTATCGCCATATATTTGAATATTGTTTATGTTTAATGACAAAGTGGCATTTAAGCCAACAATAAGGGCTTCGTACTCAACTATGTCGTTTGTACATGGGAAGTCTAAATGAAAGGAGAGTGGCAGTGGCTTATGAGAGGGACGAATTAACATCACTTCTGCTCCAAAGCAATTCAACATCTCAATCCATCAAAATACATCTCCCATAGTTGATCATTATGTACAGAGAGAATATGCTCATTAGGCAAAGACTCTAAATTAGGAAAGGAATATGGTGAAGAGGCATCAGCTAACTAGTCGGCCACAACTTGTCCTTTTATCGCTTTTTGAGAGAAACTTAAGTTCAAACTCAATTAGTAACATAAACCATTTAGCCAATCTTCCTGAAAGATCAATTTTAGAGAAGAAATGTTTAAGAGGGTCAAACTTGACTATTACCTAAGTTTTTGCATGGAGATAATGTCTTAGTTTCTGCGTTGCGAAGACAAGAGCAAGACAATGTTTCTCCAATACAAAATACTTACTTTCATAATCAAGTAGAATAAAACTGATGTAATATACAACTCTTTCCTTACCCTCATCCTCATGTTGAGCCAATAAGGTTGCTAAGGTATGAGATGAAGTTGATGTATAGAGAAGGTGTAATAACCACCCTTTATTTTTATTTTTTTATTTTAAACTTGTTAGCATCAAAACATAAAGCAATGATAATCAACTTCCTTTCACTTTTTGATCACCCAATTCCTAGTGTGAGCAAGGTGAGAGCATACGATCACTTTGTTGGCGTTTCAAATCGCACCTCTGGAATGTGTTCTGGAAACGGACAGCTATGTGCAATAAACTGCTCTTCGAATTAAGAGGGGAAGTTCCCTCTTTTGCTGAGTTGCATAAAGAAAAGTAATCTAAACTTAATTACGCCTATCTTTTTGGTTCAGTTGCGACAACACAAGGTTATAGAACACTAGATGTTGCGGTTGAGGTTTTCCCTTTAATGAAACTAGGGAGCTACAACTTAACCTACGCTTAAAACATTTCTGCCCTCTCAAGTAAACGCAGAGCAAGAGAGTTTAGAAATGGATGAGTTTGATTTTTGACAAAGATACTTGAATAAACTATTCTTCAACATACATTTTAAGGCAAGCTGAAAAAGAGATCATAAAAGTATTACAGAAATATGAGACTTTTATTTCAGGAGCAGCAAAGCAAGCTACAAGATTTTATTTACTCACACTCTAACACAAAACAAATAGACGAAAATTTGAGATATTTATATTGAGGCAGACAAAGCACACTCAAGATTTTATTCACTCAAACTTCTGGAACAAAGATTACAATTTCGGGACAGCAAGTTGTAGCAACACGCTTGCAACATGCGATCAACCTGATTATAATCAACACATAACACATGCACTAAACAAGGATTTGCAGCTAAAGAGACATGCAAACTTGCTCTTTACACAAAGTGAACAACACTGAATAACAAAGAGAAGGTACTAAAGACACTTATGTCTTGTTATCACAAGTATGGCTCACTAAAATGAGCAAACACTGCTCTTATTTATAACTAAGCAGAGGAGTAGGGAGGCCTAAAATCTCCTTGCTTTTACAACTAAGACTTGCCAACATGCAAGCTTTATTTCTAAACCTAAAGAAGATAAACATCTAAAACCTAAGAAAGCATGTAAAATAGGAAACGCCAACTCATTACATTCATTTTCCTTCTTCTTCAAAGAATGGATAAGAATTGAAACAAGAATAGAAAGAAAGTGTGAGATAAGAATGGAAAGAAGGCTTGGAGAAAGCTTCTAGAAGATTGCCACTTTAAATCTCTCACACATCCGTCGAAAAGCTGGAAACTGCCTCTTTATCAGGAGTGTCGATACTATCTTTAGCTTTATTCCGCTTTTCTAGAATCCTCTCCACTTTTGCAATCAAATAGAAAATCTTTGACATCCTCAGCTTCTTTATGAGTTTTATTCTTGAAAAACATCACTGCCTCAAAAGATGACTCACTGATTGATAACTTGGCGGCTCTGCAACTTTTGTGCATTCTGACACTTCTTTTGATTCTCCCACGGAAGAGTTTTGCACAACTTTTTGTGACACTTGTCCTTTCGCTCATACCACTTTCTCTGCACGTTCTTCAACTGAGATGATGATGTTTTATGTCCATGATGGCACTGAAAAACACTTCCCAACACATCCATTCAGATAATTATGATACAACACTTGTTTGGCTCTGAATTCGATGGGAGAGTACTCCATTCTGAAAAACTTGAAGATTGACTGTAAACTTGACTATGCTCTGACAAGCTCAACACAAACCCTAAAAATAACTTGCTGATTTTCTTCATCAAATGGATGAATTTTTTTGGAAATTTTTCTGAGATATGGGTTTTGTGTAAAATTCCGTTACAAGCAGACCCAGATCGTTCGTTTTTGAAAATTTTGAGTGAAGATTGAAAAAGCTGCAAACTGTAATTTTCTCCGGAAAAAGCTGGCATCTGGGTATTGTTCATGAGCACATTCTAGATGAACCCAGTTGATTAGATCCTGAAAAACCTTGAAGTGTTGCTGAAAAAGCTGTGATGTGGGTTTTGTCCAGAAGAACATTTATGATAGACCTAGAAGATTGGAAGTTGAAAGTTTTGAAGTTTTCTCTGACATGCAAAATAAAAAGCAATTGCTGCAATCTTGAGAAAATTCTTCACAAATTATCCAGAAGATCGAACTAGTATAAACCAGCTCGCTGAAAATTGAAAGTAATGGCCTCCTTCTTCAAAGATTTGATGTTTTGGATTAAAAAATATGAAAAAGCAAGCCTTCTTGAGTGCTGATCTGAAAATATTATGAAAGACCAGCAAGTTTAAGTTCTTGAATCTTTTGAAAATAAGGGTTTGAAGTTGTTGCTCTGTTTCTCCTTGAAGACCACCTGCAAGAAAAATAATGAAAAATAAAACACAAAGGTGCCTTAAATAAGCTGTCTTGAGTGAAACAGCTTCTCAAACCCTAATTCTGAAAACCCTTATTTAGCTCATGCTTTGAACAAAGGCGTTTTTTCTCTTTTTGAAATTTCTAAAAATTCTACTAAGGCATGAGAAGTTGGGCGCCTTTTTTGAGGTATGCCATCATTTTTTCCAGACTTAGCCAACTTTTCACCGTTTTCAACTTTTGTTCAATTTTCAACCCTGGTTTGACCCTAATTTCCAGCTTCCAGATTGATCCAAGGAACGAGCTGAACGTTGCATCACGGAGGTTGATCGAATCTGACGACATGATTCTAGAGACATCATCTATCAAAAACTTCATTTAACCCTTCAAATTGTCAGGTGCCTCTGTCTACCAAGGGCGCCCATTTTTTTTCAGTGTTAGCCATTTTTACTGATCTTCAAACCTTGCTTGTCTTTTGACCTTCAGATGAATCCACAATTCCGGGCGTTGTACTGATCAAACTGACTGGCTGATAGGTCCATCGGATAGCTAGGATGATTTTGGAAGGGGTCTTCTGGATGGTTTATCTCCGGAAACTTATTTCTAATGGCTCTAAACCCTAGGCGCCCTTCTCCTTCAAGGGCACCCATGGCTTCCAGAGTTAGTTTTTATTTTGTGTTCTTCATCTTCAATCTTTAAACATCTCTCTGTGACCTCTGTTTGTCTTGGATTTGTTGCTGGTTGGATGATCTGACGAACGTGCCAACTGATTCGTTGCGGAGCTGAGATGATTCTGAGCAACATTGGCTTGGAGGTAGAAACCCTAATTCTGATTTTTGGCCTCTTGAAAAGTTGGGCACCTTTCTCCTTCTAAGGCGCCCATGGCTGGCAGTGTTAGAAAAATTTATCAACTTTTCAACATTTTACCTTGTTTAACGTGCCTTCCTTGTTTTCGATTGCCGGAATGAAAAATTTACTAAGGCTTTGAAGCATGGTTGCCTCTTCTTGACTGGGGCACCTGAAGTCTCCAGACTTAGACAAAATTTGGCATTTTTCATTTTTTCAAACTTCCTTTGCCTGTTTCTCGTTCTTGGTGCACGTCGTTCGTTGACAGCCTTTGTTTGATGCTTGAAAGTTTGATTCTGACACCTGGCAGTTGTCTGACCTCCATTGATGACCTTGGATCTCCGAAAAAGCTTATGAAAAAGCAAAATAGACCCAATAGGGTAAAACTGATATTTTTGTGATTCTGACTGCACCAGCCTGATGAGGAAGTATCTTAAGCCACCAACAAAATCAGTCTTAACCCAAAAAGCCAAACTTTCTATTTTTAGAAAAATTTCAAGTATCCATTTCTTAAGAAACCTAGAAAAAATTTCTATTTTTAGAAAACTGCTAAAAAAAGAAAATTTTCCTAAAATTTAGGGATGAAAAACTAAAATCTGGATATTGTAGGTTTGATCATTTTGAACCGACCCAGATTGCCTGATTTTGAAATTTCTAAGTTTTTGACCCTCATGCAAGACATGCAAACCCCAATTTTGACCTTTTCTGACAGATTTAACAATATTTTGACCCATTTCTTCAAAATGCCTAAGTGTAGCGAAAATTTTAATTTGGGGTACAACACACTTAATAGTTTAGGTTTGAGAAGGGGACATTACAGAAGGAAAGGTTGTCCTTGTATAGGTAGCATTAGAATACTAGGATTAGCAAAATAGCTTTTAATAGAATCAAAAGCTTTCTAGCAATTCTCATCTCATTGAAAGCGTACACCCTTTTTTAGAAGATACGGTAAACTAATTGCGAAATAAATCTTCTTATGACCTAGATCTTCCCTTGGAGGCTAGGAAGTTGAGAAATGTTTTTAGGTGGAGGCATGCTTACAATAGCATCTACCTTATGAGTATCAACTTCAATTCCTTGGTGAGAGACAATAAATCCCAAGAGTTTGCCACTATCAACATCAAAGACACACTTAAGAGGATTTAGTCTCATTTTGTAGAGTCTGAGTCATTCAAAGATAAGATGGAGATTATTAACGTAATCTTAGCGAGTTACAAACTTAGCCAAGATATCATCAACCTCATATTCAAACATTTGATGAATGAAGTCATGAAAAATAAGTCATGGCCCATTAGTAAGTTGCATTAGCATTCTTTAAACCAAGCAACATGACTACATAAAAAAAAGTACCCCAAGGGGTAGTGAAAGCTATCTTAAATTGATCTTTTGGATTAATAAGGATTTGATTATATCCCAAGAAGCCATCAATAAAAGAGAGTAATGCATGGTGTGTTGTTGATTCCACAATCATATCAATTAGGAAGCAGAAAATAATCTTTAAGAGAAGCTTTGTTTAAATCACGAAAATTGATGCATACACAAATAAGGCCATCAAGCTTCATGACAACAACTATATTCGATATACAAGGTGAATAGTCAATAGGATGGATACAACCAACTTTTAGAAGTTTTTCTATCCCAGTCTTGACCATTAAAGCAACCTTAGGATGCATCTATCTATTTTTTTGTTTAACCAACCAGGCATTGGGATATAGCACAATGTTATGGACCACAATAGAAGGGTCAATACCAAGCATATCCTCGTATGACTAGGCGAAGCTATCAGGAAATGAATGTAAGAGATCTTTATGTGATTTGTGTTCCTCAAGAAAAAGACATTTCTCAATTTGAACTAGTTTATCTAGAAAAAAAGGATCCATAGGGACATCGAGTATCTCCAAGAACATGTGTACTACGATCTATAGACTCAAGGATTTTAAAATCCTAATTAGTATTAGAAAGTGAAGTTTGTTCATTTGAATGCATGACGGATTCGCAAAAATATGTTGAGGATTCAAGCAATAAGGGATTCTACGACCATGATGATAGGAAGGTAAATTAGAATATACCCCTTTGAAAATCCTCTAGAACTTCCTCCATAGAAAAAGCATCTAGAGGGGGTATAGACGAATCTAAACTGTCCATAATGAGTTCAAGATGAATAATAGGAAGTGAAGGAGTATCTAAAGAAACCATGTTTACATTTAACAAAGGTTTTATTTTAGATCAAGAAGGGCGGGATCCAAGACCTACATTACAGTTATGTAGATTTGGCTCTAAAGGGATCTTGATACCTTGCTCCTTACGACCACAACCATTAGTATTATAAATTGTTTTAGATAGAATATTAAATCCTAAGCCATAGCATGATTGCCGCTCCTCAAAAGGAGGGCCACCATTAGTGGCATAGTCAATATGAGAAGTATAATTGCATGAATCATTTTGATCATTAGTAGAAGTAGATGGAATTACAATTTTTGTAGGAGTTGTTAATGATAATTGTGGAAAGTCAAAGTGAGTTGGGTTGACTTTATATTCTCCAACAAAGGATGTGTAAAGTCTAATGAACCCCAATCATCACTAGGGCATGCATTAGAATCAGGTCAAGAAAGCGAGTTAGCACCATCATTGGAAATAGGGATCACCTTCAACTATATGGGACTTGTCACCATAGAAAATTCCTTGTGACTATCATCAACAATAAACTTGACATACCAATCCTTTCAACATGTGAAGTGTTTGGATGCACCTGAATCAAATAACTAGCAACTACTTTTAACACTATCTAAAAAAGCCATCGATGCATAGTAGCATACTCATAATCTTCCGCAACAATATCTACCACACTAGCTTTATTCTAATGCTTGTGGGTGTTGGCGTTTCAATTAGCACCTCCGGAGTGCTTATTGGAAACAGACAGCTATCGAAAGTGTTATAGTACTGCTCTTCAAATTATAGAGAAAGATCTCTCTTTGTTGATGTTCTATGTAAAAAAGGGTACCAAGGTTCGTATCTTTTTTACTCAACGGCAAGACACAAGGGTGCATAAACACAATGCGTTGTAGCCAAGCTTTTCTCTGGTTTCCGCAAATCTTAACTACGACTAACTAGCTTCTAAACTATCCTACCTCCTCAAGATAAACAGAGCATGAGGGCATAGGAGCAAAATGGATGGGTGGGCTCACTTGAATCCTCCGTCTTCGTAGAATATGGCCGAGGCTCTGAACTCTTGGATATACGCTTGGGATAAGGTTTTATGCAAGTGAACACTCTTTACGGTAGGCTGGATCAAAGACTTGCCAAGGAGGAGGAACCCTTGTCCAAGGTATAGGCTTGGAAACAGCTTACTGGAAACAACAAGGTACGATGATTTGGCTAACAGGATTCCCGAGGAGGTGACGACACCTATCCAAAGTGTAGGCTGAAAGACAATTCATTAAACAACATCAAACGATAGCAATTAATGACAAAATATCCGAGGAGGAGCCCCTGTCCGAGGAGGAGATTGAAACAATAAACTATTGAGAACAAAGACGTTGGATCAACTCAAAACTTAGATCAAATATGCATACGCCATCTGACTTTCTTCTTCAAGCTTTACCAAAGAATTACAAAGGTTGGGACAGCAAAGGCACGAAATCATGCACAATTACGATCAACCAACAAACTCTCATCCAAGAGTGAACAGATACAAACAAGCAAACTCTAGCAACAATGGTGCAGCAATTTTGCGTAGTAAATAAAGGTTAAACAAACAATGAGCCCACGGCTCTTATTTATAGAAACTCAAAGGAGTAGGCAACGCTAAAGTCTCCTTGAGTTAACAATCAATTCTTGCCAATCAGCAAGTTTTATTCCTATGTCTAAAAGTAGGTGAGCAAGTAGTTAACTGGAAATCTACTTCAATTAACTGAAACTAAACAAAATTCAAACTAGAAGTCTACTTCAGTTGACTGACACCTAGCTAAAAGTGAACTTAAATTACAAATGTGTCTCCAAAATAGACATCCACCTTTAAAGGAGATTTGAGATCCACAAATCGTGGGAGTCAATTAGACATCCTTGATTAGTGGGATCTAACATGCATGATCTGTGGAGATCTAGAGTTAACTTGGAAAGGGGCATCAAGTTAACTTCAGTCATAGTTAATGTCTTTCTGGAGGGTAGGACGTCCTTCTTGAGTGTTTGACACCTCATCCCCATTGGTCAACAATCCTTTTGACCAGTCATTGACTTCTTTATACGGAGATTGTCACATGCCTCATCTGTCAATGTCAGCAACTTGATGTATGTATCTCCTTCATTTTGTTTCCCTTAGGAGGATTACTCCTTGTCTTTTTGTCTGTGTTTCCACTTTGACGTGGAAGATAGTGTAGTATTAACCGGTGGCGGCTCTATATTGGGAATGACTACCTTCCACATTCTTTTGCAGCTTTACGTTTCTGAGATTCCCCTTGATCTTTCTCAACGAAAAAGTATTGTATGATGAAACCGCGAAGTTTGACTGCCAATACTCCAACCGTGAGAAATGCACATGAACTCGCTGCATACGCAAAATTCCAACGGTTACAATCCTCTAAACTAGTCTAGGAAGGCTATCAAATATACGAGGTGAAACCATTATGGAACCTATGGACTTGTGTCTATGCTTGTCAATCTGTTCAAATTGACCTTTGGGTGTGCCCGACGCAAATCGGTGCCAGTCGTTTTTAGAAGATCATGGAGTAAGACCATTTTGGCCTTGTATTCGTCTTGGGAGAACTGCATTCTGAAAACCTTGAAGATTGACTATGCACACGATGCTGTTCGGACAACTTTTTCTGGAACTGCTAAAAATAGCCCTGTCGGGGCAACTTTTTACGAAAAATTCTGAGATGTGGGTTTTGTTGAGAATGATTTTCTAAACAAACCCAGATCATCAAAAATTCGAAAAAACGATTTTTTCTTTGGCATGCAATAGCCCTTCGGTGGCAGAGGCAACGAGGCACCAGAAAATGATTTTTCTCGGAAAAATCCAACACATGGGTTTTGTTCGTGCTTCGGAGTTGAACAAACCCAGTTTGTCTGTTTTTTAAAATTGTGACTTTTTCCGAAAACCCTAAAAAATAGGGGCAGTAGGGCTACTTTTTCCTAGAAAAATCTAACATGTGGGTTTTGTTGAAAAAGCTATGATGATCGTACCCAGTTGGCCAGATCTGTGATTATCTATTGTTTTCTTGGGCATGCAAGAAGACCTAAAACAAGGAAAGAGGAAAAAGACAAGAAGAAGATTGGAAGTTATCAGCTGTCATTCTGGAAGAATTATGCCTTTTGGTGCAACCTTTGATAAATGGTCCCTCTATGCAACAGATCTTCAAAAATATGAACGGTGAAAACCCCTTTGTCAGATCTTCAAAAACGTTGGAGAAGAAAAATATATGTTCTTGAGCTCCTCAACCTGCAAAGAAACAATGAAGAATGGATGACGGGATGCTTTGATATGTCAATTTGGAGTTGCAAACATCAATTGGGCATCCAACTCATGATTGAACCTGATTTGGAGTTCTAAAAGCTAATTTCCACTGATCGTGGAGTGTTTGGCTTCTTTTTGCCTTCAAAATCTCTTAACTCAAGTCAACAAATCACTTTTGACTTTTTAGGGGTCCTTTTTGAGTTTGAACACTTTTTCATCATTTTTTCAAGCTGAAGTGCCTCTGTTTGATCCTTGCTCCTAGTCGTTCAGTTGATCTTGAGTTGATGTCGATTGATTCACTACTGAGATAGGAAAAACCTGATCAAGTGTGCCTGGGAGCTGCAAAGCTCGAAGACTGAATTTGATGCCTTCAAATCAAGGGCACCTTTCTTCAACAGGGGCTCTTTTGACCAACACTATCAATTTCTTAATTGTTCTTTAATTTCACCATTTTTACCCTTCGTGTTCTGATCTGACGTGGTCGCTGATTGATGAGTCGAATGACTTTGCTTGATCTTGTGTTGGGTAACCAGCTCAGTCCTGGAAAGGACGACTGATTTTTCAGCTACTAAAGGTAAGTTTAGGCCCTTCCAATCCAAGGGCGCCCCTGGTGGCCTTTTGACTGATTATGTCCATGGTATAAATTGCCTGCTTTGATCTCCGTCATTAGATGACTTAGTTGTCAGATGCCTTCGCTGATAGTTTCGTTGTCGGGATCGATCAGAGTGGAGAAGGTTGTCCTAGAGGTCATTGAGCAAAAAGACTGCATCTACATCCTCAAAAAACTGGGCACCTTTCTTCAAGAGGGGCTCTTTTGACCAACACTTAGCCAATTTCTTGGCATGTTCTTTCAATATTCACCTTTGGCCTTTTTTTCTTGATCTCAACATCTAACTGTTTGACATGTCTTGTGGATGCGTAGCTGGATCGATCATGAAGCTGAGAGGTAGCTGAACAAATGCCTTGTAGAAGTAGCTATTGAAAACCTCATCAGGTGTCTCAAAATGAAGGGCGCCTCTACAAGCTTTGATGCACTTTAATTTAGCCTTCATTTGGCATGCTTTAATGATCATCAGTTGTTGTCATTTGATACGTCTTGCAGGCTAACAAAGAGATTCACTGTGGAGCTAAGTTGATGCTGATAAGATTACCCGAAGACAGGCTTGTTCAAAAACTAAGATTTTGAGCATCTAATTCAAGGGCGCCCCTGGTCAACAGAGGCTCTTTTTTATGTTTTGACTACTATCTCTGATCCTATTTACCTTACAGCCTCTCCTGACTTCGCTCACATTCGTCTTTGATTGATGAATCAGATGACTTAGCTCAACGATGCTTTGGAAAGATAGAAAGAACACGGAGAAGATGACTGCTTTGTTGAAGGTTGATGACTGCTTGTGATCTTCTGAATTCAAGGGCGCCTTTCTTCAACAGGGGCACCTTTTTAGGTGTAAGTTCATCATTTGCTTTGAAAAACTTCGTCTCTTCATGCTTCACGTTCGTTGTGCATCATGACTGTCTTGAGCATTGTTGTTGACGATGTAGACCCTTGCAATCACCTTCATCATGCTGCATGTACGGGTGTTGGAAAAATGACTAAGGCATTCAACTACACAACCTCCTTGGTAGCAAGGCGTTAATTTTCCAGACTTAGCCAATTTTCAGCATTTTTCACTTTTGAAAATCCCCTTCATCGCGAAGCATCTTTTCGAGCATTTTCGCCATGGTTTCTTTGTTGAAGCTTTTGAAGCTTAACTTTCAGCACCTGGTACTGGCCAATCTGCCATTAATGGTTGCGGAGCTCCTAACTTTATTCCTGGAAAATGAAAATAGACCCACCAGAGTAAAACTAACTTTTTGGTGATTTTGACTTGACCGGTGTGATCGTGAAGTCAATTCATCCTATCAAAATCATTTTCAATCATTTCCGAGAAGGTCCTATTTTCAGGGGTTTCCTTAAAATAGGTGCACGAAACCCTAATTTTCAATTTTTCAAAATTTTACACATATGTTCCTTGACAAAAACCCACAAAGACCTTATGTTTGGTTTGACCTAAAACAGACTTTTGATGGCATTTTTACATGATTTAGCTCAATTTAAGCAGAATGCCAAAAAAAATATTTTGGGTACAACAATGGGATAGATCATACTGTTTTTTTCTACAATCATTCCTCACATGCCCAAATTTCCCATAGTAGAAGTATTATGCCTTTCTCCATGGTTGTGAAGTGAGAGGACAGTCAAGGTGTGTACCCTAAAACCATGTAGCATGTACTTCTTGAACTCCTAAAAGAAGCTTCACTCATCTACTCTTGTTAATTTTCCTTCTGCAAGAAATATGAACTAACCTTGTCAAAGGTCTAAATTTGTCTTTTTGCCAACAATTTTAGAGACTCCACAAAATTCTCAAACGAGGGTGGCAAGTCAAATGGTTAGAGCAACAATATCCTTGTCATCTACTTGTTTGTTGACCATAGCAAGTTGATCTCAAAGATCTTTGATTTTTAGAATATGCTCTAACAAAGAACCCCCACCCTGCACCCCCTCATGCAATTTGGTAGAAAATAACCAATTCTTCAAATACAAAGCTTACTTTTCTTGGAGACTTGATATTTATCTTTCAAACTATCCCATAGGTTATGTGCAACAATAGCACTTCGTACTTCAAAGATTAAATCATCCGAGACTGACAACTTGAGAATCAACAAGGCTTCCCTATGACATCATTCAAAGTCACTTGGGTTATTAATAGGTCTAGTTTTTGTGCCTAACAAGATTATGTCACATTCTTGATACTTAGCAATAGCTAGTACCTTGTCACTCTAGTTATAATAATTTTTCCCCATGAGTTTATATGTCTCCAGTAGTACTAAATTCTATATATTTGTCATTTTCCTAGCAATCCCACAAAATAAACTTTTCCTAAAAATTGTGAACCATAGGAACCCCTTTAATTTGATCCAAAAAACTTAAACTTGGATTCTAGAAAATAAAAAATAAACTATCCCAAAAAAAATTGCCAAAAAAAAATTTACCTGCCTAAACCATTTTCAGATTTTAAAAAAAAAATTGAATGCTAATTTTTAAAATCACAAAACTTTGCACAAAATTTAAAAAGCTATAATTCTAAAGAACTAGAAATACCCATGATTGTAGCATATACCCTAGCAACAACAAAAACGTGTATTGTCCCCATTCACGAAGTAGATGGAAGTGTCCCTTTTAGCCTATTTAATTCCCATGGGCTAATTTCGAGCTTTTTGAGGGAATAATTTAATTAATTAAATAAAGTTGTCCAATAAAGTAATTTTCCAAATAACTTTATTTTAATTAATTGGAAAAGATGGCTTAAGTGATTTAAAAGGACAAATATTATAAAATCACTTTCTAAAAGTGCTTTATTGTTTTATTTTAGGTGGGAAATTTATAAGTACCTTCAAGGTTGTTTTATAGGAAATTATAAAAGGTGAATTGGAAGCTCATTTGCAAATGTTTGATTCTATTTTCTTTGTGAAAACTTGAAACTTTCAATGAGAGAAAACTAGAACGAAAACCCTAAGGGAATTGGTTTTGGTAGTAAGACATCTACCCTAGCCAATTTGTAGGTGGAATCACACAAGTTTCACGCAGGTGCTTAACCATTGAAGATTAAAATAATTTATTGGAGGTTTTTAGACAAACAATAAATTATTGTTCTCCAATTTCTACTAAAAAAGAAGAAATTATTGTGTTGTGTGTCCAAATTGAGGAGAGGATAGAAGTATATAGTGCAGAGTGTGCAGGAGAAATCAATTTAATAATACACCGGTTGAGTGGTACCCAGCCATACAACATTATTTCTCCCCCAAAGGAGGTCGTACTACCACATAAGTGGAGTGATGGGTATTATCAATGGTTTTCAAGCTTCCTTTATTTTCAACGCAGCCTAAGGTCAAACCCACTGTCAACTCAGCTCATAAAAGGAGACAGCAATTGCAAGGAGGCTATCATACAAGTCACATATCTATCATACCATTTTGTGGACAAGTTTGTACCTTTTTAGGAACTATCGTACCATATGTTGGATGCAGTTGGGATTCGTAGAGTTGATGTTATGATGTTTTAAGCCTTCAAGAGGTTAGCAACTAATATTAAAAATATTTTTATGATTTCATTTACTCTGTGTAATTTTTTTGTGATCTCCAATTTGTTGTAACAACTAAAACTCATCAATAAACATTTGAAAAACATATATCTGAGTCTCTAATTGTGAAAGAAGTATTTATTTTCGCAATGGTATTTAGGAATTTGATGATGAGTGATATCAAAATTGTGTCAAAATAATATTGAATGCAAACTGTTTGACAAAATGCCTATGCAAAATTACAATCTATTGGTATTAAAAAGAATGGCCAATATATTACAAAAAGGGAACCTTGGCCTTTCAAAATTTCTAAAAAATCATAAAGCAACTACCCATACAACCTCTAGTGATTGTTATACCCCAAATTTTCATGCCCTAACACTGCATTTGTGCAAACACAAGCCCATTGCAATTTGATGATGTCTAAAAATAATGTGAATCACATGCACTAAATGTGTCCTCAAAAATCCCAAAAATATCTCACTACACACTCCCAAAAATCATGACTACAACCCACAACCTAAAAATGATTGAAAGTTTGCCCATGCGGCACACAATTTCCTTAGAAGAATGGAGACTTGATTGCCCATGATTGATAAAACAAGAAAAAACCTTCAAAAATGCCTATGCACACTATGAATTCCCACAATTTTCAACTCACAAATGTGTATGAAATGACCATGATTATTTTGATTAGTAACCCTTTGTTTCATTGGAAAAAGGGATCTAGGTCTTAAATCACATTCTTCCAATATGAAACATATAAAGGATTAAAAATTATCACAATACCCACTTGGCTACAAACCTGAATGGAAAAGCCAGAATGGTGGATCAAAGTTTTAATCCTTTGTTTTTTGTGTGGGTTAAATGATGTGTTATTAACAGAATTTTTATGATGCAATGATGTTCCTAGGCTATTCATGAAAATGCAAAAAATTGTTGAGATTTTAGAACAATGCAGAACAAATGAACTAAAACAGACTCCAAAAGAGCAAAGGGAAAACACAGAGGAACCTGACATATAAATTTGGGCTTGAAATAGCTGGACAAGGGCGTTGGGCGCCCTAGACTAGCTAACAGCTACTCAAAATCTGACTTCACACTCCTGTTGCTCCTAATCTACAAGTCCTTCTCTTCCGGGGTCACTGTCAAAACTTCGTCTGTCGCTGATAAAATCTGGTTTCCTTGATTTGACAACTTGTAGGGCTTGGATGCATGAATGAGCAATTGGTCTTCAAATCTTCCTCCAATTCACTTCAAATCTATAACCTACACACATGAAAGAGGGGGAAAGTTTGTGCCGTATAGGGGCTTGCCTAAGTCAAAGCCCGTTTTGGTATTTCTACCTCCACAACAGTTATGATGATGTAAACAAAATGCTTACCCTCAACCGGGTAGAGGATAAATGATAAACGAGTGATAAATTGACTACTACTGCAACTCACCACTTAGATCTGCATTCCTTGATGGACTGAATTCATGTACTCATCACCTTCAAGGAGAAATTGATGCTTGATTTGAAGTCCTGCAAGTGTTAGTACTCACAAAACAAATGAACATAGAACATGGACAAACTCACATAAAAAAATGATGCATGGCTAACATGATGCTTGACTGAAATAAATGCTGCTATAACTCTCTGTTAATTCTGCTCTTGACTACCCTTGAATGCTCAATGGTAATGTCAATTACCTTAAAAAACATGCTAGCTTTAAAATGGTGAAAATGATTTGTATTTATATGCAATTCTTCTAATTTCCCGAAAATCAAAACCGATAGACAACAAACAAAATTATATTTTTAAATATTAAAATGCCAACAACGACATATTCAAATTTTAGCCAAAAAGGGTTGGATAAGGGCGTTGGGTGCCCTAGTCCAGACCCATCCTTTTCAGGGCCTTAAATATCGGGGGCAAATATTAAATGCTTATTTTCAATCCCATCTTTTAATTTCCTGAAGATATTTATAAAACAGGCAGATTAGATGCATAATTAGGTCCAAGCACTTAGGGGGGAGCTAAACCTAGTGTGAAATTGTCAAGGGTGACAATTTTCGACACTACACCCTCAATGTGACTATTGAAACCCTCAACATGACTATAGAAATCCATAACCGTACAAACTTCTAGTCCTTTAAGCACAATTGCAAACAATACTCCCAATTTGTCATGTGACCTTTGTGAACTCGCCATGTGCCTTTTGACCTCTTCTCTTCCCATATTTCTCCAAATTCCATACAATCAAATAAATCCGGCTATGATACCAATTTTTGAAAAAATTAAAGAATGAGATTGAGAGAAAATGGCATGCTTTCTCAAGTTGAGAGCATTGCATCATATTATTAAACATATACTAAAAATAGAAAGCAATTATAGTATAACAATAGATGACAGTTTCAATAACCTCATAAAAGACTAATTGCAACTAACTAAATAAAGTGTAAACATACATTTTATTATATTATTAATCTAATATTCTAGCATCCACCATCAACAAAAAAGTGGATGAAGATGATATGGTTTCTCTTGTCATCAATAGTTTGTTATTTTCCTTTAAAAAGTTTGTGGATTCTCTGCATCTGCTCGTAAAGAGTCAAACTCTCACGTTTGAAAAAGTCAATTCATATTACTATAAAAAGAATGGAGAAAAGGACAAGTGGGTAAGTTTAATTCTAGACAGTTTGAGAATATGCTCGCTGCACTAAGGGTAAAGCGAAGAAAAATTCAACTTTTGAATCACAATCTAGCAGAAGCTCCAAAATGACAACATGGACTATCCTGCATTAACAAGAAATCATAAGCTCAAGCTAATATGGCAGCAATTGAAGTGGCATAAGACTTTGAGGAAGAGTAGACATTCATGGTGTCTTCCTGAGACAACAGTGACGCAGATTGTTGTTGTTTTTTAAATTCAAATCATTTCATCATTTCACTTCCTATAAAGACTGGTATGTTAAAATTTACTGTCAATCTCTGCTATATAGATTTTGTTTCACTGCATGATGGTAGATCACATGCAATAGATGGGATAGGGGACGTTAGGATTATGTTAAGTGATGCTACAAAATTGACAATTAGGGATGCTAGGTTTTTTCCAAAAAATAAACAAGAAAATGTTATCTATTAGTCAACTTACACATAACCCTAGCATTGCTATAGATTTTCATGGAAACAAGTGCACTGTGAAAGTTGTCAAGCAAGGAAGGATGGTTTCCCTGGGCATTAAGAAAGCTGGGTTGTACAGACTAGTTGATTTTTTCATGGTTAATTTGCATGCATTAACTACGATGGATAATGATAGCATCTCGTGGCATGAGAAACATGGATAGCTCAACCTCCAGTATTTAGCCAAACTCGGCATAACAAACATGGCTCATCAACTATCAAAGAGAATTAGGATATGTTCCATCAAGATGCATGGATAGTAAATTAAATAGCTTACGTACCTATCAAAGAAACAACAGAAGCATAAATTTCACATCATATGTTTCAAATTATGGTGGAAATCATCTGCAAGCAGAAGTGACAAATAGCATAATGATTCACTTGTTCTATGCACACGAATGTCCCATTGCATCTTACATTAAGTACATTTCATGAACCTACATATACAGTTATAAAATGTCCACTACAAGGGCAGAATATCAATAGACTCAAGTCAGTCTCAAGGAACAACCATCAAACAAGGAAGGAAAACTCGTATATTATCCCATTGAAGTTGAGAAGAGAATGCAAACTATTAATCACAGATGATTTATGACTGAAAACCAAAAACCTCTAGCATCTAAATTTCTTGTTAAAAAACTATATCTTAAAACCAAAAACCTCTAGCATTTTTAATGCATCTAAATTTCTACTAGATCACATGAAAAACATTCAACCAATTCATAAGTATTAATTCATGTTGAACATACAAACCTGCCTCTTTAAAATTGTTTCTGAGGTGGTGTATAAAAGTTCCCATTTTCCATTTAAAAGATTAGACATGAGAGGCTGTTTTGTTGGATTTGTAGCTTCCAGATCTTGTGCAATCTGATTCATAAACATTCTCAAGTTAGAAAAACAACAAAAAGTTAGAAATACATAAAAACAAGAAATAGGATTATCATGATCATGATGGTGATGGTATCACTGGAGAAACACTTGTGCTATGCAAGACCATTTTTTTCAGATCCATGAGAATCACTAGTTCTATGCAAGACCATTTTTCACAAATCAGCTTGAATCTCAATATTGGCATAAAAAAAATGAAAATATTGCAATATTTAATGTAAGCTTACATAAAAGTTAAAGATCATTAGAAGTTGACACTCACAACTCAGTAAAAAGTTACATATTCAATCTTCATGTTAGATAGAATTAGAGAATGAAGAATAGTTATAAGCAAAAATAGTAACAACATTGATGGAGAAAATAAGGATTAATCATTAATCCCATGTCCTCTATGATCTCTTTTCGTTTAGCCAGCCCATTGATAGCATGAGACTGATGTTCATATCACATAATTGATAGTTATGATGCTACAACCTTTAGAAGGATTTCTCTTTATAGTGTTTCAATTGCTTGCAAACTGCTTCTAGAGCAGACAATGTGCTTTAGTTGCATACTTTGTGGATGAAATTTCTTCAAAATTTAAGAACAAAGCTGGGTCTAGCAATGTTAAGAAGCCCATGGCTGGGATGTTTTTTGAATTAGAAACCTCACCAAGCACTCTTCCCTGTTTCCATTTTGAGACTAGTTTTTGAGCTCAATTATCAACTGTGGCCTGCAACTTTTTAAAACCATTGGTTGTTTTTTATCAATGGGATGTTAGATTTTCTGTTAGGGCGATTTTCTGTAGGATGGAATTCTCAAGCCTTCTTATGCCATTTTAAGTTTATTAACCTTTAAGTGGAAGGCTGGTTACCCCTATTGACTAATCTAAATGCCATCAAACCTTAGACCCTTTGCCACTAGGATTAATAAGTGGGTTAGTGTGCATCTTATAATCATTAAGTTTTGAGATAATCTAAGGATATTCAAGTTTAAGATTACAAATTCACACTTGTGTCCAATATTAACTTTCCCAAGCATTACTTCTACTGGCAATGTTTCCAGCAAGTAGTGTGGGGTAACTGCTATAAAAAAATCCCATTTCCTTTAGTGTGTTATTTTCCTTTTGGATAAATATTTCTTCCATTCTAGATTTACAAGTGCAATCCTAAATTTTGGGTTGTGGGTGCCTTCATTGATCTTGTTCTTGTGTAGTGCATGCAATTGCTGCAGGCACATTTTACTTAATTCTAGCATAAAATCTTGTAGTGAAAGACATACATTTACATTAGCTCCCTCCTTATTCCATTACTTCTACAAAATTGGAGAAATTCCTGAGAGCTTATCAGTGCGTAAAACTTTCAACAAATGTCCGCTTTCCTTTTCAACACAAGATTTGAATTGCTTGAAATAAAAAATGCATCAGAACTTTTTTTGAAAAAGACAGATCCATGAGCAAATGAGCTCCCAAAATCTCTTTTATATTTTCCCGCTTATTTCATTTAAGCTCAATAGTAAAGTGACTTTTAATATTTCTTTTAATTTTCACTTAAGTCACTTAATTAAATTAATTAAAATAAAGCTATCTATAAAATGTTACTTTATTGGACAACTTTAAATAATTAATTTAATTTAAATTATTCCCTTAAATTCCAACATTAGCCTACAGGAATAAAAAAGGCTAAATGGTCACCTCCATCTACTCCTCGGAAGGGGACATTACAACCCATTAAATTTGTTACTTATGTAAGAACTCCAATCCACAAAAAAATGCAGATTATCTTACCTCAACTGCCAAAGTCGTTAAGAATCCTTAAATGCAGTATTTAACACTAGTGGAAAACCACTAACAAGCTTAAAAAGAATCATGCAGCTATCAGTCATAAATACTCTTGCTATAACATTATTGTTGCCATTCTTCTTAGAGATTATACATTTATTGTTAGCAAGAAGTTAAACCATTTGATAGCCTTTTTTCCGAAAGCTGTCCTGTACTTATAAGATTATGAATTAAGCCAGGAACATATAGCACATCTTCACCTAGCTTAGTTCTAACTGGAATTCTACCTTAACCTTCTACTTGGATTCCTTTATTGTCTCCAAACTTTACACTAGATTTGACTAATTCATCCAATTGAGAAAACATCCTTCAATTCCCTGTCGCGTGGTTACTAGTACTACAACCACTATCCAAAATCCATATATCCTTTGAAAAATCTTGTGCAACATCACATGTATAAAACAAGCCTATTTGCTAATCACTTTCTTCCATGAAATTTGCTCTTTGCTTATTACAAGTGAATTTCTTTGATCTACACTTTGAGTGACCATACTTCTTACATTATCGGCATCGGATTTGCAACTTGTAAAATTGTTGATATTTGCCATCATGAGAAGTTCCTCTGCTTCTACCTCTACCTTGTCCTCTACTTGATCTATCTCGGCCTCTTCCTCAATTTATTGAACTACTCTCACAATAGGACAACTGCTCCTTTCCTTTGCCTCACAATCAGTAACATTCACTTTGCATCGGAATGCTTGCTCCAATGATCCTTTTGCTAAACTATTAAATCTCTGCTCAGGTTTGCAAGGACCCATAAGCTCATCCACAAATGGTGTGGTCAGATCTTTAGACTCTTCTATGGCTACAACTAGTGGGTTGAGTTTTTCCGAAAGGCTCCTAAGAATCTTCTCAACTATTTTTTGATCATTAAAATATTCACTATGAGACTTGATCTGGTTTATTATAGCCGAAATCCTTGTGAAGAAATCTTGCATTATGCAGTATTTTTCATCATCAATGTTTTAAACTCTCTCCTTAACAGCTGTGGCTTCGCCACTTTCTTGTGCCTTGATAGGCCTTCTGCAAGATGTCCCAAGCTTCTTTTGACTTTATTGCAGTGAGATTCCTTGGGGAAATCAATCATACAAGATTGGCTGAATCAAAAAAGCACCTTTGAAAACCTTTTCTGATTCTTCTTCAACTGGTCCTGATCTTGTGTAAGAGCATTGTAGTCTGCTGTATTAGCAGGTTCTAAAAACCTCATTCCACCAACTCCCACATATCTTGTCCACCAAACAGATTCTTCATTCTGATAGCCCAAAAATCATAGTTTTACTTTTCTCCTTTGAAAATAGGCAATTGGGGTTGATTGAAGGCATTGCCACTACTGTTCAAAGTCAAGTGGCAAAATTCCTATGCTAAGACTAAATGTATGCCCTCTTATGGATCTGCTGCCCACACTATAAGCCTACAAAAAACTGTCCAACCTTGGCCGTGATACCACTTGTCGGTTTGGGGAACCCCTTAAACAACTAATTAGTTCACAAAAAAACAACTATTGATGCAAAAAGTGATACACACCACAACATTAATCATGAAAAATAATATGAGAAATAAAGTGTTGAACCTGAGAAACGTGCACATACAGCTCTGCTGAGCTCAATAATTTCTATCAATTCTGATGTATGTTTTTGAAAACGAAATTACATTTATAGCCATTATGTTGGCTTCTTTTCTTGAAATTATCAATTTGTAAAGTGTAGAAGTACTCAAACAAACTTAGTTACATTATACTAAACTGCAAAATGGGGCATCACTAAGAACTAAGTTTACTGACTTCAACCAATTTGATAACTGAATGCTAACTACTATTAGTTGCACTTTTATTGCCAACACATCGTGCATGGTGTCAACAATTAAAGCTAACTACCTAGTCAACTGATTTATCAATACAGTTGTTCATGCATCTCAATTACTTACCCAAATCAAACTGAACTCCTAACTAAACAACTGTTCTACCATTAACTCGACTTCTGAATAATAACACAACCATTCTCACAGTTGGAATATTCACTGCCATTCACAATTATTGGAAAAGCTCTTAATCACAAATTAGCATAATTTATTTAATGTGTATCTTCACAAAAATCACAATGGCCTTCAGAGCAACAAAACATAATCATCCAATAACGCAATGAGGAGCTGCGCGGGCGGGAGGAACAGCGTGGGTAAGGGTTTGAGTTCAGAGGACGGGGGTGGTGACGATGATGAGGACGATGCGGTGGTGGAAGGGGTTGGTGGATGCTCTGGTGGTGGGACTGTTGTTGCTTCCGGTGCGTTCCAACATGCAGAGGGCTCCGTGGTTGTTGGAGTGGTAGGTGTTGTAGTGTGCTCGCTGGAGGTGTTTTGGCCTCCTCTGCTGGTGTTTGGGGCTCTGCTGGAGGTGTTGCTGCCCTTTCCTTCTCTTGTTGCTGCTGTGGTGGTAGCTGATGGGTGTTGGTCTGCCCTTCCCTCTTTTTTCGTGGGTCTGGTGCGGGTGCCTTTCATGGTTGTCTTTTGGTGGCCTTCCCGACTGTGGGTGTGTGTTGGTCTCTCTGAGGACAAATGGTTGCAGATTGGGCTTATTTTTGCTCTGACTCGGTGTAGTTGGAGAGCTTGGGTGTTATTCGTGTTGCTTCTTCTGCTCCTTGTTTGTTCTTGGTTTTCCTTCGCCTCTACCTGTTGCCTGTTTGGTGGCTCTCTTGTGGGGTTTTTTGTTCTCTGAATGTTTTAGGTTCTTTTGTTCCCCTCTCTCTGGAATGGTGGGGACTTCCTTTGGATGGCTGTAAGGAGTTTTGGCCTATTTCTAGCTCTAACTAGCATGTTGGGGTTGCTTGATGTGCTTTTTTCTTGGCTCTTCTTCTTACTTTCGTCTTTCTTGGGATCCCCTATTCCTCTTGGGGTTTGGATGCTCCTGTTCATTCGGTGACTAGGACTTTGCCTTTGGTGGCATGGTGGCCTGTGTTTTTGTTTGCTGTTGTGCTTTTAGGGGTCGGGATCTCTCTAGCTGAGGGTCTTTTGCTGCCTTGTTCTCTCTTGTTGTGCGTCTGTGATCCCTCTTTGTTGAGGATGTTGTTGTTCCTCCTGTCCCCCAGGAGGATGCCGATGCTGGGGTTTGAGCTGATTGCTTGGGGTGAGCTGACTCTTTTTTATATTTCGATGGCTCAGTGTTGGTGCTATATTTTGGTGGTCTTGTTGAGGGTTGTGTTCCTGGTGCTGGTCCTGGTACTGAGGTTACTGAAGGAGCCCTCACTCGCTTATTCGATTGCCGTGTTGGCTATCTCCTTGGACCCTATGGAGGTGGGTTCTTTTCCTTTTGAGGTGGATTTGAAAGGAGATGGTCTTTGGGTCCCTCCATTGTGGTTCCTATGGAGGTGGTTGCTTCTCCTTTTGAGGTGGAGGGTGAGGGAGCTGGAGTTTACACGCTGTGGTGGATTAGCTGAGTGGGTTTTCCTTTCCAATAGAGGGGAGCTCCCTCCTTTAGAGGTGGAGGCTGAGTCGGTTTCCTGGTACCAGATGTTTTTGTGCTGCAGGGTTGCTGATTTTTGTTTTGGGTTCTTGTGGTTCGTTGTGCTCTCTTACCCCACTTTTGTGGTGGGTTTGTTGGAGGTGTTGATGTTTTTGATTATGGGTTTGATGGTGTTTGACACCATTAAGGTGGCTATTCCCTTTGGCTCTTGGGTGATTTCCATGAGCGGCCGGTGTGCTGATGCTTGGCAGATGCAGGTGGGTTATTTGAACTTTTATGGGCTTCTAGGTCTGGATAATAGGGTTTCTGGTCTCGGTTAAAATCAGGTCGTATAAGGGTTTTAGGCCCTTGCTTGTTTCTTATTTGCAGCGTGTAGTCACAATAACCTTGTTGAGGTTGTTGTAGTGCTACTGAGGGTTTACGGTATATCTTAAGTGCAGCTTGCTTTCGTTTGTACTGGGTTCCAAGCCCCATCAAAACCCGTTCTTTACCCCTAATCAAAACAAAACATAATCATCAATAAGATTAAAAAAATGTATACCATTTTTGCCAAATTAATTGGAAAGGACACACAGCCTCTTGTTGTATAAAATGAAGGTATCTAAGTAAAGGTCTTTGATCACTAATCACCAGTGTTCCACGGGGATGCGTCCCCCCCAAAAAACCCCGCGTTTCCTAGAGGGGGACATCTCAGAGACTTGGGGACTTGGGGGAGATGTCCCCCCACCAAGCCACCACCAGCGCCACCATCCCACCACCAGTGTTGCTGTCTCCAAGATGCTGCTAGGACTTTGAGGACGTTGGGGTGTCCTCAAGACGTCTAGGGGACTCCTAGTTGTCTCCAAGATGTATAATTCTTATACTTATACATCTTTTAATAACTTTTTTTTCAAGTACTATATGTATTTCAGCACCCTACCGCCCCCTCACCACTGTCCCCCTGTCGTCCCCAAACTTAGGCCCCCCGTCCCCACGTCTCGGAAACGCGTCCCCTGCCGTCCCCGTCCCCAAAACCCCGTGGAACACTGCTAATCACTCATTCATTCTGATGACAGCCCACAAAGTGTGGCTCAAAACAATGACTCAGAAAGTTTCTATCCAATGTGTCCTTAGATTGTGGAAGCTTGAAATTATTGTCACATTAATAATGTACAAAATCGTCCAAAAACTAACACTGATACACAATAGCTTATGACAGATATGTCTGGTAGACAACACACCCGCCAACAACTCAAAATCAAGCAAGGTCTATGTGCATTTCTTCTTAATTAACCATTCCCACAAAGCATAAAATTTTATTTATTCAATTATAGCATGTCTAACAAAATGCCTAATCATCTGACTAACATATATTCCAATTTTCAGAGAGGTAAACAGTCATCCTTGTAACAATGCTTGAAACCCATTAGCAGTTGAAGAGGATGGTATAGGGCCATACAGCAAACTAGTTGGCCAACGAATTTCACTTACATTAATGGTAGTAGCCCTACACCAAGCATGTGGTAGTGAATTCAACCATTTCTAACAAGGAGACAGATCAGATAAAATAGTTTCCTCTATAGGGCAAACCTCAGGTAAACAATTTCCTCTATAGGGCCAGCCACAAAAATTGTAAGCATGGGCACTACTGAAGGCAATGGCTGGCCAACACTCCCGTTGAGGAATTCCCTGATCTATCAATCCAACTGATATCCAAGGCATCAAACAGCTTCATAATATCCCATTCTGTGTTTCTGTATTGTTCTGAGTGGGGCTATTTCCCAATCATTACTGATGTGCATCAATGCTATCTGTCCCAGTCGAGCCCCCTCTCTGTAATGGCAGTGACCAGGAAGATGGGGGGGCCTGCCCTTTGCCTATGTTCACAGGCTTCCCCAGTCCCAATCCTCCTTTCCTCAGGAACTCATTTTTTTTGCTCTAGAGCCAAAGGAGGGTGAATCAGAAGGCTTCAAAATGTATGTCCAGTAATGTTTTAATTAGTAAGCCTACTACAAGCATCGATTTTGGCACATATTTTTTGATGAAATAGATCCATAAATATTAACCAGGAAAAACAGATACAGCATAACCTAAAAAATAGTGACGGAATGGCATCATGCCCCAAAAGACGAACAAACCAGTAAAGCCAACAAACGAAGGATCACACAACCCCAAATAGGAAGCAGCCGCAATAGTCCCAAAAGAAAAAAATTAAAAAAAACAGCCATTGGCAACATCACAAAATCAAAATTCATAACAAACTGATGCAACTAAAATTATAAAACCAACACTGGGAAGGGTGTCCCTGTCATGAGGTTATCTCATCCTCCATCAAGCAGGTTCTTTCCATCATCCACAGGCTCCCATATTGATTTGCCGGTCACAGTGTTAAATAAATTAGCGTGTCAGTGCACTCTAAGATGTCTATTTCCAGTTAAAAAAGCAAGAACTTAGAGACTCTGCAATGGCGTAAGGAATATTAATTCAACAATTGCCAACGTATAATGAAGAATCATTGTTTAAGATGGCAACCTTTTCAACGCGGTACTGGTCGTCGGGAGTGGCGTCAGCTCCTCTGTCTAAGGGCGCAATTGCTTCAATCAGCTCCTCTTTCACTAGTGCCCTGTCCTTTTTCTTTGAAAACGGAAACAAGGACGCCTGCGCTTTCACGGGCCTAGAAATACAAATAGCCACGCTCAAGTAGTTCACATTGCTTCTTGTAAATGTATCCACGTTTGAACGCGAAACCCTTCCTGTGAAAAGCGAAGTTGATTCATTGACGAACAGTGCGCTCTGAACTGGATGATGAATGCATTTGATGGCCATGCTCTCTTTGTGGCGAGGGAAATTCCAAAATAACAGAATCCCCTCAACTCCATTGTACTTGTGTAAATGTAAGTGGCATAGAGAGTTTGCTCGCGTGGCACACGAGGCGCCACATCACAAGCTCTATCTGCCATCCTCACCTATTATATATATATTACTTGCGTAACTTAGTTAACTAACCCTATCTCTTTCTACTATGTTCGTTATATTTTGCTCTTTGCTCAAAAACCAAACGATATTTGATCTTGGTTTGAAATGAAATGATACAATTGAAATAGACCTGTCGCCTCCAAATGATTTTATTCGTTTCTAATTGCACTTTTTTAAGTGACCTTTTATATCATAAAAGAATATTACACTATTCACCCAAAATATATATATAGATATATAAAATAATAAAAAAAAAAATTATTGATGAAAAGAAAGTCAACCATTTTCCTTCTATTAACCAAAAGAACAAAACTAGGGATGAAAAATTGTAAGTTAATTAATCAATATAATTAATAAACATACAATATCAAATAATAAATGTTAATTTATAAAATTAAATGCAAAGAAAATGTATTAATTTTGTAGAATAACAATAAAGATTAAGATTTGATATAGTGGGGATTTTTTATTTACTTTGATAATGGAAAAAGATGCTTTTAGTGTGATATGTATCTCATGATTATAATAGTTTTGAAGTTATCTATAAGTTAAATTTGCTTGTGCAAGATAACTTGCTCACCACATAAATGATCTAATGTGTGGAAGTAATTTATAACTCACACAAATGAACATGCTTACAATGAACAAGCACAACCTATTTTGTCATGATATGGCGTCTTCCTTGTTGTCAAGGACTATAGTATTGAAAGTGCCCTAGGGAAATCATCAAATTGCAAGGACCAAGTTCTCCTAGGTCAACCTCCTTGATTGGACCAATTTTATGATTGTGGAAATGATTGAAGGATATGCCAATGATAATCAATAGTACACAAATCTTAAAATTAAACACATTTTGTTAGAGTAATCATATACTAGCTAATAATTAATTATTAGTCTAATTTATAAGCTAAACTTAGGAGTGCTTTTATGTTTTTAGGGTTTTGCTATTATAAGCACTCAACTCTTATTGTATTGTTTCTCTTCCTTTTTTGAGATTCTCCTCTTTTCTAGAGATTTTCTCATCTCTTGTGTTTTGTAGCTTTTTTTTGTTGAAAAATATAGCAATTATTTGTTTTTAGATCTCTTGTGTGGAAAGTGTCTTTGTTCGTTGTTTGATCTTGTGGCTCATGTTTTTTCACGGTTCTAACATGGTATCTGAGTCTTGATTCAGCGAGCCCCTTCTCAATTTTTGAGGCTTTTCTCTTCAACAAGGATTGCAGGCTTTAAATATGGAATCTCCTTTGTTTTTTTTTTGCAAATTTTGGAAGTGGGCGATTTTTAGGTGCATATTGGCACCAAAAGGACCTCACCGTTGGATTCAAAGCTGTCAAGAAAGTCATATTTGGCTTTTGTTTTGCCTGATTTGGACTCTTGACGTTAGATTTGCGAGGGTTTGAAGCAGTTGTTTTTTTCCAAATCCGAAGGGTAGCTGTGAATTTGGAGAATTTTGGCTCGAAAAGGACCTCGTCATTGGATTCAGGAGGCCGATTTGACGAATTTTGACTATAAATTTGCCCTATTTCACTATTGGGAGCTTCTAAGGCAAACAAAAATTGTATAATCGCTTGCATGCAATCCGAGAAAAAAAGGCGAAAAAATGTTTAGGTCAATGTTTTTTTTAATTTCTTATTTAAAAAAAAATTAAAAGGGCTCTCAAATTTTATAAAAATTAAAAAGCAGGTTCATTTTGGAGGGGTGGCATATTTAATTCTAGATTTTATGGGTTGCATTTAATAATGGTACCTGCAAATTGCAGGTCCTGCAGACCCCTTCTACTCGCTACCACCAAGCGTCTGAATTTTCACCAGAGGCTTCTTCACAAAAACATCGACACCAACAAAATTACTTGGCCAGCCTTTTTTGGACGATGCAATTTTTTCCGGTGCAGCATTCTTCTAGCCATCAAAATCTTTTTTTTGGTAGGAGAATCTTGCGCATATTCCAAACAAAGAAAGGAATATTCTAACGTATTTTTCGGTAGGCTGCAATCCAAAATATTTTGGTATTTCTCAATATATTACATCAACATAAGAATATTTTGTTCGCCGAGTTTTTGTCAGGGAGTCAAATTCTTTTCCAACGACAAGGAATATTCCTTGGAATATTTCGTTGAAATCAACAATATATCCTGCCACCTTGTGCCCTAAAGGAAGTGTTTTTTTCTTTTGGTCATAACTTGGGCGTACGATATCAAAATTAGGTGAACAATATATCATTGAAAAGTTGGTTCTACCAGTTTTTTAGTGGTGTGGGTCTCATCACCTATTTTTACTGCTGGTGCATTCTACATCTTGTTGAAGTTACTGATGTTATTTTCAGTCCTGGGCTCATAACTTATGACCAATTTCTCTATTTTTTGCGATTATAGCGGAGTTGGAATGGTCTTTCAAATCTCTTCAAAACCATCCATGCACATTTTTCATATTTCTCTATTGGTACATTTTATTTAGTTTTTGGTGTTTTCACACTCTAATGAATTACTTGCACCTTTTTAGCTCCTGAGAACTTGTTTGTGTGTGATGACTCGTTTTGGTTGTTCTTCATGTATTTCTTGTATTTTGTCCTGTTTGGTCATATAGACATCTTTTTCATGCACATTCTCTTTGGTAGATGTGCACTGAGATAAAGTGTCATTCTAGTGTATACTTTTTGGGGATTTTGCACATCCTGTTTTGCCTTTTGTACTCACACTATGATATAAAGTGTCATGGGGGGGTTGAAGTTTTCCTTTGGTTTCCTATCACACCTTTGTCAAGTGAGTGTCCCTTCCATGATAATAGTGAGTCCTAGTGATTCTTGCCTCATGCGTGTGTGCCATAGTTTGCACACCCTTTTATTTGCAAGTTGTTTCTCCTACATGCACTTCTTATTTCACATCATTTTAGTGAACTTGTCTTGCCTCTCCCTTTTCAGCATTAAGGGGGATTTCTACTATTGGTGCTAATGATTCCTTGGTTTCACATTTCAGTGATCTATGTATCTAATTTTTGTTCCTATGCACTTTCGGATATAGCATACATCAGTCACTGGTTATATGAATTTCAATGAGAGATCAGTTACCATATGGACACTCTTGCATTCCTATTTTCTAAGGTGACCTTCCATTTTCACTTGATCAGTTCTTCAAACTTTTTGGTACTTGTGTCATCTATATCTTTGAGCTCCAGATGTTTTTCTTTTGTTTTCCATTTGATTTGAGTAGTTTCGTTGGGGGCACTCATGCAAATTCTTGTCTTCTTGATCTTGATCATCATCTGTTTCAAAGAAGGTTCTCCATTTCAATAGTCATCATTTGATAGTTATCTACAACTTCTTCGATCTTTTGTGATGTTCTACATGTTCCTCTTATTTTTGGGACATTGTTTTGGAGGCTTTTCAGTCCTTCATTCGCCTTTCTCTCTTTTGAAGAGGAGTTTTCTCCCACAAGGTTTTTCTTATTTTTCTCTGATTTTCAGAGATCTTTTGTTTGTACATGGGTACCTTATTTGGCCTTGTTTGTTGGGACCCATCTTGCATTCTCTTTTTAGGTTTTTTAGCTACTCCCTAAGTTCATCTTAAAGGGGGTGTTAGAGTAATCAAATACTAGTTGATAATTAATTAATCTTTAATTAAAGGTAAAAGTGCAAACCTGTCTTACACTTTATAAAGGAATCGGTGAACAACAACAAAAAATTATGAACTTCGACCACATAAAAGTGGTCTTTAAATTTTGAATTTAAAAACCATAAAAACTAATCAATTGCAGAAATATTGATGAAGTTTATTCGTGTATTTTTTTAGAATTTTTAAAAATTGATTTAATTATTTTTTTATCAATTTAAGAGTAGATTTTAGAATGCTAAAAATTTCAGGAAATAGTGACCTTCACTTGACATCAAGCACCAAATAGAAAAAAACTTCATTTTCCCCTAAATTATTTTTGCAAACAAGTTACTTCAATATCTAGTGCATGGAAAAAAAGAAGAAATTTTGATGTATATTTTTCTCGTAATAACATTTTAAAGTCAAACTAGTTAGAATTTGATAGTTTTCATTTGACATCTGATGAGAGCCATTTATATCCCATTTTATGCCATTTTTAGCTTATTTCATATACCTTCATACCCACTTCCACATTCCATTTCCGTTCCATATCATACTATTTCCCCATTTTATGTTGCATATGATTAAATATGTATAAGTGGTATTTAATAGAGTTATGGATAAAATATGGAAATTAACGATTGGTTGTCTTTACTAATAAGCATTGTGATTTTCAGATTTGGGAAATAAATCTTGCAGCATGCAGATCAGAAGAACTTCATGTCACCTTTTATGTAGATTATCTTCCTATCACTTTCTGGTCATGAACTTTTGTGTATTACTTTGTGACCAACAATTTATTTCTATTATCTTTTCAAAGATGTTGTCAGTCTCCAAGGTGGTGTTGGTTACCCCTTTAGTGCCAAATTCGAATAAGCACAAGAAATCGTGTTTATTTCCAAATGGAGATGCAACTGCCAGCTATGAAGAGGAAACTGAAAACCTTCACTATTTATTGTAACAAGACAATTTGTGGTCCACAAAAGATGGAGAAGATGCACTCATTCAAGGCTCCATGTGTTCTATTCTTATGGAATAAGGGAGGAAACTCGTGTTAGATATTTGTTCCTAGATAGCTGGAGAAAAATTTGCAAACCTTCACATCATTGCTATTTTCCATATAAAGAGAAGAATCTATTATAATAGTTGTGCTTGCTAACTGTGTGGAGGAGTAAAAAAAAAGCACGTATTCTATTCTCATCTGTTGTTATAGAAACATGATTTTAATCTATAGGTTAGTGATCCATATATTTGTTTCTTTTAGCTTGTTGGTCGCAGGCCAAAACAAACAAATCTTCATATGTTGTTATAAGTTGCGGATATATAAGTAGCACAAGGTAGCAACGAGAGAAAACGATGTACCATTTTTATAAATAAATAAAATCCTTTGCATGAACAAAATCATGTAAGATCATCACTATTTGTTTCATCATTTGGCGGATTGAGGAGGCAGGGCCCACTGCTCAGAACACCAATGACTTCTGTAATTTATTGTTTTAGTAATGTGTGATTTAAATTTCTGTAATTATTTCTTTCTGTGTGATTTAATCTTGTGTAGTGTTTTATTTACAATCTGGTTTAAAATTGTTTTTCATTAGATAATCATTTCAGCTATTAATATTCTGCCAATGTTGGTGTGTGTATTTGAAGAATACAGTGGGGATTATATTATGGATATATGAGAGAGTTTGTTATTGTTATTTTGTAGTCAGTGACAATTCTTGTCATTGCTATTTTTATAACAGTTCCTGTCACAATTTCTGGCGAGTTCCTGAAAGTTAAACCAGATATTCACTTAGGAATATATGCATGTTCTAGCTGCATTTCATCCCCACTCAACTCACGACTTTCACCCCTTCGATTGGCATATGTCCACAACACCTCTTGCAAGTTTACGCCCCCAGATTGACACGTATAGACCAAACTAAAATTCATCATAAAGCGTTAAATATTTCTTATTATTTGTATGCAGTGGGCCTATCATTTTTGCATTGTTTCTAGGGAGAGTTGTCAAAGGCAAGTTAGCTCAGTGAGTTGAGTTAAGACCATTGCACCTTGGTGAAAATCTACACAACTATTGACCTTGTTTAGATGATTAACCTTGGTTTGCTTTGTTTTAAATCATATAGATGCATTGTTTTTCTAGATCTTAGAAGATAGTTTACCGTTTATATATTATCACTAGTTGTTGTGAGTCATTGATAAGAAAGAAGTAATATTGAAGAAACAACACAAAAATGTCAAAAATGTTGCATTTTCAAGGTAGTGCAGACATGTCAATTTTGGGAGAAAAATGCTTTAAAAATGAAGAATCCAAAGGCCACGCAAGGGAGCGCACCCAGGGTGCTGCCTTGGGACCCTGCAAGGGGTGTTGCCCCTTGACCCCATTGGGGGTTGCCACCCCCAGATCCCCGCTTACAAATTTAAAAATAAAAGAATAAATTGGTGGGGGAATCGCATCGAGACAAAGTGGTATTTTTATACCCCCTTTGCATAAAGAATGGAACTTAGATAATCTTGATCTTCCAATACCATTGTCACAAACATCTACAAATGTTATTTCCATAGCTGAGCAAGAACAAATAATTAATAAATTTTTAGGACAATGGAGTTTTGACAATAACGATTTAACCATGTGTTGTTTTGATTTTTGCAAGGAGGAAGCTAAGTGCACATGCCAAGCTATTCAAAAGGACATGGAGAATGGGATAGACGCTATAAGTGAGCCTCGACATGACAACAGTGAAAGTGCACAAGTCTTCTTTGTAACTCAAGGACGAGTTCACACATCAAATTGGGAAGATCAAGGTATGCATAATGATTTTGAAATGTCTTATAATTCTATTGGATTGGAAAAATAATGTGTTTATTCACATGTTACTTCTTCACCTACTATGTATGGTGAATGGAATAGTGAATTCTCATAAAAACCATAATACCCATCATTACCATCTCCATTATGCCCATCCAACTTCATCCCACCCACTTTATATCCACAACAATTATTACCATTTTCATTATCACATTCATATCACCAACTATCCACTTCCACATACCCACTAAAGGCAACCATCTTGCCTAATAAAACATTACATAATAATGTGGTTCAAATTGCATGTAATAATGAAATTTCATGGATCACTTTACATTATGATAATGTGCTTGAAATTGGTCAATCATAATTAAAATATATTGATGCAATTAAGGGATGTGATTTTTATTTGCTTGAATTAGAAGAATAATATGATCAATTGAATGATATTCAACTTAGTTCTTCTTATTTACTTAATAAATCACATTTTTTAGAGGTCATTCACGCACATGAGGAAACACTTCAATATGAGTTTAATTTTATTATGGAACTCATAAATGTGTGTGTTGGAATCAATATTGTTATTAGATATGTTGAACTATGTGCATTAATGATTCAAGAATTGTGTGGAATGAAAAATGAATGCCTACAAGATCTATATATTTTTATACTCAAACATATGGATCTTTGGAGGCCTATAGTAAAAATGTGTATTCCTCACATACTTGTTGATTTAGGCCCACTGATAATTGATTAAGCACAACCAAATGGGTTTGAACGTATTAATGACCATACTAAACATGTTACAAAATAATGATTGTTTATTGACAAGGATCAAGGTTTTAATATATACATATCTTCAAATGTCATTCTTTATTTTTTGGAATATCTTAAGATGACCATTCATTGACAAGGCTCAAGGTGTTATAATATCTTTGTATTTCTCGATTCTTTGGATTATTGTAACACCCTCATGCTTTTTTAGTATGAAATTAAGTTGGGGGGGAAAGGAAATCCCTTAAATTTTGGAAATCGTTGATTGTTTCTTGGCAATGTCTTCAATGACTGTTTATTCTAATAAAACCATATGTGTGAGCTTTGAACCAAATCAAGGTATGCATTCTTGTTTTGATTAGCATTTCATTTATATTATGTTTACACAAGAATAAATTTTCATTCATACATTTTACTATTATTAAATATTTATTCATATATATAACTACCATTCATTTTTCAATCAACAAATCGATTATAATGGTAAAGTTATTAAATGGATAATATTGCATTACTATGCTTGATATGCTTGGTCATGAGAATATGGTTACAAGTTTTTCATGGTGGTTACCCAAAACTTTTATGCCATTGGTGATGCTTCTCTTCATGAACTTTCAAAGACACGTTATGTTATCCTTGCTAATTAAATGACCATGTGGAAGACAAAATGCAACTTGGTGTAACCACATATCTTGCAATACCATGTTCTTGGCTAATTATTCACAAGCCACACATCCATAGACAACTTGAAGACATATGGAAGTCCTAAAAGGAGCTTGAGCATATTCTACTATAGACCATTGCACCTCATCATAAGGATTGTTGCCTATCTGATAGCTATATGAATCTGTTGAGAGACTACCATTGGTCTTTCACTACATTTCCTTATCTTTGGAAGATTGCTTCTCTTGTTAGTAGTTCTTTCAACCAAGCAATTGGGCATGTATTCCAAACTTCTACAATCAACTTTCCGATATGGTGGCATGTACTAAATAGGATCATATTATGCAATCCTGTTATGCACATATGCATGGTCACTCTTGCTGAGGTATATTTATTTCCATTGGCCATCATTTCAAGCTTTGCATCATGTAACCAATTTCAACAGTGACATTCATGGAAGGGATTCTTATGAAAATCTATGCTTTGGATGGTATCATTTTCATCATCCATATAAGGGTTTCTTTTTCTTTGTTCATTATATGCAGTTATTCAAAAATGAAAAAAATGAAAAAAAAGATAGAGAAAAAAGCAATAAAAGATCCAACAATGAAAATCTTCAAGCATTGTTGGCCAGTTAATATCTGAAAACCGGATTTTGACAGATACTAACTGCAAAATAAACTTGGGGTGAAAACCAATTTTTCGGCACCTCTAGGCGATGGCAGGTTGAAAATTGGGATACTAGTGATCTGTTGTTGTTATCAAAATTGGAAAATAAAGAAAATAAAAAGAAAAAATAATAAAATAAAAAATGCAATCATCTATGTTCTCTATGGGCTACTAATTTTCCAGGTACACTCAGATGCTTCTACAGTTGTTTCAACATTCTAAGTGCCTCTAGCACCTCTTATCACTCACTTGCGTGGTTGTGCTCTAGTTTGTTGTGGTCAAAATTTCTTTGATCACCTTTAGCATAAGTTACACATTCAATCAAGGTGTTAGCAACAGTGCAAAGAGTGAATTCAGGCTAACATTAGTACACTCCATATTACTTCAATTCTACTAGAGATATTTCATGTGTGGTGTGGCTACAGTCCTTGTCTCATTCCTTCCTTCCTGGTGATTCACAGTTGTAGAGTTACATTGGATATCATATCTTGGCATTAATGGACATGCAAGCTAGTAAAATAGTCAATTTTATTTTTCTTTATTTTATCTCTTAACTTTTTTAATATTTCTTATTATATTAATCATATATGCAACATCCATGCCTATCCTCTCCTTGTTTCCTGAGGATGGTCAACCCTTTAAGTTGGGGGAGGTATACCATCCTTATTACCATATTTTTACCTATTACTTTCCATTATCCTTATTTTATAGTATCCATTATTCGACCTTGCAAAATCATTTCATATTGCTTATCATTTCACCCTTCATTTCACTATTCATTTTACCTATTATTTCATCCAATTCAAATAGCTCATTATTGTCAAAATAATTTTTTCATGACACCTCCTATATATAGCATTTCAAAATGATGCTATGAGAAATGACAAGACAAATAGAGAAAAAGAAAAAGAGAAAATTAAAAAAACATGCAAAATCAAAAGTTAAAGGAGGTATGAACATTAAATGATAGTTGCAAGAATTTTGAAATAATAATGTAATTATGCATGAGCTATAATAGTTAAGGGTGAAGAAGGAAGATTCCATAATCTAAAGAGTACCCTCTTTGAAAAAAATATTGCACGAGGACGTGCAATATGTTAAGTTGGGGGGAATGATGAGAGCCATTTATGCCCATTTTATGCCATATTTTAGCTTATTTCATATACCTTCATACCCACTTCCACATTCCATATCATACTATTTCCCCATTCTATGTTGCATATGAATAAATATGTATAAGTGGTATTTAATAGAGTTTTGGATAAAATATGTAAATTAATGATTGGTTGTCTTTACTAATAAGCATTGCGATTTTCAGATTTGGGAAATAAATCTTGCAGCATGCAGATCAGAAGAACTTCTTGTCACCTTTTATGCAGAATATCTTCCTATCACTTTCTGGTCAGGAACTTTTGTGTATTACTTTGTGACCAGCAACTTATTTATGTTATCTTTTCAAAGATGATGTCAGTCTCCAAGGTGGCATCGGTTACCTCTTTAGTGCAAAATTCGAATAAGCACAAGAAATCGTGATTATTTCCAAATGGAGATGCAACTGCCAGCTATGAAGAGGAAACCGAAAACGTTCACTATTTATTGTAACAAGACAATTTGTGGTCCACAAAAGATGGAGCAGATGCACTTAGTCAAGGCTACACATGTGCTATTCTTATGGAATAAGGGAGGAAACTCGTGCTAGAGATTTGTTCCTAGATACTTGGAGAAAAATCTACAAACCCTCATGTCATTGCTATTTTCCATATAAAGAGAAGAATCTATTATAATAGTTGTGCTTGCCAGCTGTGTGGAGGAGTAAAACAAAAGCATGCCTTCTATTCTCATTTGTTGTTATAGCAACATGGTTTTAATCTATAGGTTAGTGATCCATATTTTTTTTTCTTTTACCTTATTGGTCGCAAACCAAAACAAGCAAATCTTCATATGTTGTTATAAGTTGTGCATATATAAGTAATGCAAGGCAGAAACGAGAGAAAATGATGTACCATTTTTATAAATAAATAAAATCATTTGCATGAACAAACCATGTAAGAGCAACACTATTTGTTTCATCATTTGGCGGATTGAGGAGGCAAGGCCCACTGCTCAAAATGCCAGTGATTTCTGTAATTTATTGTTTTAGTAATGTGTGATTTAATTTTCTGCAATTATTTATTTCCGTGTGATTTAATCTTCTATAGTATTTTATTTACAATCTGGTTTAAATTTTTTTTCGTTAGACAATCATTTCAGCTATTAATATTCTGCCAATGTTGGTGTGTGTATTTGAAGAATACAATGTGAATTATATTATGGATTTATGAGAGAGTTTGTTGTTGTTATTTTGCAGTCAGTGACAATTCTTGTCATTGTTGTTTTTATAACAGTTCCTGTCACAGTTCCTAGCGAGTTCCTAAAAGTTAAACCAAATCTTCACTTAGGAAATTTATGCATGTTCTAGTTGCATTTCATCCCCACTCAGCTCATTAATTTCACCCCTTCGATTCGCATATGGCCATGACACCTCTCGCAATTTTACGCCCCCGGATTGACACGTATAGACCAAACTAAAATTCATTGTAAAGCATTAAATATTTCTTATTATTTGTATGCAGTGTTGGTCTATCAATGTCAACTATTGTCTACTTTTTTAATCACTTGCAAAAAACAAATTATACCCTTTTGAAGAGGATTCTCTCCTCTAGTGCACCATATATATTTTTTTTTAAAAACATGTTTTACTATTTTTCTTTTAATTTCTAATCAACCTCTATTTTAGATTTAATAACCTACTTGCATTATTTTAAAAAATATATATTAAAACTAATCAAAAAAATATTTAAAAAATTACATATTCGGATTCACCACTTCGAGCTCTACAAAAGGGTTTTTTTCTTTTTTCTAAAAAAATATTTTGATTGAAAAAACACTTTTCTTTTTTTTTATAAGTGCTATTAGTGGGGATAACGCCCCTTTATATTTAGTTCAAAATGGAAATATTTGCCTATACCTCACATTTATGTTTATATTTTAGAACTTATGTCTTTACATCCCTATATATTACTATCAATGATCTCCCCAGAGTCATAGCATGCTTCATCCTGCGTTTGTTAAACTAGTCTTCATCTTGCACAAACCTTGTAAAGGCACTTACATCATTGTTGATAATGCCTACCCGATACACATCCCAAGCATTTCCTAGGAAGTTAGTCCTTCCTTTGACCTAGTTCTGGGAACTGCTCGTGCCTTCCTCCCTGTCTTCTACCTCCTCTTTTGTCTCCTCTTCTTCTACCCCACTTTCTCTAAACATGTATTTCAAGGGGCTCACCAGACCTTCCGGAGGTAGCTCTAGCATTGCATTGGCCACTGCTTGTATGTTCACTATTGTTACGAAGCTTCCCAGCTTCTCCACCATTATTTCTCTAGTGCCCAGAATATCTATCAGTAAGCTTAAGACAATCTCATAGATTCTGACATCGCACCAATGTTATCTTTCTTGCAGGATCTCTTGGATTATTTGCTCGATCGCATCAAGGACTGGCGTGGATCCTACTAAAAATATTCTTTGACATTGCACCCGTATCGGCTCTTTGATGCAGACACAACTTACTCCAAATATGTGCACCATTTTCTTCCTATGTGTTTGGTGCCACTGCTCATACTTGGGTGTTTCAGTCCCTCGGCTTTCCTTTATATGGTTTATCCATTCTTCTTCGCACCGGACACAGCCCCCCATCTCCTTACAAAATCTCTAATCCAATTTGTTCCACATCCTCTTTCCTATTCACCTGTCCATGCTCATCTTTTTTAAAGATTCAAAAATCTTGCATTAACCCAACCTGTCGGTGTCCAACATCTCTGGTAATCTAGACCACTTATCCATACAGTTGTCTATTTTAACTAACACTCCTTGATAAACTCCACAATTTTCCAATAGGTCCGCAGAATTATTGGCTTCCCTAAATATATGTGATAGGGAATAATTGCCCAGTTTCCCAAGTAAGGATTTGATGCTTTCCCCAGTTATCCAGTTTCCAATTCGGTGCTTTCCCCAAGGTGATCACCTGGATGCAAATTTGGGAATCTTGTTCTATTTCTACGAAGTCGATTCCTTTATGAATACAAACTTCCAATCCCAATGCGAGCGACTCCATCTCAGCCATGTTGTTCGTGCTATTGCCTAGGTTTTTAGATGCGGCCCAGACACCTTGTCCTTCTTTATTTTTTATTATACACCCTGCACCTACCTTTCCGGGATTGCAGCCCCATCGAAATTTAGTTTCCATTTTAAGCACTCTGGTTGTTTCCATCGAACTTCCTTTCTATTTACCTTTTCCTTCCCATTATCGAATTTCTAGGTATCTTTAATTTCGGCCAGGTTTTTTTAATTTCCCCGTCCCAACGTGTGAATCTTATTTTAGACCAAATAACATTCCTACTATTCGTTGTTTCCACTATTGCGTCCTGTATTTTTGCAATTAGGCCGTTTCTTTCAAGGGACTAGTTTTTCAATATTCGTCTATTCCTTTCCTTCCATACATGCCATACGACCAAAGAAGCTGTCAGTTTCCATAGATTTTGCCAATATCCATTTTGGTTTAAATCGGCCAGTTGTTCATAGCTTCACCAAGTTTTTCTTGCCTTGGTCCTTGGATCCCAAATGCCTCGTACAACCAATCCCAACATGTTTCCATTAATGGACATGTGAGGAGTAAGTGGTCTATAGTTTCCTCTTTTTTACATAGTACTCACCTGCACGGGCCCGCAATTCCTAATCTCTTCAATTTGTCACCTGTCAAACACCAATTATGTAATGCTACCCAAAGGAATGCCCCAACTTTTGGTAAGATTTCTCGCTTCTAGCATAATGTTGACATCCATTGTTTATCCTTGCTCTGGGAATTTTGTATTCGATACCCCATTTTAGCCGTGTATTCCCTTGACACGGCACCACACCAAATTATTTCGTCCTCTTTTTCATTTAACTATATTGGTATGTTTCTTAACTCTAGTTCCACCTCCTTACATAAGTGTTGAGGTACAAGGGGGTGGGTATATTATTCCACTGGAATTGTTCCCCAATCACACTCATGTTATGTTGTACATAATCTTTCACTAACTCCCAAGCTTCAGCCTGAAGCCTTTCCACATACTGTTCTAAATCAAACATTTCTGACAAGATCTTGTGCCCGTTCCATGAATCTTTCTAGAACTATGCCTTATTTCTGTTCACAATTCGCCATGATAGATGATTTGTTATTAAGGGTCTGCAGTTTGTAATGTATTTCCATACTACCAAGCCTCTTCCTGGATTGACTATAGTCATGATTCTACTTGGTTCTCTATTGTCCATATATTTACTTTGCATAATCCGGCACCAAAGTTTGTCTAGTTTCTTGTAAAGCTTCCACACTAGTTTGGCACCTATTGCTAAAATCTGTTGCCTAATCTTCCTCAGTCCTGCCCCTTTGTCCTCCTTTGGCTTACATGCCATGTCCCATCCTATCAATGGTATTTTTTTCTCTGTTTTGGAACCTTCCCATATGAATTTCTTCAATACCTTTTCCATTTTAAATTCAGACATTGCCTTATTTCAACATTTGTCGGTTGTCTCCTCCTAGTGTCTAGTTTTACACGCTCCTTGAAACATTTTTACTCCTAGAAATTTTGTAGGAAAACTTCCCATTTGGTAACCTAGTATGGATATAATTGCACGTCTTAATGGTAGCCTTGTGTTAAAGAAATAAAATCTTGATTTATCCTTATTCATTTTTTGACCTGATTGTGCTTCATATTCATCCAGGATGCTTTTTATGATTTTGGCCTCCTTTACACTTGCTTCACCTAGCAAATTTGTATCATCCATAAATTGGGAGTGAGTAATCGGTTCAACATCCCGCACCACCTGCACTCCTTTCCATTTCAATCGTTGACAACTTTTTTTGATAGAACAGCTTAAGGATTCAACCATTATCACAAAGAGGAAGGGTGAAATGGGATCCCCTTGCCTAATACCGTTGGTGGCTTGAAAGAAATCTTGCAATGTGTTGTTTATTGATACCGAAAATCTCACTGTAGAAATATAGTATTTTATCAGATCACACCAATGAGAGTCAAACCCTAGTTTTTCCATTACCTTCTTTAGAAATTCCCATGATACTTTATCATATGCCCTGCATACATCTAGCTTTATAAACATCCCTGCTTCCCTTTTTGTTGTGAGGGTATGTACAGCCTGTGAGAGGAGTATTGTGCAATCTGTGATTTCTCTACCTAGCAAAAATGCACATTGTTCAGTTGACACAAATTTTCCTGTAGGAGTTGAGAAAATACAACACCACAAACCCCGAAGATCACCTGCATGCAAATAACCTGTCACAAAAGAAGAGATGGAGACAAACAAGCAAGGGTTCTCTGAAAACTGAAAATGTATATATTAGAGAGAATGAGAGAATGAATTGATATGAAATACAAAGGGATCAATCCTTATAAAAAGGAGATCATGCAAACCCTAATAAAACCCTAATAGAATCCCTAATAGGATAAAATTTAATAATTAATATAATTATTAAATGTCACTTATGCAAACTAAAGTGAAATCTTAAGAAGGGAATAAAGGTAACTTAATCAACATAATTAAATTAAGACCTTTACTCTAACACCCCCCCTTAAGATGAGCAACAGTGCAGCTACAAACAAATGCAAGAAAGCAAAGGTAACTACAATGCAAGAAGGAAAACATGGGTCCTGGCAACTAGGTTAGATCAGGTACCCAAATACAACCAAATCTTTATAAAGAGGAGAAATAGAGAAAATCTCATGGGAAAAAACTCTACTCCAAAAAAAGATGCAGAAAGCCAAGAAGAGACATCACTGAAGCAGAAGAAGTTGCAAACAACTGTCGAAAGATGACTGCTATGGTGTTGAAGAACCTTCGCTGAAGATAGGATGATCAGGAACAAGAAGACAATAATCTGCATAAGTGCCTATACGACACTACTCGAATCAGATGGCAAACAAAGGCAAACACTTGGAACAAAGATACAAATGGTACAAGAACCAATAGTCTGAAACACTGATCAACTGAGAATGGAAAATTCCTTCCAAGGTGAAACCAAGGAAGAATTAGCACGAACAATATAATACCCCCCCATAATGCTGAACTGGGAGAGCCTGATAGATCCACTGAAATAATGTGAAACACCCTGTAGTGTATGAAGGAGAAGAAACAACTGAAAGTGCGCAAGATAGCACCTGCAACTGAAAAAGTGGTGTGCAAAACAAAGCACACATGCATGAGGCTGGAATCATATGGATCCATGGTCGTCGTGGAGGGACACTCACCGGACAAAGGTGTGATGGCAAACAAAGGCAAACTACACAACCCCCCATGGTATGGATTCAATGTCATCGTGGAGGGATACTCACCAGACAAAGATGTGATGGCAAAACAAAGGCAAACTACACAACCCCTCATGGCACTTTATAATATCAGTGCAAGTACAAAATATGGCACAACCTTATGTGCAAAATCCCCAAAAGATGCATGTACAATAGTGTGGCACTTTATCTCAGTGCGTTTACATAAAAGATAGCTTACAAATGATGCTCAAAATGTCCTCAAAGGACAAAATGCTGGAAATACATGAAGAACAACCAAAAACGAAGCATCCCATGCAAACAAAATGTTTTCAAGAGCAAATATGTCCAGGTAATCCACCAGAGTGTGAAAACACAAATAACTGAATAAAATATACCTGGAGAGAAATTTGGAAAAATGGCATGGATGAAACTGAAGAGCTCTGAAATACGGTTCCAATGCCACTGAGATAGCAAAAAACGGAGAAACTGATCAAAAGATATGAGCTTGAGACTGAAAATAGCCCCTTTGTCTTCAATTGGTTGTAGAATGCACCAACAGAAAAATGAATTGATGAGACCCACACCACTAGGAAGATGAGAAAACCAGCTTTCTGACGATCTCGTTTTCCAAAAAACGATATCGTATGCCCAAGTTACGGCCTCCGGAATAAATCAGCTCCAAAGAGGGAAAAACCAGTGCTAGGTTAAATTTGACGGTCATACAGCCGTCGCAGCAAAAACATTGTGTTAAATTTGACGGCTAAACGATTGTCACCGTAAATGCATAATTTGGCTTATTTTCTAAAAAAAATGTTTTTTTAAAATAAAAAAACAAATAAAAAAAATTACAGATTTTTTTTTTTTTTAAATTGTGGTGGGGGAGGCACGTGGGCCCACCCCCACCGCAGCCTTTATGCAAGCGCGGGCTCCTGCGCAGGTACGGGCCTGCGCAGGTAAGGATCTACGCAGTACCCTGCGCAGGGTACCGTAACCACAACCAACATGAGCAAGCTGTAAAAAGGCTTTTCAATTTCATCTTTTTGTGATTTTTTTTAAGAAAAAAAAAATCAAAAAACTATTACAATAAAATCGAAATTTTTTTGCAGAAAAAAAATAATAATTTTTTTACGAAAAAAAGAACGGAAAAAAAATTCCGAAATTTTTACCAGGCAGGCGGATGGTCGTATGGTCGAACTGTAAAAAAAAATTTGCCTTAAATTTCAACTTTGTCCAAAATGGACGAATGAACAGTCGATTTAGGGGTTTTGGACCGCTGCGGACACAATGGCGATGTCCATTTGAGCTGAAAATCTTCAAAATTGCAGGTATTCCCTAGATCAAGAAAACAAGCCCCAAACCCTTGAAGCTCCAAAAATCTTCAAAGCAAGAACAGGAAGCAACAGGTGTGGAGCTCTGATACCATGTAGGAGTTAAGAAAATACAACACCACAAACCCCGAAGATCGCCTGCATGCAAATAACCTGTCACAAAAGAAGAGATGGAGACAAACAAGCAAGGGTTCTCTGAAAACTGAAAATGTATATATCAGAGAGAATGAGAGAATGAATTGATATGAAATACAAAGGGATCAATCCTTATAAAAAGGAGATCATGCAAACCCTAATAAAACCCTAATAAGAAAAACCCTAATAGAAGCCCTAATAGGATAACATTTAATAATTAATATAATTATTAAATGTCACTTATGCAAACTAACGTGAAATCTTAAGAAGGGAATAAAGGTAACTTAATCAACATAATTAAGTTAAGACCTTTACTCTAACATTTCCCACCACTAATTTCAGTTTGTTTGCTAACACTTTAGCAATCACTTTGTAAATTTTAATACATAGAAAAATCGGCTTGAAATCATTAAAATATTTACATTCCTATTTTTTTGGGATCAAGGCTATCACCATAATATTCAAATCTTTCACAAAACTCTTATTCTTTCAAAAATCTTCTATTAACTTCCATATATCATCCCCAACAAAACTCCCGCATGTTTGGAATAATCTGGCTGTAAACCCATCAGGTCCCGATGCCTTGTTCGAGTGAAGCCGAAATAATGCAACTCTTACCTCCTCTTTTGTTACTTCTTACATAGCATTCTATTATCATCTTCCGATACTTTTTTGCTGATTGTTTCCAGAATGCCTCCATTGTCCGAATACAAACTTTGGTTTCCCAGGAGCTTCTCAAAGTACTCTACCGTTGCTGAGCCAACTTATGTTAAGCCTCGTGCTGACTATTCTCTCATTTGAATTTATTCAATTTTGTTAGTCGCTCTTCTGGCCAATACTGATGCATGGAAAACTTTGGAATTGGAATCTCCCTCTTGCAACCAGACCTCTCTCAACTTGTCTCTCCAGTAAATTTCTTCTCTTTTGAGTAATTCAGCTAATTTTCCATTCAATTCTTTTTCTCTAATAAATTCTTCGTTCCTCATTCCATCCTTAATAATTTTCTCATTTAATGACTCTAATTCAATTTCCACCTTGGCTTTTTTTACAAATATATTCAAAAAAAAAAATTGTTCCATGACTTCAGCCTCTATTTTATGTGTTGGAGTTTTTTAACAATCTTAAAACTCATCGAACCCCCCACCCTTAACTCTTTCCACCACTTTTCCAGTAGCTCAACTATTCCTTCATCACGCCACCACATATTCTAAAATTTAAAACATGCCCTTACTGATTTTGACCGATCAGAAATAGTTATCTCTACAGGAAAGTGATCTGAAGTTGAGTTTGGTAATATGTCTGTTTGTGTTTGTAGGCTTGAATCACTCCAACTCCTGGTGATTAGAAATCTATCTAGGTGCTCTTCAATTGCCGTAAAATCCTTCTGTCTATTTTTCCATGTGAAGGTTCCTTTTTCTGTCGGGCAATCCATCACCCCTGCCTCAGCAACAAAGTTCCTGAAGTCAATGGATGTCTGAGACATTGTTTGAATTCCACCGCTTTTTTCTGATGGATCCAAAATAACGTTGAAATCCCCTCCTATGATTAGTTTTTATTTGAGGAATGGCCGCGAGAATTCCAAAATCTTCCTCCACAAAGTTGCCTTTTCCTCTGTTTTTGTTGGACCATATATATTGATGATTATAAATTGGCAATTCAAGGCCAGATTGTACATTTTGCCTACCAACCAGTTGGCTTCTGAATAAATAATTTTTGTAGAGACCAATTATTCTTTCCACAAAATACCAAATCCACCTGCATTACCTTTGGATTCCTGAAAATGCCCTTTCCAATCTCGACAGTATTTGAGAAATTGCATCCCTTCTTCATTGGATAGCTTAGTTTCTTGAAATAAAATTATGTTATTTTGGCTTTTCTGTATTTGACACCTGAATAGGTGTCGCTTGTCAGGGGCCTTTAGGCCCCTGACATTCCATGTTGTTTTGTTTCCCAAGGGAGGGCCTACCTCCCTTAGTACTTATAAATTTAGCAATACTGGCCAGATTTTTTTGAATAGCCTCTTCCTCCCTTAACTATTTGTAGGAATTCCTTCCCCGTTGTTTCCTTGTTGTGCCGATTTTTTCCATGCCCAAATGGTTTGCCGCCGATTGCAAGATACACCTGTCTTCTATGATATCCAATGCATCTTCTAATTTCATACTTGAATCTAGATCATTACTTATCAGAGAGCCAGTCTCATCTCTTTCCTCTTCCTCCTGGTCAATGATGTTTCTTGTGCCATGGGTTCTAATTTGGATCTCTTCACTGAAACCTTCTACATTTGTATCCTCTAGACTCTTCTCCCTTGTTTCAGCATCTTGCTTGGTGTTCATGATGGCCAGTATTGGATCTATTTCAATATATGGCCTTTTTTTCTTCTTGTGAATTGTATTCCCCTGTGGGCTATTACTTTTATTATTTTCCTTAATGATAGTGCACTTTACTTCATTATGATTCCTAGCGCTGCACTTGACACAAAACCATTTTATCTCCTCTACTTCTATTTCCTGTATCCATTGAGACCCATTTACTATTAGGCAAATTTTAATTGGAATGGGGTCTATTGCTGCAATTTTCTGTTTGGCGTATTTGTAAACATCCCCATCCATGATATTTGTGTCAATTTCCATTAGGGACCCTAATGATCTTCCAATCTTTTCCAGGCATTCCCTTGCTCAATATTCCATCAAAAGATTGTATAATCTTATCCACTTGGGTTGATCATATGGTTGCATCTTTACTGGATCAAAATTCAGGCTCCAGGGTTGCATATAGAGAAACATATCATTCATTAACCACATATCATTTTCTGTTATTCTTTTTTTATCTATCTCATTTGCAAATACTACCACAAAGAAGCCCTCTGGTAAGAACCTTAGTAATACTTTTGTTTGCCGTTTTTCTCTTATCCAGTCGTTGATCAATTATCTACTTGGATTTTTTCCCAATGAATCGACATATAAATGCATCTTCCTTGAGGATGTCAACATATGCTTTGATCTCTTCTGTAACATCGATTTCTACTATATCTGACTTTAGGTTAGGGTTTTGGTTTTCCTATTGCATCTGACTTCCCTTCGATGTGTTTGCTTTCCAGTTTTTCTTTCCCTTAGGGTTTTTGTCATTCATTTTCTATTGATACTAATTATAAATTTCTTGATTTTTGTACCTTGCCAATATTGGTTTCGAACCCATTTAGAATCAGGTATTCTTGATGCTTCAGATCTGTAATTTTTTGTTTTTATTTCCTTCTTTCCGTATCAGGTCTGTCTTTCTGGAGTATCGTGTCTTTTCTTTTTGATGGTTGTTGTTTGCTCTGCATCACCCTTTTGATGCATCAGATGGAATTTATCCACCCAACGACCTTTGGTAAAAACCCATTACGGCTTGTGTTTTTTCTGATCCTTCGAAACCTCTTCCTCCACCACCACTTCTTCCCTTTGTTTCCTAATGCCCTTTCCTGATTCATGCCCTGTTAATCCCACATGCCTCCTTTCTCTACTTGGTACCTTTTATGTTTTTCGTATCTGCTCTACTTCGCACCCCTGCTTTTCTTCGCCCATTGCTCCTATTGTTGAAAGTTGTTATTGATTGAAGAAACACTTAGTTGAAGTTGAAAGTTTCAAAAAAAATTGAAAAAAAGTTGAGTTGGTTTCCAACTAGGATGCCACATAGATAGTTTTGGTAGAATGGGTTTTGAACAAAACCCTTTATGTCAAAACCATACATATAACATAAGCCAATTTTAAAGTGGCGAAGGGAAAAATTTAAATCTTTTGGATTCAGGCGAAACATATTTGGCCGAAACTCTGTGTGCCACGTATAGGCCACATTGTTTCGGTCGAAACTTATTAGGCCAAAACATTTTCAGCCAAAAATGTTTCACTTGAAACTATTTATTTGGCCGAAAGTGTTGCACAAATTTGTGCTTTTACCTTAATTATTAGTCTAATTTATGCTCATACACTTCAGCTGAACTTAGGAGTTCTTTTATGTTTTTAAGGTTTTTCTCTTATAAGCACTCAACCCCCATTGTATTATTTCTCTTCCTTTTTTTCTTTTTTTAAATAAAAGAGGGGTAAAAATTTATTAATCCAAGGAAATATACAAAGCAAGTCTGTTACATAGCCCTATCAAGCTCCACCAAGTGGTCCAACTGTTGAGATAAATCATGGGGTAATTGACCACAGTCCACCAAGTTCTAGTCATGAATATTTTCAGAGACCCATTTAGCCAAACAATCAGCAACACCATTCCACTCTCTAGGAATATGAGTGAAAGTAATGAACTCCAAAGAACTACAAAGGGTGATAATTTGTTCAACAATCAAATCCAAATTTCAACTAACATCATCTAAATGTCCTCTATACAACAGGTTCACCACAACCTAGGAGTCAGATTCACAAATGATCTTGCGCGCCACCCAAATTGAATCTCATGCTCTGCAACTAATAAAATAGCTTGAGCCTCCATTAAATTATTAGTACACAAACCCTTATACACAGAGAAGATAAAAAACATCTCCAGAGCTATCCCAACCAACACCACCAATACTAGAATGACCAGGGTTTCCACGAGAAGAGCCATCTGTGTTAATTTTGAGGACCCCCTGAGGAGGAGGGGACCATCTTCCCTCCCTATTCACCTTCGGGGTAGGATGTCTACATCTCTTGCGCATGATCTGTCATTGCGGAGGAGGAATATGAAGACGCTTAAAACAACCATCATCACAAGGAGCTACTGAAACAGTCAAATCACACTTAGCCACAACAATTTCTCCCAAAGAATGAAAAATTTTCCACCACAAATGAGGGGCCACCAACAACACATCCTGAAAAATCTAATGATTCCTTTCCAACCAAAGATTCCAAATAATGAAGGATGGGCCAATAGCCCAAGCAACTTGAAGAAAGCAAGTAGAAACAGGGGCCCTACCCCACCGATCCACAAACACAGCCAATGACGAAACATGCCTACAGGGCGTACTCCACACCCTCCACCAAAAACGCCAAATCTCCCTAGCATAAGAGCATTGGAAGAAGAGATGAGAAACACTTTCCTTAGAATCACAACACAACACACATCTTGAGGGACCTTGGAATTTGCGCTTGCATAAATTATCCCAGGTAAGACACCTGTTTTGGGCCACTAACCACATGAATAAATTGCACTTGGGCCATGACAACTTGTGCCAGACTTGCTTCCACCAAGAGACCTCAATATCTCCAAACAACTGCCTACGCAGCTTCTTATAGCCAGTTGACACCGAGTACGTCCCAAACATATCAGAGCCATCCCAAGCCAAAATATTTGGGCCCCTCAATTAATTACAAGCACGGGAGGCCAAAAGTTGAGCAAGCTCCAGCCTAATCCTCTCAGACCCCCCAAGAGGCCATTCAGAAGGGTGCTTCCAACAAAAGGTAACAACGGAACCACAATGCTCAGCAATCTTGTAATTCTCAACGGTGTCCTAGCCAGCAACAGTAAAAACATCACAAAGGGGCTGAAGATGAGGAAAAACAAAAATAAGGGGTGGGTGACCATCCCAAGCATCAAACCAAAAAAGAGCCTGTGACCCCGAGTGATAGATCCAGAAAAGCGCTCGCTTAATCAACCGAGCACCCACTTTCAAAGTATGCCAAATCATAGAACCACTCCCCTCCAGAGGATAGCGAGGAACCTCAAAAGAAGCAACACCTCTAAGATAATTATAGTTGAGAATACGAGCCCATAACTAGTGTTGATTGGTGCACCATCGCCAGTAAAGCTTAGTAGCCAGAACTTGCCTGTTCAAAATGGAAGAGTGTAAACCGAGACCACCCTCCTGCTTTGGTCCACACAAAATCCCAGTTAACAAGACTCCACTTAGAAGACATCAAGTTGCCGCTCCAAAGAAATTGACGAGAGAGAGCATCAAATTCCCTAAGGAAATACATAGGGTCTGAATGAACAAAACACTTGTAGATGGGGAGGGCCTGGATAACAGACTTAAAAGAGAGTTACTCTAGCCGCTATAGACAACCACCGATGAGTCCAATGAGTTACCTTCTTCCTCAACTTGTCAAGGAACAACTGCTAGGAGGACCGGGGTTGCCGACCAACAACAAGAGGAATCCCCAAATAGACAAAGGGTAGAGACCCAATTTGAAACCACAAAATTCTAACAATCCTCCATTGGATAGCTTGAGGAGTATTAAAGAAGAAAAAAGAGGACTTCTGCTCATTGACTTTTTGACCCGAAGCAGCAAGGTAGATATCCAAAGCTTGTCAAAAGGATTCAACTTCATGAATATGAGCCAACCCCATAAGGGAAGTATCATCCACAAACTGAAGATGAGAAAGCATTGGAAGACCCATCCCCCACTAACAACCATGAATCAAATCTTGAGAGACCTGGAATTTAAGGAAGCAACACAACCCCTCCACCAAAATAATAAACAAATAAAGAGAGAGCGAATCCCCCTGGTAGCACCAAATAGCTCTGAAGGTTCCCCATTCACAATAATCGAAAAAGAGGAAGAAGTCACACAACTCATAGTCCAACTCACCCAATCCAAAGAAAACCTAAAGGCCAACAAAATCTTTTGAAGAAATCTCCATTTAACTCTGTCGTACGCTTTGTCCATATCCAGCTTAATGAACATAGACCTATCCTTAGAGGTCGCCATGGAATGAATGACCTCAGAGGTAACCACCACCCTATCCAAAATTTGACGACCCTCCACAAAGCCTCCTTGCTCCTCCGAAATAACAATAGGAAAACATGATTTTAGCCCCTCTGTAATCAGCTTCACAATAATCTTATACACAACATTGTAGAGCGCGATAGGTCAAAAGAAATCAAGCCTATCAGCACCTTCTTTCTTAGGAATGAGAACCAAAAATTAGCATTCAGGGCACGAAGCATCTGCTTATTATGAAGAGACTCACGAACAACCTCCAATAAATCCAACTTCACAATATCCCAAAACTCTTGGAAGAATTCAATGGGGAAACCATCAGGGCTAGGAGCTTTCCCCTTATTCATCCCAAACACAACCTCCTCTACTTTAGACAAACTAATCGGACGAATCAGAGAAGCATTCAAGTCATTAGAGATCAAAGAAGGAATATAGGAGAGAATCATATTCTCCTCAGCCTCAACAGGAAGTGGATCCTCAGTAAACAAAGTAGAGTAGAATTGACGAGCTTCTTTGGGCAAAGCCTATTGTGAAGATATTGAAGAGCCATCATAATTGATAAGAGAAGGGATATAACACTTATTCTGATGAGCCTACATAGAATGATGAAAGAATGTAGTATTCTTGTCACCCTCTTGGAGCTAGTCAACCCTAGACTTTTGTTTCCAGAATATCTCCTCACGAAGTTCCCACTCCTCCACCACTTTCAAAGCCTGGGACTCAGCATGCCTAAGCACCTCACAAAATCCCAGATCCCTAATCTGGCGAGTAATAAGAACAAGACGCTCTTGCGCTTCCCTTTTCTTAGCCTGGAAATTGTGAAAAACACATCCTATTCCATCGCTTAAGATGAAACTTGACATATTGCAGCTTCTTAACAAAATAATACATAGTAGTACCATACGTAGGGGCTCCATCCTCCCACCACTGAGCAACAAGATTATACAAGGATGAATCACGAAGCCACATAAGTTGGAATTTGAAAGGAGGGTTCTTAGGATTAGGGAAAGAAGAAGCTGAAAACTTAATTAGCCAATAATCAGAGCCACACCAATCAAGGATCTCGGAGCAAGTGACCAAGCTGCCCCCAACCCAAAAACAAGAGACAAGAAATATGTCCAACCAGTCAGAAATCGCAATCGGCCCACTCCGCCTATTATTCCAAGTAAAAATGCCATTAGAGGGTTTAATATCAACAAGAGCAAGAGAATCCACATTAGCTCGAAATAGATTTGAAGCAGGACCCAGTCTCAGAAGCCCCCCTCTTTTCTCCTCCAAACATAGCACAAAATTCAAGTCACCAACAAAGATCCAAGGCAAATAAGGTGCACAAGATCTAACATACCTAAGATGGGCCCAAAGCTATATTTTACCATAAATATCAATCGGAGCATAAACATTACTAACCAAAGTAGTCTCACCAAATTCCAAAACAAAAGCCACCACCGAAATAAAGGAATGGCTAGAAATCCACCAGCGAGGAACAACCTTACAAGGATCCCAGAAAAGATCCAAATCTTCATAACTTCCCCTAGATCCAATACATTGGCACTGACCAAAAGCCCAAATATGAGGAGAAAACTCAAGCATTAAGTCCACCTAAAACTTAGTCTCCTGAACACGGAAGATATCTAGAGAATGAACTTGAATCAAATCTTGAATATCCTTTTGATGGGAGGCGCTATTCAACCCCCTTGCATTCCATGACAAAATAATCATGAGGAAGGTTGGACGAAGTGGGCCTCAATGGTCTTAACAAACCCCGATTCCACCAGCAAATCCCGAGTAAATTTAAGCTTGTCCACATCCTTCTTATGACCAAATTTGGAGGGATTATCAAAATGCCCCTTTTTCAGAGGGCGTTGCAGCACCCCTAGACTAGGAACTGATCCTCGACCTTTACCTGAAGACAATGCCCCCTTAGCTAATTCCGCTAAAACAATATCATCCTGTAAACCTACATACGCATCAAGAAGCCCAACACCCCCTCCTCCAAAGGTGGAGAGTTATCCTTAACCACAATTGTCTTCTTCAACCCTGAATCTATATCAGTGGCCCTTGACGAAATCTAAACTGGGATCCCCTCCTCCAAGGCCTGACTATCCAAGACCTCAAAATTATTGAAACCCTAATCACTCTATCAATCTTTGTAGGGCTGCTTCTAACCCCTCCCCTTAGCTTTCGTCTTAACAAGAATAAAGCCATCATTAGGCCCCCCCTCAGCCATAGGTGCCTTGCCTTTATCTCCCTTCTCCATTGAAGGCCCCGATGAAGGAGGAGAAGAAACCCCAACCATTCTGGAAGCTCGAGGACAAAGGTGTTGAAGGTGTCCATACTCATGACAAAAATGACATCGAAAAGGAAGAGACTCATAATCTAACTATTGAATCCATGAGGGAGAGCCAATACAAATTTCCAAAGAATCTGGCAAAGGATTATTTAAGTCAATTTCAACACAAATATGAGAAAATGAAAATACCTTTTTATCCAAAGTATTCTGAGCAATAGCAGCTAGCTTCCCCAACAATGCAGCAATCCAATGTAGAATATCCTCCCTCCAAAACTCCAATGGTAGCCATGGTAGGCAGACCCACATAGGAACCCGAGAAGTAAAATCCTCAGCCGCATTGAATCCTCCATGCCAGGGTTTCATGAACAATCCCGCATGATTCTAAAAGTATGACCCTCCCTCAAAAACACGATTGCAATCTGAAATGCAAGAAAAATCAACCATGAAGAAGCCATTCCCAGCCACCAAAATATCAAAATCCCCTTCAGCTTGCCAAGATCGATGAATCGAGGACTCCAAAGCCAAGAGGGGGACATGAGTACCCAAAAACTTACAAATCATAACATGTTGACTCCAATAAGAAAAGTCCTCTTGCACAGATTCCAGAGAGATAACCAAAACTAGACGATCTTGACTCCGCGGCAAACATCCATTCACCTTCTTGAGCTTAGAGCTCTCGCCCACAAATGAGGAATCCATCCTCAGTAAATGCATGTTCACAGAGAAACCCAGAGATGACTTCATGCCCACAATCATCAAGCTCTTGAAAACCCCAGCCATTCCTCCACATCCGACACCCACCACACCAGCCTCCACACCCCACACAATAGACACCACACCCCTTTTGCACACTTCAACCCCACACAACACACTACAAACCCCATGCGCCACACCCCACACCAAACGCGCACACCACAAACACCACACACACTACCAACAAAAAAAAAAGGGGGAAGCGCATCAACCACCCACACAAGAGACAACCACTAAGCTAGGGCATCTCTTCCCTAGTAGAAACCCATCGCCCGCAAATGACAACCATCATTTTTCTCCATTTCTCTTCCTTTTTTGAGATTCTCTTTTTTCTGGATATTTTCTCATCTCTTGCATTTTGTAGCTTTTTCTTGTTGAGGAATATAGCAATTATTTGTTTGCGGATCTCTTGCGTTGAAGGTGTCTTTGTTCATTGTTTGATCCTATGGCTCATGTTTTTTTCACAATTCTAACACATTTAATGCCTTTAAACACCAAGACAACAATAAATAATGCAAATGTGTACCAAATCAACTTACAATGGCTAGTGGAATAGGCAAAGGGTTAAAAAAGATTTGAAATTTGAAATTTTGGATTAGGTTAACATTATGCGAGATCAAACTCACATGCTACAAGATTGATCTAGGATAATAAAGTGTTAATACCAAGGTGGAGAAGGAATGTATAGGAATGGTAGCAATAATAGGTATAATAAATGGAAAATATATAGAAATATATGTGGATATGATTGAATATACGAGAATATATGTAGGTGTGGATGGGTTAAAGATTGTGGTGAAGGGCACACAATCTACTAAGAGGAGTTGAATCAATATATTAAATCTATTTAAAACTCTCTAATTCAACATGTATATTCAAACATGAAACATGAATCAAAAACAACTATTTTCAATCAAGCAAACACAAAAGCACACATTCACACAATGAACACCAGATATACGTGGAAACTGAAATGGGAAAAAACCACGGTGAGAAGAGATACTTGGAACTACTATCCAAATCCAACCTCACAAAATAATGAATGTTATAGTTATGAAGTAGGCACCAACCTACCAAAGACACCAATCCCTATTGTGTTTGTAGGCACCAACCTACTAAAGACATAAATCCCCAATGAAAATATTTGAGCACCAACTTAATGATTAGAACACCAGTCTGAGACGTCCCTACTAAATCTAACCCAAAAACTCATTTTTTTAGAGTGTTGACATTTCTTCAAACAATTGTTGTGCAAACTCATGAATTCTGATTTTCTAATTGTTGTTCTGATTTTCTGAGTTTTGTTTGATCGCTTTTGATGTTTGGTTGAGTGTTTTCAATGCCAATAAGATAAAGGAAATGCATAGAACTGATATATTAATGATTAAACAACATAAATTGATAAACCCACTTCCATTTATGCCATTAAATAAAAGATATAAGGTCTGATCAAAATGATAGTCATGTTTGATATGAAAATTATCAGACTGCAATAACTCTATTAAACCCAATACAAATGAAAGATTTGAATACCTAATATGCCAATAACATACCCATTTTATGCCAGCATGAAAATACAATGTATGAAGGTTGATATGAGCATGATAACAATGGTAGAAGATTGAAATAGAATGTGAAATATGCATCTACAGGTCTGATCGTTGTTATGGAAGTGCTGATATGAAATTGGTTGCCTAAATTAACTTTAAATGCCCACAAAACCCCTTAAAATGATGGTGCACCAACTAGAAATGGTACAGCTGGTATGGAAGATGTCAAATCCTCAATGTAAGATTGTCAAATGACTAGAATAAATTTGCAATGATGATTGTGCCACAAACCCTAGGTGCACTTGGCCAAAAATTGTACAACCAACAAGTAGAATGCAAACATGTGATAGTATTGGCCTGGTTGAGACTCGATCTATCAATGGTTGCACCTGATCAAAGAAATATGTTGACATAACACTGTTGCAAACTCAAGCCTAAAAATTAAACACCTAAAACTCCTCCAATGAAGCCCAAACGAAGACCCAAGGTAGGTCCTCCTCAAAGGTGAACTGGGTTCTCGTCCAATTCACGAGACCCCTTGGGAGTTTTCGTTCCCAGAAGACTGAAACCCTTCTCCAGAGCTCAAACCTGCAAGTGCTGATATAAAAAATGACAAATGAATGCCAAAATAGAAGCCCAAAATTCACTTTATAACCTCCCATGATATTTTTTATAAAAGATAATAAAATATTCCTCCTCAAGGGTCTTTTTCCTCATCAAAAGAAACGGCCACTTTTTAAAAACAACTTTGTTTCATTAGGATGGGGGAACTTTTCACTATTCACTTTATAATTCTTTGTTACTATTCACTTTTACTATTCCATTAAAGCAAACTTTAATATTTTCAATTTATCCCTAGATTCAACAACTGAGCTCCAAACTAAAAGGCTCGTAAAGCTCCTGGCTAGGCTGCGCATCCCTCGGTTGGGTCCCCTAACTATACTGCTGACCTATGAGAACCCTAATAGTAGGCCAACCTCGGTTAGTCTTATCTGCCTAAGGAAGGGACATTACAGTCCTCCCTTCTCGGGATTGCTTGCCCCCAAGAAATTGCAAAGATGGATGTTGAAGTATCATCTCTCCTTCCCATGTGGCATCCTCCAACGACAAGTCCTTCCATCGTACCAAATACTCCTTGATAACTTTGTTATCACCTAACGCCAAGTCCACAAAAGATGAGGTATCATAACCGTACAACGCTCAGAAGGGAGTCATACCGATCAACATGTGATGTGTAGTATTACAACACTACTTGCCCAAATACAACCATCACACCCAAGGCTTTCGTTGTCCTGAAATGTAGTTACACAAGTAACCTTCAAGCCAACAGTGAACACGCTGCTGCTCCATTCTGAAAGTAACATCCATGTACCATAACCTGTGAAGCAACCTCATGGAATCCATGCAAACACCATGCACCAATAGCAGTTCACGCTGAGAAGTGATCCTCACCCAGCTACCTACTCCCTCAAAAGGCATAATACTGCTCACCGATGGACCAACAAAGTCCCCTGCACACTCTGCCAAATGAATAACATCATGCCTAGAAATGGGAGCATCCCCCTCAAAACAAGATGTCAATTGACTCCCAAATATTTGTGGCCTGTAGCCTCCATGTCCAACAACACTCATACACCAAGGAGTCTCTGAGTGTCCAGTGAGTGAAGTCTCACCAAAATCAAATTGGAAATCACTGCCCAACCCAAAAAATGGATTGTCATAAGTCCTATCATCACCTATCTCAAACAATGGGTTATCAATACAAGAATTGTAACCAGGCATACTAGCTACACCACTCTCCATCATTTTATGATGCGTGATAGGCCACCTACACCAAATATCTAATTGCCCCATGCTAATACAATCAATATCATGTCGGAAAAAGTGAAGCAACGCACTATGGTCCTAATGGAGTAGTGCATTCAAATTGATGCTGAGGACCCAAATGAACCTTGATAGGCTACAACTCCATCTACCTAAATCACTGCCTCGTGATGGAGTAATAATACTGCCTCCATTAGAGACAATGACCAAGTCATAATCTAACGAGCTGCCAGGATCCCAAATGTTCTGGTGGAATGCACTAAGATCAATTCTCTGCACTAATCAGAAACAACGCTATCCAACATCCCTGACAGACCCTATCACTCTATGTTGTAACTACCACCATCGATGCCTCTAATCACTGGGCCTGTGGGTTATGGACCCAAACAACTATCAGAAAAGATGAGTATCTCCTAACTCATCTACAAATGGTGTTCCCACAATACTCCAACTACCAAGGTTGGAAGAAGAGTGCTCCTAACACAAACTCATAAATCCAATTACACTAATTAATGCAACTATGGAGGGTTGATCGCTCTCATCACTGAATCCCATCTGATCAAACCATGCCTCTCTATCTTGTGTGCCAATAATACATCCATCCTAGAGAAGCGATAAAGGGGTTTTATTAGATATCGCTCCATCCCTTGCAGAAGGGAGCACCTTGTACAACATATTTTCCCCTCTTATGTGTCACACAAAGCATCAACTCATCTAAAAGTGGGTTGAATACAAATTAATATGCGAATCTCACAATGAAATCACTATGAAATGCACCAAGGGATTCTGAGGGAAGTCTCAAATCAACACTTTCCAAAATAGGAGCCTTAAAACTCGAAGCATAGAGTGTAAAAATTGCTTCAACACAAACTAACTGCTCCCATGACTAACTGAAACTGTCTCACCCTGCTCTACTCTTGTAGCCATGTCATAGGTATCCTCCCTGGTAGTAGATCCACTACTACTAATAGATACCTCATCCCTCTCAGCATCAACAAACATGGATATTTGTGCCTCTTCCCTCATGAGTGCACCATACAACTGCCTAGCAAGCATGAAAGCGTAACCTCTATCTATAAGCAACTGCATGGCATCAGATCTCATCATGTCAAGCGTACATCTAACCAAGTGTAAGATGGATGTCGAGATTCCATACTTATGCCCATTCAGTGCCCCATTAGATTGAGTTATCCCAATGAGGTACTTGATCCATCTATCTACCTGATCATATCGGCCTAAGACTCATGTCACTTCCTCCATTGTTGAATACTTATCCTCAAGGAATAAGCCAAGAGGTGTAGCCTGTTACAATTCATGAATGTTCTCTACCAAAGCTCGGACTACACGACTGCAAGTGGAATCACTCTGTGGATTTCCTTCCTTTGCAACATGAAGTTCAAGACCCTTAATGAGGAGTAACTCTTCCTCATCTAAATCTGATTCCAAATCAGCAACATGTTCATTTACTAAAATTGATTTTAAATCATGCGCATGGCTGCCATCAACATCACAATGTGAGCATGCATCATTTCCTTCCTGAACCTCATCGTGTAGCTCTTCTTTTTCCTCATTTTCTTGTCCCTCAATCTCATGCACAACACAAGATACTTGCCCATCCAAAGAGGCTGCAATAGAAGACTGATTTTCTAATTTCTTTGGTGAAGCATGAGCCAAACTCAACTCCATGCTCAATCCTCAATCTGATGTTCCACCATAAGGGGAGTCACTTGAGATTCTTCCAAAGATTTTCTAGTCTTCAGTAGCTCAGTAGTGAGTTGATCAACCTCTTCATCTTTCCTCCTCAAAGCATCTGAATATATGACACCCAAATCAAGTAGGTGATCTCTATCGGAAAGAAGGGCTAAATAATTATTTTTCATAGACTCCATGGCTGTCTTAAACGCTTGCAAACCAAGAATAGATGAAGCCTCTTCAATGCCACTATGTCTCCCCTCAAGTTGGACCTTCCATAGGTAATTTCCCACCAACTTATGGGAATGATCAAAATGGGACAGCGCTGCAACAATCTTATCTTCACCAACCTTAAGTTGGTTCTCCAAATCATGCTTAGGGACAAAGGTAAATTCATTAGTTGAAGTAGTGGGCTGCCAATGGAGAGCTTGAATCTCATCAAAAAATTCTTCTGAAGTGTCTTCTTGCTAGTCTGGAACTAAGGCAACATTAGTTCCCATCACAAACTCCTCATCATCACTCCAAAAAGTGGTCTCAATGGATGATGATTCGCTATCCTCGTACAGAGAGGTAAGACCACTCTTAGGACTATCAAATGATTCCCCAAGCATAACCTCCATGTTTCCTACTAGGATACTCATGCAACCCTTTCCTGTAGGCTCCCATGTTTCTCCCTCTCTACCTTTTATAGGATCAACTAGATGAAGATCAACTGAAATAGACTCAATATCTATATTGTTGCTCCTTGCTTCCCCTATTGATGTTTCTTCGCTATCTTTTGGTTTTTCTTCATGTGTAGGTGATGTGACATTATTGGAATCAACTATCACACTAGAATATGCTTTATGATCAGCCAAAGAGTCCATGCCATTGCTATCCAAAGCACCGACATGAACTATGCGAGCCTCGGATGTAGGAGCCTCTTGTGAAACCTCTTGCAAGGATGATGTAGACAAATCATTACTCAAGGATGTCCTAATTAATTCTTGATTCAAATCATCATGTCTATCTAGTACATCATATAATTTTTTGCATACCTCATTGGAACTTGAAGACTTACAATCATTCTCATGAAGAGTTGTATCAACCATGTGTGAATATTCTCTAAACAATTCATAAGCTATAGTGTGATATTCCTTCCTTACATGCTCAGTCTTGTGGCAAAGATTTGGGTGCATGCCCATGTAGTTTTTGAAAGGAAAATTTTCCTTAAAACATTGAGGAAGAATACTATACTCCTCAAATATGCTAATCACCACCGCTTCTTTGTTTTGTGGTGTTGGGATTTTGCTAGTAGAAAGTGAGGTTGATCCTTTAGAGAGTCCCAACCTTGAAAGTGAATCATTTAAATGCTGCAATTTTCGTATGATCTTATATTGTGTTTGCTCAATTTCTTTCCATGCATGTTTATTGCCAAATAACTTTACAATGATGACCTTTTTCACTGACCCAACTAAAGACTATTGAAAACCAAATCCAAACTGACTTGTGCACAACTGATTTCACACCAATTGAATGGAATCATTACCCAACAGGCTGGAAGGAATATGGCTTTGATACCACTGAGATGTCCCTACTAAATCTAACCCAAAAACTCATTTTTCAAAGTGTTGACATTTCGTCAAACAGTTGTGCAAACTCATGAATTTTGATTTACTGACTATTGTTCTGATTTTTTGAGTTTTGACGTTTGATCACTTTTGATGTTTGGTTGAGTGTTTTCAATGCCAATAAGATAAAGGAAATGCATACAACTAATATATTAATGATTAAACAACATAAATTGATAAACGCACTTCCATTTATGCCATTAAATTAAAGATATAAGTTATGATCAAAATGATAGTTATGTCAGATATGAAAATTATCAGACTACAACAGCTCTATTAAACCTAATACAAATGAAAGATTTGAATACCCAATATGCCAATAACATACCCATTTTATGCCAGCATGAAAATACAATGTATGAAGGCTGATATGAGCATGATAACAATGGTAGAAGATTGAAATAGAAGGTAAAATATGCAGCAACAGGTATGATCATTGTTATGGAAGTGTTAATATGAAATTGGTTGCCAAAATCAACTTTAAATGCCCACGAAACCCCTTCCAAATGATGGTGCACTAAGTAGAAATGGTACGACTGGTATGGAAGACATCAAATCCTTAATGTAAACTTTTCAAACGGCTAGAATAAATTTGCAATGATGATTGTGCCATAAACCCTAGGTGCACTTGGCCAAAAATTGTACAGCCAATAAGTAGAATGCAAAAATGTGATAGTATTGGCTTGGTTGAGACTCAATCTATCAATGGCTGCACCTAATCTAAAGAAATATGTTTATATAACACTGCTGCAAACTCAGGCCTAAAAATTATACACCTGAAACTCCTCCAATGAAGCCCAAATGAAGACCCAAGGTAGGTACTCCTCAAAGGTGAACTGGGTTCCCATCCAATTCACGATAGCTCTTGGGAGTTTTCGTTCCTAGAAGACTGAAACCAAGTTGAAACCCTTCTCCAAAGCTCAAACCTGCAAGTGCTGATATAAAAAATGACAAATGAATGCCAAAATAGAAGCCCAAAATTCACTTTATAACCTCCCATGAGTTTTTTTATAAAAGATAATAAAATATTCCTCCTCAAGGGTCTTTTTCCTCATCAAAAGAAAGGGCCACTTTTTAAAACCAACTTTGTTTCACTAGGATGGGGGCACTTTTCACTATTCACTTTATAATTCTCTGATACTATTCCATTAAAGCAAACTTTAATATTTTCAATATATCCCTGGATTCAACAACTGAGCTCTAAACTAAAAGGCTCGTAAAGCTCCCGGCTACGCTCCGCATCCCTCGGTTGGGTCCCCTAACCATACTGCTGACCTACAGGAACCCTAATAGTAGGCCAACCTTGACCAGTCTAAGCTGCCTAAGGAAGGGACATTACAGTTCTGCCGGATTATAAAGATAAATCTTGTGAAACTTAAATGTTGATTACACAACTTAAACAAGATATGATCTTGTCTTAGGCACTCTTTGACATACCTTGTAATGTTCTGATAATGGCACATAATGATTGAGATGCAATTCACATTGAATAACACTTGCTCGCACAATTTCTCTCACACTCACATACACTCTTACACACTGTCTTTCCCTCATACATCCATCATGTCATTTAAGATCTAAATTATATACAATACATTACATTACATTAACATCATTTCATATCAACCAGGGATCTGTAACTACCTAGGTTGACATAGGATGGACCTAAATTAAAATTTACACAAAAATGTGTAGTGGGTAGGTCCTAAAACAAATTTGTTGCTGCCAAAAGAACATGATATTGTGCGCTTCTACAGAAACCTTAACCTAGACCTATTTTAGTATCCCACACAATCTCTAAAGGCCACACACTTCAAGCCAATGTTGCACAGTTCTGAAACAACCATTGGTTGATTAACTAACACAGTGACCCTTCTGTCACTTCAATCTTTTTGCATGTTAAATATAAATTTTGAAAACTCTAGAATATGATAGAAAATGTGTATACATACTCTCTATTCAAACCTTAGATCCAAACTCCCATCTAGAGGGAATATAGAACATGATTTTGTAGTATAGGAAATTGTATACCTTTACAATTGCACACTATGTTTGGGTCCCTTAGTTAATTGGACTTAATTAATCTTCTAATTACCTAAATTATGCAATCCAAAGTTTTATTATTCCCATTTTCTTAAAAGGGAACCTATATATTCAATTGATGCAATTAATATTTTAACCACATTGGAGAATGAGTGTCCTAGAATTCTTGGCCATTTGGGCGAATGGGTCCTCCTTAAGTGCCATGGCCCATTTTCAAATATGTTTTTGGTGGTATTTTAATGATTTAAATTTCATATACAATTTTCGGCTTTTGGAATCTATTTTTTGGGAAATTAGATACACCTATAAATACATAGTATTTTAATCACTTCAAATCATCTAGAATTAAGGAAAATTTCCTATGAGCAAATATTATTGTCAAAAGAAGGTTTTTTAGTTATTTGTTATAGCATTCAAGATCATATCATCATGTTCAATCTTATGTGTGTTCATTTCATCTTGTGAATTCTATTATGAATTGTTGATCCTAAAGCATCCAAGCATTTTCAAGTGTCCAATCAATCGAGCAAAGAAAGATCAATCCTTGGAGTGATGTGTTAAGTCTTTAATCCTTTAAGGATAGTCATTGAAGGCTTTGTGAGTTGTAAGCAAGTATTGTTTCATTCATCATTTCCTCATCCATTTTCATTATTTATTTTTCAAGGTTTAATTACCAAACTTGGGGTTCCATTCATACAAAACAAACAATTTTTTCTCTTTGTGTATGTACAGGTTATAGATTGAAGATGGATTGAAGATCTTGATGAGAAATTTTACATTGTTGTATTTTTTGTCATCATTGTTGTCAAGCCACATAAACTCATATTCAAAACTTATTTTCGGATTTTCGATTGTGAAACTTGGAGAAATCAAAAGCTTATATCTAGGATCAAAGGACTGCAAAAAGTGATTTTGGAGCCCTAGTCAAGGACCCATTCACCCAAGGTTGAACTAGTCCTGCTATAGGCCTTGAAACCCACTTTTTATCATAGGTGTACACCATCAAACCCTTCTCAGATCTACCTACAAATTGTCATTTTTGTTTATGATATCATAGAACTTGCATTTCAAGTGTTAGGTCATATAATTCATTTAGTTAATGCACTTTAAATAATTCCAAAACATTACAAATCAATCATTTATGTCATAAGAAAGCAAAGATCCAAGGTCCAAAATAGGGTTGACTCACCTCAAGGTTGAAATTCAATATACATAACTATGGTCAACTAAGAATCTATTAATGTCATGCCTTATTCGATCTATCATATTAAGTTTTTCACAGACCAAATAAAAAAGAAGGTTGTGTTGGATAAGACCGAGGTCAATGTGGTTGAGGAGTTGAATCGTATATATATACAATGGGTTACATATCCAAGGATGCAACAAATCATTGACATACAAAGATAAATATTCCTAATACTTATAAGATGTTATTGAGTAAAGAGTGGTCTAAATCCCTAAATGACTATATACAACAACAAAAATTCCATTTATGTTTGTTATGAAGGATATCAACAGAATAGAATGTGAAACTAGATTTAAACCAAATGATGTTCAATAATCTAAATTAAAATTATAAGTCTACACTCTGAGAGTGTGGTAAACAAAGGTAATTAATAGATAGTTGAATTAATAAAGTTGCAAACTATATACACTTATAATTGTTGATTTTATATCTAGTGGAGTTGGAGTAGGTTGGTTCTACGAAAGGATGGTTGATGGTGGGAAGGATGTGATTCACCTCATGCACGGACCACCACCAAAGTATGGCCCTATACCCCATCTCTATCACTCCTCAAGACTATTGATTAAGCAGGAAAAGAACTGCAGGTCACTTTCGAGTTTTTCTAAACCAACCTATTGGGGTTTTGTTGATTGATATTTATACTCACTTTCCCAAACATGTGTAGATGGAAAGTTAGATATTAGTAATTTAGGTGGCCGATTAATAATAAGAGTAGGGCGATTATTGCATTAAATTAGTTAATGAAGGGTAACAAGTTTCTTGCTACTTCTTGTTTTCAATTTGTGTGGACTAAAATTATGGTCGAAGTATGGATCTCATCCATGGTCTTCGATTTTTCTAAAAGGAAGAAGGTAAAGTACCTCAAATTTTTTGGAGACACTAAATTGGTGATCAAATGGGTAAAGCTTCTACTAATGTAAGATAAATCTCTTCTAAGATATAGGAGTAGGGTGTGGAATTCAAATGAGGATTTTGATGCCTTTAACATGTAAGTGATTTCAAGGTTTAAGAATGTTATGGTTGATGAATTGGTAGGTGCATTTAGCATATTTAATAATGTAAGGATTTTACAAGTGTTCAATGATCATGAGCATATAATCAAACTTATAACTCATTCAAGAGTGATCCAAAATGTTGTTGCAAAAACTTACACACAATCAAAGACAAAAGCAATATAATTACATTAAAAATGGATTGTGGAAATATCACATCACTAACTCAAGAGTTTTTGAGTCTTAAGAAATTGATAAATCAAACAAGGAGGATCATAAGTTAGACAAGGATGATATTTTTAATCTATAAGCAAATGATATCCCTAAGGGAATGGTTTTATATGAGCAATTATTTAACTTCGACATTCAATTTAAAAAATTAGATTTGGTAAAATCAATTGATCATTTGTTTAAATCATTTTTTTGATATCTAAGTGATCCTAAGGAAGTGTTGTTAAGTATAGCATGAATCTAGCAAGAAAGGTTTGGTATTGCTACCACCCTTAAAAAATATAGAGATGCCATGGCCTAGGGTATGGAGACTTTAAAGGTTTCAATACATCTACTATTATGCATACAATTTCCCTCAAACTAGATATGAATCCTATTGGTAGTTGTTGTCATTGATGTCAACACTTATGGTTGTGTTGTTGTCATTGATGTCCACACTGATGGTTGTCATTGATGTTAACACTAAGGAGATTGTTGTCAATTGTTGTCAACATTGATTGTTAGTTGTAATTGATGTCATACATTGTAAAAGAAGTGAAGAGTTCAAGAAAATCATGGTTGGATGTCATGCCTTATCAAAGAATTATTGTTGTTGATGTTCCTATAATGCATTATTACTATTAGCAGAGTTGTTTTCGTGATAATATATTCAAATGAGGATTAGAAGCATGACTAATGTTGGAGAGATGTCTTTGAAGGTCTACTATCTATCACATTCTCTCTCTTGATGTTCTTGATAATATATGTGTTGCTGAAAGGAAGTTTTGGTATCCACAAATTTCTCAAATGTTTCTAGTTCAAGAAGTTACATTGGAGTCTATTTGGGAGAATGCTTTACATTCCTCTATTGTTGAAGTTTTGGTCTTGTGGTTTGGTATTCAATGTCAGAACTCTATGAACATTGCGCTCCTATATTTTTAGATCACTTGTGTTACCAAGGAGGTTCTTGTGAATGGAAGAAGGTTGGCAGTGTTGTTAGTTGTCTAGAATAGTCTGAGAAATGCTCTACATTGATATCTTTGCTCATGTGGATTCGTGAATGTGCTCACAATGTTTGTGAAATATCTCAGTTCCAATCTCATATTCTAAAGAGGTCTAAAAGCTATTCTACAAATGTTACATCACCTGGTTATGTATTTTGTATTTCTTGAACATAGTTTTCTATATCTATTTGGTCTACGGTGGTTGTGGATGGAATGACATTATGAAAGAAGTGTATGGAAGTGATTTTGGATGTTCATGAACATCCCTATGTAATTCATATGTTGCTAATCGGTCACTTTGGTGCCACATTGTGTCTTGAGTTGGCTTTCTAGGTTATTTATGGATATCTGGCCGATATGGCTTGTTCCTTTGCTTGGGTCGTGTGATTAGGGGGTTGTGCCAACAATGGAAGATGTTTCATGATATTTTTGGGTCCTAACCTATAATTTTTATGATGACATCAAGTAAGTTCAATTGAAAGAGTGTTTATAGGCCAACTAATTATGTGGTTCAATGTCTCATCCACACATTTCCTTGATGTAGACTTAGGTTGATGTGCATGTGTGTAAATAATTTTGGATCATATTGAAAGAATTTTTAAGATTATTTTTAGTCCTCTCTATCCTTGGGATAGGACTACATCATGCTTTGGTGGCTGACCAGTTGAATTCATTATTTATTCTCTTCCTGGTCGACCTAATTGAAGAATTAAATTGTTGTGATGGATATAAATGCAAGATCATTTTCAGATGCAACTATGTGGAGAAGTGTACAAGTGAAAAAAAGTGTGTGAGCGAGTTGTATTGAATATCTAATAGAGATAGTGCTAAATTTGTGAAAGGAAAGATAAATTAATCTTTAATACCTCAGTCAATAGAGATTTTTGTTAGCAATCTTTGTAATTCTCTTATAAATATTTTGTATCCTGCTCTGAGATAATGAATCTCATCAAGTCCTTTGTATCGTACTCCTAGAGTTGGTTGGTACTTTAGTGTTGCAAGTCTTTTTGTATCTTGCTCTAAGGCAATGAGCCTTCTTGCAAGTCTTTTGGTAGTGAGCCTTATATTGTGAGAACTCTCACCTTGGTTTTTTCCTCATTGGGTTTTCCATGTAAATATGGTGTCTCTTTGTGAATGTGTGTTCTCTATCTCTTTCTCTTTTTTGTTGATATGATTACTACTATATCTTTAATCGGTAAAGTTTATTTAAGGTGTTAAAAGATTCACATTGCTATATTCTTCTCTATTACTGATATGCTTAAAGTTATATCTTTATTTGTTAAAGGAGTTTGAGTTGGGCTGAAATTTTTAAGTTCTGGAAGAGGTTAAGTTTTGTGTAGACTGATTCACCCCCCCTCTCAGTCTCTGAAAGTGTTCAACAAATCCATTTAAGAAAAAGGATATTTAATCCTCTTCTAAGGTCTTTATTTTTTAGAGAAGTTTATCAATTAGCTTAAGGTTGAATTAACTTCCTTGTGTAATGTCGTAAAATTGCACCCCTTGCAATTTCACATGCATTCTTGTGTTTTCTTTAGTGTCCACTCCCTTAGTACTTGTGTAGGCTCATTTTAGCCCTTGCATTAGTTGTTTTCCCTCTCGGGATGCTCCAACACCCCTTTTCAGCAGCTACCCTTGTGTGTCAGCTTAGCATCGAACCTTGTGCTTTTCCCATTTGTTTCGTCTCGTAGCGTGATGTGTCTAGACACTAGCACGCCGCACAGAAGTCTACGTGCCACACTTGAATCTTGAGATGTTGCAACATTCAAACGATTTCCTTTGAGCATGTTTACCACTTGTCACCTCCTTTTTTCGATGGTAACATCTTGGAACACCTTGAAACAACTCAAGAAGCTTCTTTTCCTTCCTTAAATGATATCTTCTCAATCCATTTGATCTTCTATCTCTTCTGCCTCTAGCTTCCTTCTAACCTTGGCTCTCGAATTTCTCTCTTGTTATAGTAGTACTCTCAAGCCATCACAACATCCTCTACAACACTCTTGGTTCTTGCAGCTCTCTTTGTTTCCCTCCTTGGCTTTCTAAGCCTTTCATGTGATATTTACCTTGTGCCTTGCACCTTTGAGCATCTTGGGATTTATCACATCCCTTATCTATTGCATCTACATATTATGATATGGGTTCTCCTCCTCGAGCGGGGATTGCTTTTATCACCTCTTTTGTGATACATGATCTCTTCCTCAAGCGGGGTTTTCTTTTATCACTCATTGCACATTTTACTTCTCTCTATCTTTTTGGCTATCCGTGGAGGTGAGAACACCAAAACGAGGGTTTGACTGAGGCAAACCCCTATACAACCCCAACACTTTCTCTAGATCTTTCATATGTAGGTATTAAAGACATTCATTTGTTGGAGGCTCCATTAGTTGGGTTTTTTGTGAGCGTCTTCTATCTCTTATCCTCTTTAACTTTATCATTTGTGTTAGAGTAATAATTTATTACGCTTAATTAATTACATCATACTGGTTAATTAATTAAGTCACTTATTCCTCTAGTTGCTTAAGCTAAACTTAGGCGCATTAATAATTATTTATTAATTATTAAGTGTGCACACTAGGGTTTCATTTAGGGTTTCCCTTTTAGGGTTTCTTGATCTCCTTCATAAGGATTGATCTCTTTGTAATAACCGAGATTCTAATAATGCATTTTACACTTTGAGGTTTTGCAGAACATCTTCTTGGTTTTGCATGTCTTTTGCATGTGACAGGTATCCATTTGCATGCAAGTGATCTTGGATTCTAACATGGTATCAGAGCTCCAGACCTGCCGCTGCCTGTTCGTGATCTGAAGATATGGCTTCTCAGTGAGTTTCAAGTGCAAGGGTTTCCACAGGCATCTTTTTTGCAAGATCTGGGGGTAGCCAATTTTTCGGCACACTATGGGCTCAAACGGACATCGCCATCGTGTTGCAGCGCCTCAAAACCCTAGGAATGCCTGTCGTTTGGTTGTTTTGTGAAGTTGATCTGGGAGGCAATTTTGCCGTGGAAGTTTACGCCTCCCCAAGATGCGTTCGGTGACACGAAATCGAAAATAAAGAAAACCCGATCTCGGATTTATACGGGCTATTGTGCAACCGTTCGCCACCGGTACAAGGCCACCGCCACTGGCTCACCGCCACGCTTCCTTCGCCTATCCCACGGGCCCAAACACACGCCAGGTCATGTGGGGACCGGGACCGCTCCCCACCGGCCAACTCTGGTCCACAAGCCCCGGTCATATAACACTGGGCTTACCCAAATTTTTTTGCAGGGGTGGTTTTTTGCCGACGGCCTCCAGGCCATCAAATTTATGCCCGTGAACCGCTGACGTCAGCATGACGTCAGCGTCCGTACGGCCTCTCCTTGCCCCTCCTAACCCTAGTTTTCTCTAAAGAAGCAGTTTTTTTCTTTTTTGCATAACTTGGGCATACGGTATCGAAATTGGGCAAACGAGATATCGCCGGAAAGCTGGTTCCGAGCACTTTCATTTGGTGCAGTTTATTTTTCAGTATTTTCTTGTTTTACTGCATTTATTGCTGGTTGAAGTTAGATGTACTTTTTATGCTTCCGAGCTCATAACTTTTTGCCACGATCTCCGATTTTCGCTATCTTTGCGGCGTTGGAAAGGTATTGAGGAGCTCTATGTTGCTGTCCATGCACTTTTTTCTGTATCTGTCCCAGGTTTTTCATTATTCCAGATTTGGCCCGATGGGTGTTTTGGAGATTACTTGGATATTTTGACAGTTGGGAGAGTGCTTCTTGCATCTTTGCACTTCATTTTCAGTGATACATCATTTAATAATTGACTGCTGCTTCATAGATTCCAGAGTTGTTCCCGTTTGGAGTTTTCGAGTGTTCCGTGGCATCGGGTCTGCTGTTGCATCATTATGATTCCGATATGGTTTCGTGTAGACAGAAGTATCTTTCCTTGCTTGCCAGATTGCGGTTCCAGTGTTACTCTACAGTGTTCTTCCAGTGCTTCTTTGCAGCATGTCATATCATTGTAGGGGGGTTTTGTCCCACTGGGTTTTCCTCCTCTACCTCTTTCTTGCATTTGTAAATGGGTACCTGATCAGGCCTAGTTGCCGGGACCCATCTTTTCTTGCATGCATCTTATTCTAGTGTTTTAGCTTCTTCCTAAGTTCATCTTAAGGGGGGGTGTTAGAGTAATAATTTTATTACGCTTAATTAATTACATCATACTGGTTAATTAATTAAGTCACTTATTCCTCTAGTTGCTTAAGCTAAACTTAGGCGCATTAATAATTATTTATTAATTATTAAGTGTGCACACTAGGGTTTCATTTAGGGTTTCCCTTTTAGGGTTTCTTGATCTCCTTCATAAGGATTGATCTCTTTGTAATAACTGAGATTCTGATAATGCATTTTACACTTTGAGGTTTGCAGAACATCTTCTTGGTTTTGCATGTCTTTTGCATGTGACAGGTATCCATTTGTATGCAGGTGATCTTGGATTCTAACAATTTGTACTTTACTTCATTTCAATTCTATTGCTTTTTGTTACTTTCCCGCATTCTAGTAGTTATTAGTAGTTAGAATAGAAGCAATCATTTAGCTACTTTCTATGATATTCTCATTCTCTGGTCCGTACGAGATGACAACACACCTTTGGGATGCCAGTGCGCCACACTGTCGTCCTTATTCCGCGTTGTCGTCCTTTCACCGAGAGCTTATCAGTTTGTCCAAAAAATCTCTATGACCCGGTCTTTCTGATTCTAGAACTCTCATGTTGTTCCTTGAGGTAGTTTAGGGCAGTTCGCCTCGTGAGGCTCTTTGAATAGAGAGAAATCGTGAGTAGTGAATCCCCATTCTCTATATTTTGGTGAACCCAATGTGAACCACACCATTTTTTGAAAAACTAGGAATTTATTTACCCCAACTTGGTGGGGTCATAACTTTTGACTCAGTGCTCAGAATTCAGAACCATTTGCACCGTTGGAAAGGTCTCCAAGAGAACTAGTTCATTTACTAAAATACTATGCCTTTGGCTATTGAATTTTAAGGATTGATGCAAGTTTCGACCTCAAATTCCGCTCTGAAGACCTTCGAAAATATAAATTACTAGAACCTAGAAAATATCAAAAAAAATCTAAAAATCTAGATTTTCGGTTCTTATTTCTATCACCAAAATGAATTTAATATCTTATTTTATTAGTTCAATATCTAATTATATTCAAAGTGTCAATGATGTTCCATTTCATGCATGTGATGGTGACTTGACTTTACCCATGTCATGTGATATCTTTGATCCTTCTCACAAAAGTCCTCTTGATTTGGAGGATATTTTGTTGCAAGAAGATGAGATAATTGATACCTTTCTTATTGTTACTCTACCTTCCCTTCATTTCAATGCATTATCTTCTAGAGACATTACATTTGTGAATGATGAATATCCTCTTCATCCCAATGCACTCCCTTCTAGAGATGTGGGATTGGTGAATGATGAATTGACTCTTCACTCCAATGCACTCTCTTCTAGAGATGATGCATTGGTGAATGATGAATCTCCTTCCACATCTAATCCTCCTTGGATTGATGTTGAGAATGTTTCTTAAAATAATTATTCTACTAGTTGTGATGATTTTGTAAATGCAATATATGTCTCTACCGCCCCTCAAAGGCCTAAGAGACCGATCATTTACCTAACTCCAGCTAGTCCTTATCCTAAGAGGATTTGTTCTATTGGTGGTGTCCCATTTGATGGTGACTCTCCTGATATTTCTAAGGCTCCCTCCTACAAAGCGGTAGCCCATACTTATGAGAATACAATGAAAAAACAATCAAGCCTTCCTCAAGCTCCTATTTACCTGCAACTGAAGCACCTAGTGATTACGATCTTTTTGAGCAACCTCAAGTTACTTCGGCTAAGATCTCACTGTGGGACTTGCTTCAGTCTACTCCGATTTACCAAGGTATGCTTCAGGAAGCCTTGAAAAAGATCATCTTGCCTTCTTCTACTAGGTCGGTAGATGTTGATGCGTTGATAGCTTATATTTTTTATGGATTCATTCAATATTGTATTATGTCTACAAGAACTCTTGCCTCTGAAAGTATAGAAGCAAGCAAATCCTCTAATGATTATAGTTAACATTAACAATATCGACATTAGGCATACTCTCGTTGACATCGGTTTGGTGCTCAACGTATGCAACATTGATCTATTTCCTAAGATTAATATTGATTCATCTTCTCTTAATGCTTCTTATGTTGTCATTTGTGGATTTGATAATGTCGGTCGACAACCTTTAGGCGTGATAGTCATGCCTTTGAGGTTGGGACCCATTACTGTACCTACTCTTATAAATGTTATGTCAGAAAAGCTACCTTATAACCTTCTTCTTGGTAGACCGTGGATTCATGCTATGGGTTCACTCATTTCTACCTTGCATAAATCTATTAAGTTAATTTGCAATAATCAAGTAGTCACAGTCAAGGTTGACCCTGATGTTATGCACTTATGTGAGATGGTAGTTGTTGGTCAAGTTTCGGTTGTGCCTACTCTTATTCCTTCAGTGTCTTCCATTGTGTCGATGTTTACTCCAACAATACCTACTACAAAGGATACTCTTGAGGTAGATGTCCCTAAAGAAGATCCCTTTGAAGAAAGAAATCTTAAGTCTACTCCTCCTTCTTCTCAAAATAATGCATGTCTTGGTGATGATTGGGGTTCCCTAGACTTTACATATTCCTTCATTAGGGAATATAAAGTCAACCTGATCCACTTAAGCCTTCCAATAACATCATCCCCACTCACTATCAAAGAAGGTTATTCTTCTGCATCACGGGGTAATGTGAGCAACAGTTGTAATGTCCTTGATGTTGATCCTCCTCCTTTCGAGGAAGATGATCATGCTTTTACTAGAAATCCTATCAAGAAGGTTGATAGTGTTCCCGTAGAAGAGTGTAATCCCCATTACTGGAATAATGCTCTCTATGAAGATCATCCTTCTTCTCAATATTTTCAAACACGTTATGGCCCTGGCTTTAATATTGCCTCTAAATATGGCTATGGGCGTAAAGGTTATGGGTGTAATGAACAAAGCATTCAAATCCCTATAGAATGCACAACTCGCAAGCGTAATTTGGGGCTTGGTTTCTCGAATGAACAATCTAGATAGAAACCATGGTTGAATGTTGACATTATGTCCACTCAACCTCATTCTTATGGATTGGTCCATCCTCCTTTGTCTTCTATCTTTGTGCCTTCTTCTTGTGAGCAATCAAACTTTTCTCCACAAGAGAAAGGGTTGCTTTGTGCTCCTCATTTTTTATCTGAGAAAGAGCGTATTTTGTTGAGGCTTCTTCAAGCTCGCTTAATTACCCTTCCTCCTCCTACACGTAAGAAATTTCATAATCATGATAAAGAAAATCATTATTTTTGTGCATACCATCGAGTGCTTGGCCATTCCACTAGTGAATGTAAGGCCTTGAAGGATAAAATACAACAACTTTGTGATTCACGTACCATCACTCATTTGTTTTTTGATGCACTTGCCTCTTTTCCAAATTGCAAGCGATATCGAGGTTTACCTCTATCTTGCATGTTCTAAGTGTCTTGCATGGTTCTCCTCCCCTATATGTTGGGGGCAGTGGTAACTCATTCTGAAGATGTGCGTCCTTCTCAAAGGACCCCCTCTCTTCTCCATATATTTCAATTGTGTGTTCCTTTGAATGGGCCCCTTTGGTCTTGAAGGGTTCCCTATCGAAGGAACCCCCTTTCAAAGTTTCTCCTTCAAATGAAATAATTTATGTCTAGCTTGGGGGCAACATGACTAGACCTTGCTTTTCAAACAGTGCGTCCCTTGAGTGGACCCTTCTTTTGAAGGGTTCCGGAGGGACCCTTCTTTTGAAGGGTTCCCGAGGGACCCCCTTTGATTTTTTTTATCTCAACTAAATTCTATGGTGTCTAGCTTGGAGGCAGCTTGAATAGACCTCACTTTTCAAACAGTGTGTCCCTTGAGTGGACCGTTCTTCTTTTGAAGGGTTCTCAAGGAACCTCTTTGAAAGCTTTCCAATTTTTTGACAATCTGTGTGACTATCTGCTTGTCTGCCTATGTGGTCACTTTGTTTTCAGATATGCTTTATCTACAGGTAAACATGTCACTTTGCAGGTGCACTTGTAAAGTCGCTTTCCAATTTGACTTTGTGGAGTCCCCTTCTTTGGGTTTCCTCCATGTAAAATATCTTGGGGGTTGCCTCCTTGCAAGTTTGTAGGCGTGTAAGAGGCTTTCATCCTGTGGGATTTGTCCATCGTTGGTCTGAGGTCCTTCGATGTACCTTGTGCAGCTTCATAGTTTTGCAGGTCTATGGAATCTTTTGTTCGAAACTCCTCAGGTAACGAGCCTATGGAGCCATCTTTCTTCGAATTTTCATTCCTCCTTCTTTCTCTCTCTTGAGCCTTTTCACCTCTCTTCTCTTTTGTATATACTAGATCAAAGATTTGAATCTTCTTCATCCTGAGTATATGCCCTTCTTCTTCCCATTTTAGAATTATTTTATGTGTTATTTCTTAATTTGGGGATGATGCATAGTACTAAGACAACCTTTTACATCGAGGTCTCTTTCACTTTGTTGACTCAAATACTTTAGTTTTTTGTGAGCTAACATGGTTGTCTAGTGCAGGTTTTTCTTATCTAATGCATCCATTTTGTAGGTCTTCAACCTAGGGGCATGGTTCCTTGGTTCAAAGAGTTATCTGCTTCCTCTACGGTTCCTTTTGGTATAATAATGTTATTCATGTTTAGTAGAATTCCATTAGTATGCATATTAGTGTATATTCATATGCCCGCTAAAGTGGGGGCAAAATGTAATGTCATAAAATTGCACCCCTTGCAATTTCACATGCATTTTTGTGTATGCTTTAGTGTCCACTCCCTTAGTATTTGTGTAGATAATTTTAACCCTTGTATCAGTTGTTTTCCCTCTTAGGATGCTCCAACACCCTTTTCAACAGCTTCCCTTGTGCGTCAGCTTCGCATCAAACCTTGTGCTTTTCTCGTTTATGTCATTTTGTAGCGTGATGTGTCCAGACACTAGCATGTTGTGTAGATTTCTACGCATCACGCTAGTGTCCTATGATGTTTCAACGTTCAAATGACCATCTATGAGCATGTTTATCACTTGTCACCTCCTTTTGTCGGTGGTAATGGCCCGTAACACTTTGAAACGACTCAAGAAGCTTCTTTTCCTTCCTTAAATTTTATCTTCTCAATTCATTTGATCTTCTAGATCTTCTACCTCTAGCTTCTTTCTAGACTTGGCTCTCAAATTTCTCTCTTGTTATACAACACTCTAGAGCCATCACAACATCCTCTACAACACTCTTGGTTCTTTTAGCTCTCTTTGTTTCCCTCCTTGGCTTTCTAATCCTTTCATGTGATATCTATCTTGTGCCTTGCACCTTTGAGCATCTTGGGATTTGTCACATCCCTTATCTATTGCATCTACATATTGTGATACAAGTTCTCCTCCTCAAGCGTGGATTGCTTTTATCACCTCTTTTGTGATACAAGTTCTCCTCCTCGAGTGGGTTTTTCTTTTATCACTCATTGCACACTTTAATTCTCTCTATTTTTTTGGCTATTTATGGAGGTGGGAACACCAAAATAGAGGATTGACTGAGGAAAACCCCTATATAGCCCCAACAATTTATCCAGATCTTTCATATGCAGGTATTGAAGACATCCATCTGTTGGAGGCTCCATTACTTGGGTTGTTTTTGTGAGTGTCTTCTATCTCTTATCCTCTTTAAGTTTATCATTTGTACTTTACTTCATTTCAGTTCTATTGCTTTTTGTTACTTTCTTGCATTCTAGTAGTTATTAGTAGTCAGAATATAAGTAATAATTTAGCTATTTTTTGTGATATTCTCATTCTCTGGTCTGTATGAGACGCCAACGCACCTCTGGGATGCCAACGCGCCACACTTTCGTCCATATTCTACGATGTCGTCCTTTGGTCGAGAGCTTTTCAGTTTATCCAAAAAATCTCTGTGACCTGCTCGTTCTAAGTCTAGAACTCTTGCAATGTTCCTTGAGGTAGTTTAGGGCAGTTTTCCTTATGAGGCTCTTTGAATGAAGAGAAATCGTGAGTATCGAATCCCCCTTCTCTACACCTTGTTAGGCATTCTACATGGATATCCAATTTAGTGCATGAAAAGAAGAAGAATGGGTAAATTATGTTATGTGTAGATTTTACAAATTTAAATAAGGCCTTTGAAAATGATAATTACCTAGTGCCTTTATTAGATGAAGTATTGTAAATTGCAAACAAATCTCAAATGATGTCTTTGTTGGATGAGTTTTCTTGTTAAAATCAGATTTTAGTGGACCATCAAGATAGGTTCAATGTTGTATTGAAGAATAATTGGGGAGCCTTTCTATACGAAAGAATGCCAATTAGGCTCATTAATATAGGAACTACCTTTTCAATATGCAATGGGCATTGCATTCAAAGGCTTAGTTAGAAAATGCATTATTATCTATATGACAACTTAATGTTGGCTTCCAAGGTTAGAGCTTACCATATTCTAGAGATAAGAAAGGTGTTGCAAAGATTATTCCCTGAATCCAAAAAATGCATATTCAAGGTGATCAAAGGGAAATTGCTTGGTTACTTGATTTATGAAAAAGACAAATAATCCAAATAGAGTGAGTTTTGTATTAGAAATTATTTAACTAGAAGTGAAAAAGAGCTCAAATCTTTCTTTGGTGAAATTAATTTTGTGAAAAAAAACATCACTAGTTTTGTAAAAATTGTAAGGCCATTGATCACCATGTTAAAACAAGTTGAAATTATCAAGTCAACACCTAAATTCCAAGTGACATTTGCAAGTATTAAAATTGTTATACCAAAAGATGCTCCATTGACTAGTACAGATTATAGTGAAATGATTCATTTATCCATTTTCTTTTGAATGTTTTGTTGCTAGAATTTTAACCCACGAGAATGGAAAAAAATAATAAATGTTAGTGGTCTTCATGAGCATACTACTAAAATATAGAATTAGGGTACTCAACCCTAGATAAGAAAGTCATTTCCCTTGTTAAAGTTGTCAAGAAATTTAAGAATTACATTTGAGGAGTAAAGCCTTTATCATAGTTCTAGATCCAATAGTCAACCAAGTTGATTCAAAATGAGCTAGGTGAGAGATGATATAAGTAGTTGTTTATAATACAAGAACTCAATTTAGAAATCATACCCATGAAGATTGTTTGTGGACCTTGATTATGCCATTTATAATAGATAATACATATCCAAATGAATATTGATTTACTTATATCAAGAAATATATTACCTAGGATGATTGGTATGTAAATATGAACTATTATTTAATAGCGAACCAATGCCCAAATAAGCTGATTGCAACATAGAGAAGATATTTGTGCCTAAACAATACCAATTTTATGGTAACATGAGGTGTTGTATATCATGGAAAGCATGAGGGATTCTACTTAATATGTTTTAACACAAAAGAAGCTATATAAGTTCTTAATGGTTTTCATGTAAATTATGTCCTTGAGAATTCAATAGCTCATCAAATTCTTTGGTTCGGGTATTATTGATGTTTTATTTTCAAGGATGCACATTATCACACAAGGCATTGTCATGTTTTTCAAGTATGTGCTTATAGATAATGAAGCTCAAATACGCCCTGGCAACTAGTTTTTGAAACTAGGCCTTTCACTCAACGGAGTTTATATTTTGTTGGTATAATTACTCTAAATTTTTGTGGTCATCATATTTTTTGTTGAAAACCACATATTACTATACAAGGTGGGGTAAAGCATAAGCCATGAAATCAAGCACCACAAAAATAGTGATCAATTTTTGGAAGAAAATATCATCACTAAGTTTGGTAAGTTGCTCTCCCTAGTATGTGATATTAGCTCAACCTTTACTTCTAAATTTTTTATGATAGAATTCTTATCAAGTTTTCATTTAATTATTACCCACATGAAAATAGTATTGTAGAGTCAACAAACACATAATAAAAAATAATAATTTTTGTGGGGATATTGGTGAATAATGTGAAATGTAATTATATTAAAATTTACAACTAATATTAAACCAACCATTGGGAGGGCAATATTTGAGTGGGAGATTACTAAATGATTATAGAATGAGGAAAAGATTAAAGAGGTGTATATGGAACAAGCATTTCTAATTAGGTCATTTTGTTAAAGTAATCATGCATTAACTAATGATTAATTCATCTTTAATTAATTATTAGTCTAATTTATTCTCATGCACTTAAGCTAAACTTAAGGGTTCTTTATTAAGTTAGCTAAGTGTTTTTCTATGTTAACTGAAGTAAGCAATTATTAGGGTTGCTCCTATGTAGCACTCAATCCTCATTGTATTATCTCTCTAGAGATTTACCCTCAAACTCTTAACCTTTGAGGACTTTTGTTTTCCTTGAAGATTCTTGAGGTTCTTTTGTAGCTTTTTCTTGGTGAGGAATATTGCACATATTGTTTGCAGATCTCTTGTGTGGAAGCTATATTTGTTTGTTTTTTGATCTTGTGGCTCGTGGTTTTGTGGTTTTTCACAATTCTAACATGGTATCAAAGTGTGGATTCATTGGACCCTTCCCATTTTATGAGGTTTTTTTTCAACTAGGGTTACAAGAGCAAATTTGAAATTTTCTTTATTGTTTTTGCTTTTTTTGAAGCAAAAAAATTCACCAACCTAGGTCCATATGGGCAACCAGTGCCTAGCCCCTGGGGGGCTAATTTGTTTTTGCTTTTTTGCAAAATAGGCAGAATCAAGAAAATGGGCATAACTTTTCGTTCGGGTATCAGAATTGGGCAAACAAGATATCGTCGAAAAGCTGGTTTTTCCAAATTTTTAGTGGTGTGAGTCTCATCACTCTTTTTTTTTCGCTAGTGCATTTTACATCTCATTGAAGTTAGATGTCTTGTTTCAAACTCGAGGTCATAAATTTTGACTATTTTCTTCATTTTTCACGATTCCAACGGCGTTAGAACCATACTTTAGATCTCTTCACTTCCATCTATTTACTTTTTCTAAATTTCTTTCCAAGTACATTTTATTTAGTTTTTTTGTGTTTTCACACTCTGGTGAATTATTTGGACGTCTTAGCTCCTGGAAATTTTTTGTTTGTGTGGGATGACTCATTTTTTGTTGTTCTATATATATTTCCAGTATTATGTCTTATTTGGACATTGTAGACATATTTTTCATGCATATTCTCTTTTGTAGACACTTTAAAATAAATTGCCATTCTGGTGTATACTTTTGGGGGATTTTGCACATTTTGTTGTGCCTTTTGTATTCACACTATGATATAAAGTGCCATGGGGGTTGATGTTTGCCTTTTATTTGACATCACACCTTTGTTAAGTGAGTGTACCTTCCACAACACTAGTGAATCCTGGTGATTCTTGCCCCATGCCTGTGTGCCATAGTTTGCACACCCTTTTATTTGTAGGTTGTTTCTCCTACATGAGCTTGTTGGTTTCACATAGTTTCAATGTACTTGTCATGACTCTCCCTTGTCATCATTATGGGGGGCTTTCTACTATTGGTGTTAATGCTTCCTTGATTTTAGAGTGGAGTGATCTACTTATTTAGTTATTGTTCCTATGTACTTTTGGATACAATGTACATCAACAACTATTTACATGCATTTCAGTGAGATGGATCATTTACCATATGGACACTCTTGCATTCCTATTTCTAGAGGTTCTTTATTTCAACACTATATCAGTCATCATTCGATAGTTTTCTACAACTTCTTTGTGCGATGTTCTACATGTTCCTCTCTTTTTGGGACATTATTTTGGTTGGTGGCTTTTCAGTCCTTCACACCTTGATTTGGAGGCTTTTCAATCCTTCATTCGCCTTTCTCTCTTTTGGAGAGGAATTTTCTCCCATTGTAGTTTTGTCCTTTTTCTCCATTTTTGAGAGATCCTTTGTATGTACATGGGTATCTCACCAGGCCTTGTTTGTCGGGACCCATCATGCATTCTTTTTAGGATTTTTAGCTACTCCCTAAGTTCATCTTAAGAGGGGGTGTTACAGTAATCATGCATTAGATAATGATTAATTAATCTTTAATTAGTTATTAGTCCAATTTATTCTCATGCACTTAAGCTAAAGTTAGGAGTTCTTTATTAAGTTAACTAAGTGTTTTTATATGTTAACTAAAGTGAGCAATTATTAGGGTTGCTCCTATATACCACTCAACCCTCATTGTATTATCTCTCTGGAGATTTACTCTCGAACTCTCAACCTTTACGGACTTTTATTTTCCTTAAAGATTCTTGAGGTTCTTCTATAGCTTTTTCTTGTTGAGGAATATTACACATAGTATTTGCAAATCTCTTGTGTAGAAGGTGTATTTGTCTATTGTTTGATCTTGTGGCTTGTGGTTTTTCACAATTCTAATAGTTTTCTCACAAAATTTGATAGAGGATAACAAAGGTAATGATTGAAGAGTCTCTTATGGAATTAAAACTGGACTATAGTCCAATATGTATAAAGTTATCATGGCAAGAAATGCATTAGTATACATTAAACTAGCCCTGTCAACAACCCCTAACCAAGGAGAACATTCCTATAGCCCAAGAGAATTGTTTTATCTTCAAAGAAGTGCTAAAGTAAAGAATTTGAGAGAACAAAAAAAACACTAGGTTTCAAAAATTGTGAGCTAACACAATTCAAAAAGCACCTAAAAGATGCAAAAAAGCTAAAAATGGGAGGAAGAAAATAATTTATTTTCTAGCAAATGATTAGTATGATGATGATTGTAAGGCTCCAACGAGAGCTCTAAAAGAGCCAAAAAAAGAGGAGACAAACAAAAATTAGCATAAACAAGTAGAGTACTAATATCTTTAGGGAATAAGATTTCCTTTTTGGAGGAAACTTCATCAAAGGAAAGATTAATAGCTATCCACTAGATAGAATATGCAAAGCAATTGTACATGAACATGAATAAAAGGAAGAGACCCCGCCCCCCCCCTCCCCAATAGTCAATAAAACAACAAAATAATTCTCATTATAGGAGGTTAAGGAAGATATTAAGAAGATGGGCACATTTAAGGCTTGTGACATGGATGGGCTATAGGCAAAATACTTAAAATGGGAATGAAAAGCGGTATACCTCACCTTGAGAGAATATTCAACATCATTCTATGTGTGTTTCCAAGAGATTGGACAACCAATCTGATTGTACCTCACTTCAAGAATCAAGATGTAAAAAATCCTTCTAACTATTAGACCATCATGATTAATCATTTGTTTACAAAGCTATTTGGAAGGCATGGTTGAGCATAGAATCTAATAGTGAATAGAAGAAAGAGATAAGTGGAAAAAAAGGAAAGTAAGTTTCTAGCCAAAACACTCAACAATAGATCATGGCATTACTCTTAGGCATATCATTGAGAAATTTTGAAATGAGAAAGAAGCATTTTTTTTGGGCCTCAAGAAAGCTTTTAACATTGTTCCCAAGAGTAAGTTATGGAAAAGAATGAAGGATTTTGGCATACTAGAGCAATATAAAGTGACAATCCATAACTTTATAAGGAGATTCAAATAAAAATTAAAACTGAAGCAAGCATACTAGAAAGCTTTAGGAGTGACATTGGAGTTAAGCAAGGATGCCTACTATATTAACAAACTAGAAGAATTGTTCAATTTACAAGGAGGGGATGGTTTTCTTTTGGGAGTATGTTGCGAGACTTCTTTTGTATGTCAATAATCTCATTTTAATTGCAAGGTCTACTCAAGGACTACAAGTGAACTAAAATGCCTTAGAGTTGTTGTAAGGAAGTGGGTATGCAAGTTAACACTAGCAAGACCAAGATCATGGTCTTTTTTCACCGAGAGAAAAAAATCAACTTTTTATTTGAGAAAGTCGCAAAAGGAAGAGAACTTTGGCAAGTTGGAAAGTGTTTTGCATCACAAAACAAAGCTAAAGAGGCTAAGTTGTGGGATTGAAAAACTATTTGTATTTTATTAGTGCTTTAGTAATTTTGATGGTGCTTTATGGTTGTGAATTATGGGCTTCTAGTAGTTTACAATAGAATAGAGACAAATAGAAAGGATTCAAAAACCCCTGATCACAAGCAAATTCAAAAGAAAAGTTTGAGTTCCATATGAGATTCGTCTAGAAAAACAAACACCTTCCTAATCCAGACAATAAGAGGATATTGGAAAAAAAAAATGAATAAATAGAGGTACATATATGCCTTAAAGTTGTTATCAAAGAGGTTTAGAACAAGAGAAAGGAGATTTAGAATGAAACAAAACATTAAAAAAAAGAGGATATATTATCTTGATCAATTTAACCTTGTGTATGATTATCACCAAAAGGCGTATATAGGGATAAATATTAGCTAGAGAGCAAATATATTCATAATTCAATTGAGGATAAATCACATCATCTTCAATGTGAAACAAATATATAGAAGAGGCCATTGTCTTTTGCACAACTAGAATAATTAAATAGAAAATTACTGTATTTTAAAATACTAAACTTAAAATGACATTCCAATCAAATATTAGAGTACTTTTATCTGAAAAATTACAAATTCTATATATATATAAAATAAATCAATTATCCCTTAAACTATCTTTTAACTTCACGGAGATTAATATACCAAATTTATAATATTTGATAGATTTCTGGATTAAACTCTATATAACTCTTTTCATCATCAATGTTTCCACTCATACTTCATGATCCATGAAGTAGTTCCAGAGCAGAAATAAGAGAATGAAATAATACAAAGCTATTTTAAAATAATATATCAGAAAGCAGAAACCCCTCCCAAATACAAATTCATACAGAGCTATAAAACTCAAATAATATATCAGAAAGCAGAAACCCCTCCCAAATACAAATTCATACAGAGCTATAGAACTCAAGAGCACCTATAATGGCGCCCTGCTTTATTCTCGTATCTTAAGCAGTACACATAACTATACTCTCTATACATCCACACTATTACTCATACGATCTACCGCATAAACTGCAGTCTAATTGTTACACCCCTTCTGGCCGGTGTGCTTGCAGCCGCCGTCTTTTTCAGAACCGTGACCGACCGGCGATCCAGATCCAAAACCAAAACCTGAACCGAAACCGGAGCCGGAGCCAGAACCAGAGCCAAAGCCGAAGCCTTCACCACCTCCCGAAGGGGAGCGGCCGGAGCCTGAGCCGAAGCCCCAGGCGGCACCCGGGGTTGAACCGTAACCCCACCCATAAGTCCAGCTCCCATGCGGCCCCGACCCCTGGCCCGAACCAAAGGAGCCGCCATTTCCTCCTCCCCCGAAGTCTGGGAACATAAACATCTTCCTATCGTCCGCAAGCACTGCAGTGCAACACAGCAGGAGAAGAACTATTTTCACTTGATGCATTTTCCACATTTTGGATTATTATTGTAAGTGCAAATACCTGCACACCAGACCCGCATTAAAGGGCGACGATGAATACAATTACATCTTGGCTCTCTTTTATTGCGTGGGGAACGTGGGAGTCAACAATGCAGTACAAATTGCAACCCGCCACGCATCAGTGACCCGTGAGAATTGTAAACCAGAAAATCCAGGCGCACTTTTGCTGGATCATCACGAATTAAGTGTACCTTTTTGGGCACTACATCGTTTTCAATGGTGGGGTAGCAGGCCAGACACCAGTCGGTGCAGCGTGCATCCTCTAATTTCATCCTCTTCATCCACCTTTCTTCCCTTTCATAGTGCGCTATTATATCACTGCCAAGTATTTTCACTTTATGTTCCACTAAAATCCATAAGGATTCTTCTCATCACATATACCCAGGTGTTTGTAATGGAAATAATCCTTCATACAACTTAATCTAGGCTAATCCAATAGAAATAGTATATATAGAGAGTGTATTTGTTTGTTTATCACAAAATCTTGTGTAGGGGAGAGGATTCACTAGTTGAGCATGTTTCAATAGTTGTGATAGTAGTTGTTTATATAATGTTCAATAGTTGTGACTTAACTACCCATAATTAAACAAAATGTATTCTTTTGATCTAAAAAGCAATCAATCATGTGATGCCACATCAGCACTCAACTATCCATGATGTGAATGCACAAGTATTGGTCTCACTTTTTTTTGGGCCTTTTTGGACACCTTGACAAAAAGCATGATGATGTGGCCTTGAAACGAAAGTTATAAGCAAGGGACTTGCCAAGTAAGTTGCTATAAAAAATTGAGAGTGATTTGAAATTTCCACGTAGGATTTTGAGAAGCGTGAAGTTAGGGTGCACAACTACTAGGTCCTCTCCCCTATTTAGTTGTTTGTCATGTGGATTTAGTCATTGTTTCCTCTCAAAAGAAGTCTACGATGTGATCACAAGGGTGACGTTATCATCATAAACTTGTTCCTCTCAATCTCCCATTTATCCCTTTATCTTGAGTTGACTAAATACGCTTTTGGCACAATTTGATGTTATGTGCTAATATTTAAAAGCACTCAATGCATTCATTTTAACCATCTTTCATCCCCAAGTGAAATTAAATATTCAATCATTCAACAAAGCAATCAATAGTGACACACACCGATTTGGTGCAATTCGAGAGAGCAATCGATAGTCACACATCAATCTGGTGCAATTCAACAAAGCAATCGATAGTCACACACATTGATTTGGTGCAATAAAAAGAGTAAAGAATCTGCATCTTAGGTATTTGCATATTATTTTTTATATTGTTCAAATTTAAGGGATTAATCAAAGTGTAGTGTCCTCATGGCTCAATCTTAAAACCTTATCAAGATATTTATCAATATCACTAGTGCGCAATTTTTAGTAAAAATAAAACATAAAAAAATACATTAGGCAAAGTTGCAAGATGAAACCACATAGATTGTCAAGACAAGTTTGAAGCACATTTACATAGTCATTGTCACAAATATGTTGTAGATCCATGAACTTGTCTTTTTGACAAGGTAAAGATCCAACACATAATTCCATGCAATTATTCACACCAACAAACAAGCATTAATTTTAAGTTTGATAGCAAACAGATTCCAAATCCTTGTCCATTTGGTATCACTCTTTGATTATCAAGATGAATATCATTATCCACTTCTTTCAATGTTTGAGGTACTAAATATCAATTTATATGACTCATTAAGAAAATGTTGTTTTCCTTCTCATTTTGGTGAACTCGTCCAATCCTACACACCCTAACCTTATTTCTAGGGTTATATTGGGATTTCTATATTCACGGTTTTATGAGATTACACCTTATTTTTAGATATTCCCTTGGTTACAACATTAAGGTTTCATTCAAATATGATATACCATTATTACTATTTCTCAATTTGAAAGTGGACTTTTAAACTCTATTTTCTCATCTTTTGTTTATGCCACCTAGAAGGAGTGTCCACCTAAACCCTAGCATGACCCAAATTAATGAGTTGAAGTCTAATCTAATGATCAATAATGAGAGCTAAGACTATATTCATAATGAGGGAAATGAGGACTATGCTCTTGATGCTCGTGTGGATTATCAAGATTTTATAAATCAAGTAGCAAGTTTGATTATTATTAGGAATCCACCACACATAGTGGATAAGTTTCATGATATGGAAGCAAGTAAATAATATGATATAAAGCTTTGCAAGATATTAGATAAGCTCACTTCTTCTATAGTAATTAGTGCATCTATCCCCACCTCCATTATAGATCACTTTTCCACTATTAATCCCTTCACTACCACTGCCCACCCTCATAGCACCATGGCCACTAGTTTCCCACCATTTAATACCTACCCCTTTTCATATACCCTCCACCTTATGACCAAGATATTGAATACACCCCTCCTATGATAGCCACTAATCATATATTGTACTACACTTCCATGACCATTTCCTCTACACCCATAGCCCATACCCTAAATACATATATATACCTTTCCTCTTCTATGTATTTATCCCAATCCATTATTGTTCTTTTCCATAAACCCATATTATTTCCCATCTAGTCACCATCCCCCCTCTACCCTAGATGCACTATTTCAAAAAATAGATAAAATAGAAAAAGGAATGGATGCAAATCCCAATGATAGTAATGGCATCATGGATGCTAAATAAAAACTACAATATTATGATATTTTGGCATGTCCATTTCCTATTGGATTTGTGGCACTATAGTTTTCTATATATATGATGGAAAATGTGACCCTAATACACACCTTAGATCTTATGTAGCCACATATGTGGACTTTATAAATATATGGTAAGTTGTTAAAAAAAACTCTCCATGTACTTTGAAGGATTTTACTATTGAGAAGTTTTTTTTCATTTCCTCAAGGTTCTATTCATTATTTTGATAGGCTCACTAAATTTTCTTAAAATCAATTTAAAGTTAACATGGGCCTTAGCATGATCAATGTTAATTTATTTAAGTGTGCCTATGGATCTAATGTACACACTAGTGACTATTATTTGATTTCATTCTATATCCTCTAAGTAAATTTCTCCTCTACATGATACTCAAGTGAAAAATATCTTTATTTAAGGGATTTATTGAACCAATTTAGGATAATGTGTATTAGAATGAATTTTCTTCTTTTATGAATTTGTGTGCACATATCAAGAGTGTGGAATCCAGGTTTCTTGCACCTAATCCCTTAAAATATGGATCATCAAGTCAAAATGTTTCTTACCCTTTAAGTATCAAAAGTCAACTAGTTTTTGGAAGGGTGGTGATGTGAAGGAAAATGTGAATCAAGTGGCTAATACTTCTTATTTTCCTTGTTTTAAACAAAAACCCCCGAGAAGTTTTTTAAGCTTCAAGAATCCATGGATGTTGTGCTTCAAAATTTGTTGTGTTAATCTAATTATATTGTATCATATTTGTCTATTGAATGCCTCTAAACCACTTCATAAGTCATAATGATAAAGCATATTATAATTATCATAGAGTTAAAGGGTATTACATACAATATTGATTCACTTTCAAACATAGGGTACAAGATCTCAATCAACTATACAATCAAACTTTAAGGGGATAATAATAGTGGTGTAATTGGTATAATTTTTTTATTTGGGGTAGAATTTCATTCTCTACATAGTGGTGAAATTAATTTTTTTAGTTTGGTGCCTAGTTTTTCTAGAAATTTCATATTCTCATAGGTGATGCTGAGTCGTTCTCATTTTGGAAACTTTTGGGGTTCCATTCTTGCTCCTATGGTAACAATTTTGGTGCATTTTTTTAAAGTGCATAATTTTTCATTTACTTTACAGTGGTGTGATAAGATTGATCCCATTCTCTATCAAAATTTTACTTTGATCTTGTGGTCAAATTTAGCATCTGTAAGCACTAAGATCAAGTTCACTTTATTATTTTTGGCAAGTGGCACCTGTAATCGTACTAAGTATAAAGTGACAGATCGTATATTATTGGGGGGTTTCTTGATTGAATAATTTTGGGGGTAATCTTGTGGTGGTTGATTGGTTTCTTTTGCTTGTTGTGTGTTCATGCAATGGGGAAATCTCAAATTGAACTCCTAACTCCATATAATTATGCTTCATGCAAAAAATTAGTATGGAATTATATCATGGGAAAGGTTTGTCTAAGCTATCTAAAAGAAACCATTCCTCAACCTATTTATGCTAAAGAATTGGTAAAATGGGAGCTTGACCGTGAGAAAACACTTGGATGCATATGTTCATTAGTCTCTTTCGGTATACAATTTCATATTGAATCATGTAAAACACCTAAAGAGACTTGGGAGAATTTTGAGAAATTGTATAGTAAAACTGATAAGATTAAGGGATATAAGATTGATAATGATTTGATGAATCTTGATCCTAAATTTTTTGACCATATCTAGAACTACATCTCCAAGATTAAGCAAATAAGAATACAATTAAAAGATTGCAATATTTATAAGGATGATGTATAATTGATTTTGAATGTGTTATCCAAGCTTGGTCCTAAGTATTCAATGTTTGTTTATGGATTTCATACCCATCGGCTTTCTATGGGAGCATCATATGCTGATCCTAAGTTTGAATACTTTAAAAATCTCCTAATCCAAGAGGAAGCAAGGTAAATTCATATTGGTCTAATCAAGTCTTCTAAGTCACAAGCATTGTCGGCTAGTGAGCCTAAGGTATAAAAAGAATCAAGGAATCCTAATAAGAAGAAAAAGAAGAAAAAGAACAAGTTTCATAAAGAATTTGAATCATCTCCTTCCAAAGAGGAATCATCTAAAAGGAGAAGCCTACATGTGAATATTGCATGAAAATAGAGAATGATCAACATCAATGTTATTCAAAATAGATTGATGAGTTGAAGCATATTTTTAAGAAGAAACAAATCAATTTTCCTTCAATGTCAAAAGAGTTCATCTTCTTATCTTCATCAAATTCTGATAGACATAAGGGGAAAACACTTTTGAAGTTGTATATTTTGAGTCAAAGAGGTGGATACTTGATTCAAGAGCCTCACATCACATGTCTTCATTAGAGAGTATGGTTAATCACCGCACATCTTGATGGCTAACAACACATATATGCATGTTTGTGGGAATGGATCTATTAACATGGATGGCAAAGAATTTAATGATGTTATTTGTGTGGCTTCATTTCTAACCAATATTATTTCTATCTATTAGATCACACATGGTGGAGCAGGAAAGAGTGTTGAGTTCACACCAAATTCTATCATAATCTAGTATTTGCATAGAAAAGATATAGTTGCATTTGGGGAGGTTGATCATCAATCTCAAGTCTACACCTTTTCTCATATTGTTCCTTCAGTATATGTTCACATTCAGGCATTGAGTGTGAACTCTTTTGAGGAGATTCGGTATGGTCATTTGAATCTTGGTATTCTTTCATCGACCAAGGATCTAGAGACATGTGTTATTATTTTATCTCCTTCATCTACTATTGTATCTAATGATACTTGTGTTGCCATAATTTTTGCTCTTTGTGATTTAGTGCAGCAAGACATACATTTTCTTCCAAATACATCTACTTGGGATGAGTACTTAAGAAACATTCTTTGTTTGGTTTGTGAGTCCCGCATTTCAGATTTGGGAGACACCATTGATTGCATATATCTTCTCTTTGATGAAGATGGTCCTTCTTCAATTATTGTGAGGGAACACTTTGACCCTCTTATTTATTCTCTACATGATCATTCTTCATAGTTTTAGGTAAGTGTGTATATGTTTGACCAACATTTGGAGGAGACTTAGTTGTCTTTAGAGGAGATATCTTTAGATTGTGTTCTACAATCATTTCTAGGAGATTTTGGATTGTCACCTTCTGCAGTGTGGCCTAGAATGGCTATTTGGAGTGTGATAGCTTTCGATATCAACATGGAGACACTTTAGCATACTTCAGAGACCTCATTGATCATTCATCTTAATAAGAGGAATTTTGTTTGATGGTCTTGGATCATCTTCAGTACTTAATGTTGAACATCTATCATCATTGCAAGAGACTCAAAATTAAGGGGGGGTTATATGGTCTCTCTTATTCTCCCTTACGGAGGGGTTTTTTTCCTTGTATGTGGTTTTTCCCCTCTCATTCTGCATTGAGAGAAAAATATTTTTATCTCTTTTGGAGAGGAGTTTTGTCACATTGGGTTTTCTCATTTTATTTGTTTGTGAGAGATTTAATTTGTACATGGGTATCTAACATGGACTAGCTTGTATCTTTGCATCATTTTCATAACAATATTATAATCCCTAAGTTTCACTTAAGGAAGGTGTTTGTGTAAATAGGTGTTTTACCTAACTAGTTTACTAGTGGGTCATATTTACATGTTAAGTTTACTTAGGTCCTAGGGAATATTTCTAGAAGGTTGTTAGTTGTCATAATATTTGATCTTATCTTTTGACATTTAATGATTGTGTCCTAGGACATTTAATATTAGTTGTCTCATGACATAAGATTAAGATACTTGTCATGATATTGTCTAATCCTATGTCTCACCTTGGCTATATAACCAAGTGGTTTCATGTAACAATCATACAATCATAATCTATAATTTTGTATCCTTTGATCTAGAATAGTATTCTCTCTCATAGTTAATCTCTCTTATATTTTCATGAAGTTCCTAGATCTTGGGTGGTTATAATATTCAATCAAATCTTACATGGTGTAGGGTATTCTACACTAAATCCTAAATGTTAAATAAGATATGTTTCAATCAATCCAAATAATACACATAATATTTATTCAATAGGATTGATTAGTTTCTACAAAAATAAAATTCACATCATATGCATATTAAAGGTTGGAAATTGCTCCTTATTAGCTGAGAAAAAATCATCAATGGTAATGAATTGAAAACCCTCCCCATGTGATTGAAAACTCTTCTTTGGTTGGAATGAAAATGTGGGAGTTTTTGGAAATGTTGAGGAAAATAGAGATAACATTAGGAATCATACTCAAAGTGACCCTTGTCTCATGTCTATTGCAACCAAGACTCGTCCTCATTTTTTCAAGTTGGAAGTTCTCAACAAGAAGTCGGTGCACCTTAGGAGTGTGATATTGAAATTATCCAAATTAGACCAAACACCATTTGGATCTTCCATACACATAACCATGGAAACTATTGGATCTCTTCCTTCAACACCTTGAAGTTCTACCTCCTCTCCCTTGAGTTTAAACTTCTTAGTGAACTCTCCCTAGACATTGAAGTTGTTGTATTTTATGTATCCATCTACTATGTTGGCAAGCTATGGTGGCCACTTGTTATTTTTATGTGATAAAAGTTTCATGACTATATATTTGAGCCCCACTAAGACCCATAATGTTGCTACAGGTTGTTCCTTCTAATGCATAATATACAAATCAATGGAAAATAAATCATACACCCATGAATCACTGGAGATCTCATCCATTTCAATACTAGGATGGCTAGAATGATTGTCTTCCATAACCAAAAATTTTCACTAACACCACCATGCAATTAAATACTCTAAAAATGCATTAATCTATTGTTGTCTATGATTAAGAATATCAAAATTAGTACCATAAAATTAATGCAACAATTGCAAATATGACAAACCTGTGTCAAAACCAACTATGTGATCAATATAGAAGTGGTTACCAACTATGAATTACTTTTTCCCATGGTTTGAATTCCCTCCAAGAACAATTGTGTAAATTTCAATAAGATGCTATGATGGTTGACAACAATGATGAAAACAATGTTAAGGTTAGAAATTAGGTTTATAGTTATCTTGGGAATTCTTCTTTGTGATATGACAATAGTACTCCATCATCGTTAAACCTCCTCATTCTTTATTAGTATTCCTTTGCACAAACATCCTATTTTTGTATCACTTCAGCATGCTTATGTGGTACTACCCTTGTATTCATGAGAATTTATCATCATACCATGGGCTACCAAACTCATGAAATCGACTAGTTTGCTAGTGTACTTGACTAAAATCAATAATCCAAAGTTTGAAAATGTTAAAATTTCCAATAATAAATTGGTACAACAATCATTAGTAAAATTTATCAATAATTTGGAAGCTAGAAATAACTGAAAATCCTCCCACAAAGAGTTGCATACTTATGAAACCATTCAAAAATTACAACCTTGTGATGGAGAACACTTGTTCATCTACTAATAATGAATTGTAGTAGTCAAAATTATTGAGAACAACAGATGTAAAGTTGGAATCAATTAATATAGTACTCTTTGGTTCATGTTTCTTTTCCATAATTAGCTCTTTAATAGGTAGTATCCATTGCAAGCCCAATTTTTTTATGATTCTCTCTTAAATCCATGATATAAAAATCTTTGCATGCCCTATGTCCTTTCAATGTGACAATAAGTAGGTGCGACTTCATGATACAATAAATAGTGATGCCATCATGGAATGTCACATCTCATATCTAGTTTGGATCCACAAACACCACACCTTGCTTAGTTATAAAATCTCAAATATCAAAATGACCTCTATTTTTCTTGCCATCATCTAGAATCAAACACCTTGTGTAACTATCTCCATTTTTCCATCACTCATGATCTTGTCTTCAATTGTCATAATTGGCTACACTGAGTGATATAGAGCTCAAAGGTCACCTAATCAAGTGGTCTACTACCGATCTCCATATCTAGGTGTATGGATATGGGATACTAATTTTATTTACTTTTAGGTCTCAATTCTAGACTCTGCCTAAGATCTTATCAAAATTGGATTCCCAAATTGTTGGAGGTTTTGATCTACATTTTATTATGTTGTATCTATACCAACTATCCCCTCTAATTTGATAATACCTCCGATGCTAGCAGCCTAAGTAGAGTGAGTTATATCCTTGGTTTGATACTTCTACCAAATCAATCTGAGTTCCAATATTTGATGTCCTTGCAAACAATTCATTCTAACAACCTTGTGATCGTAAAAAATAAAATAAATCAATGTTTAGCCCAACCTATAACTTCAAATTGAAGATGCCAAGGAAAAGTATTCAATTTTTCATCCAAATACCTTAATCTATGAGTGCAATGGGTTTCATCCCAGAAAACATAATACTCAAAAGTTGAATTGCCCAAAATATCCAACTAGATAGATGGAAAGAATGAAATATTGAACCCCCATTAATTCCCATTTGAAATAATCCACATGAAGCCAACCTCATTTGAAAATGAACCCTCTTCTAGTGTAGACTATTGAATTTAATAACTTTTTGTTTTTTATTTTATTTTATTTTTATTATTAATAATAATATTATTCCCTATTTATGGGGTTCCTTGGGTTCATCTAGTTGATAATCTCAAAGCAAATGCACGTTGTGATCCACCTAGAAAGGATAGGATCAAGGTTAACTTTGACAATGTGTCACATGGAAACATGGGCATATTGAGGGTAGGTTGTGTTGTAAGCAACCATGAAGAAAATATTTTGGCTTTGGCTGCAAATTGTTTTTAAATGGAACGAATAATGAAGCTACATTTCAAGATACTCTGATGGGAATAGAATTTTGAAAAAAAAAACAAGGAAAAAATTCATGTTGAAGGGGACTCGCTGATAGCTATAAATTTTATCTAATGTCACCCCACCCCAAATTGGAAACTTAAAAAATATATACATCCAATATTAGAGATTTTACCATAATTTGAAGATGTTAAGATTTCACATGTACCCAAATTCCAACATGGAGATTGCATGCCAAACTGGGCAATCAAAATAAATAGCAAGAACTCGATATTGGACACGTCTTATTGTTGGCATGATTTCACCAAGATCTCACCAAATGTATCAATATAGAAGGAAAATCTTTCAAGTGTGATTTCTTTGAATTCAATAAAATGTGAGTAGATATATTCACACTTAATGGAGAAATAATTAGAACAAATATCTATTAAATTATGCTTTTGAAAGATATCCATCTACAATGGTATCCCAAGTTGATCCACTTGTAGGACTAACAAAAGAAATAGAAAAATAGCTATGTTCTAAAGATCCACAAAAATTATGGATCAAAAGCTTGCCTACTATGGAGTTAAAATTAGTCCAAGGACAACAGATGAAACTGGGGAATTAAATTCATATTCCAACCTTAGATTATCTAGATGTGGAGAAAGCTAGAAGAGAACTTGAAGAAGGAAAGTATATTTCTCCATCAAAATCTTATTTTTGTTGTTATTCTTTTATAGTCAATAAGCATTCAAAAAAAATGAGGGAATAAAAGGTTAAATATCAATTATAAACCTTTAAATAAAATTATAAAACCCTTCCCTATCCTATTCCTCATTAAATCTACTTATTACAAAAGGTTTCCAAAGAAAAATACTTCTCACAGTTTGATTGCAAGTCAGAATTTTATTAGATTCAAGTTGTAGAGGCAAACAAACACAATACGACTTTTAGTTGTCCTTTTGGGAATTTTGAGTAGAATGTTATACCATTTGGACCAATGAATGCTCCTTGTTACCTATGGGAGTACATGTACCAAGTATTCAAAGGTACATCAGATTTTCTTTGTATATATATAAAATATATATTAATCTTTAGTTCTACCTTAGAGGATCATCTAAATCATCTCAAAATAATTTATGATATTATAAAAAATGTTGGAATTGTATTATCTATAAATAAAATCTAGTGGCGTACTATTAACTATATTTTTTTAGGAATGATTGTAAATAATGGTAGTCTTGAAGTACAACCTCTCATATAAAAGAAAAGGCATTTTCTTTTGAATGTCTATTTGATACAAAAAAGCTCCAAGCTTTCTTAGGTATTTTAAATTATGTAAATAATTTCTACCCAAATGTTGGTATAGACCATGAATCTCTATAGCAACCCAAGAAAAATAAATTATTTTGGAAGAAAGAACATACAACAACAGTCAAAAAAATCAAAATTCAAAATAGTAATCTTCTTATACTACATTTGTAAACAACATAAGACTTTGTACTCTATGTAGATACCATGGATTATGCATGGTGTGGTGTCTCTATTTTATCAAAGAAGACAAAGAATTTGTAGTTGAGTATGCTAGCGGATTGTTTAATGAAGGAGCAAAAAATGGAGTCCATTTGATAAATAAATATATGGAGTAAATAAATTCCTAAAAATGTTTCCTCTTAAACTCATGAACTTGAAGAATTTCATTATAAAAGTTGATTGTACTAGATTATTAGCATTCAAATATAAGGATCATGGTCTCAAGGATGGAAAAGGTAAGTATGTGCAATAGCAAGATTATTTTAATTAGTTTAATTATACTACTCAGTAAATTCCAAGAAAAGACAATATTATAGAAAATTGGTTAAGAAAAGACTTTTCAATAACAGGCATGCAAGCTCCTAGACCTCCAAATCCTCCTCCTATAGGCTTTAATTATTTCCAAACAGTTAACATTTATTTCAATTCCATCTAAATACATGTATAGATGTAGATATTAAAACTTGGTATAAGTGAAAGGTATAGCCATTATTCAAAAAATGTTGGTCGACAATTAGTACATCTGAGTTACATCACACCACCACATGTGGTAGGAAATCAAGGACAATTTATCATATTACAATTTAACAAAAATATATCATACTTAAGATCTATTGATCTTGTAAGAAGACCAAATTTTGAGTGGAGAATTTCAATTCAAGCAAGATTGTCATATCATTTGCATAAATTTATTAAATATGTAGGACCTCCATCCATCCATCCTAGTGAAAAAATTTCATCAAACCTAGTAGCACGACAACTATCATTCACTAAAAACTTAGTTGGGAATATTATTTCACAATCAATCTCAAATTAAATGATGATAATAAAAATTGGAATTTGTAACATTTTTCTTAAATCGCTACTTTATGCAGATACATCGATGTTAAAGACTTATTTGATGAAGCTAGCCTAGAAGCATGGTGGGACTAACAGAATATTGATGTTCTAAAATATTCATCATCTAGTAGTAATGATGAGTATCATGTTTATAAGCTCATCCGCTAGTCTACGTAAGATTCAGAGTCACTGAATCAATAAGTCATCTAGGATCTATAAATAAGGCTCCAAAGGAGTTATTTTACATCTTGAGCCTTACTGTGTCTAAGCAATCTATTTTCTTCTCTTGTGCTTCATGTGAACTTGAGAATCAAAATATTACTTATAATTTTGTAATGAAATCCTTGTAATATTTTTTTCAATAATATAAGAAGTTGTAGCCATTCAGCCATCAACCTTCGCCGATATTTATTTTTCCTTATTTCTTAGGTTGGTGTTTAGTATCAAAGCCTTAGAGTATGGAAATAGAATATTGAATGCAAAAGGTTGTAAAACTATGTTATGTGGGGAAAATATCTTGTGATATTATCGGTTGATTTCATCCTTTAAGTTGGTTGTTAAAATTAGATCTCGTTAATCTATTGAAGGCTACCTTTTGTATTATGTTCCTACAATAGATATCAAAATGGTTGAATTCTAGAAAAATACACTAGATAATGTTGTAGAAATCATTAATCAAGCACCGGTTGAAGTATATTTTGAGATTCCTAATGTTTAGTGCACTAAAGGAGAAATTATAGGTGAATAATATTTATAAGTTCAAGTAACATAAGAGGTTATCTAAGGTATTGTTTCAACCTATAAGCATCCTACACTTAAGGCTGAAATTTGTTTGTATGTGGAGCCTGATCATGCTCTAAGTTAATATTTTAGTGACTTTTCTAATCACAATTCCCTCCCAAAATAATTAGTGATGGTGTGCAAGTGGTCAAAGCCCCTCTTGCGGGGTTTGGGGGGACCACCCTCCCAATGGGGGATTGAGTGCAAAGTTCATGGTGGGGGTCTATGGGCAACATCCTCGAAGAAAAATTTGATGCATTTTTAATAAATAAATTTGTGAGTAATTTTGATTGAGAAATTAGTTTGTAACTATCCACAATTAACATTTTGTTTGGTGTGATCAAATATGAAGATTCAAAGTTGTGAGAAGTTGGAAGAGCATGCAGCAATGTGTAGTTGAAAGTTTGAGTGATCACAAATTTACATTGGTAACACACAACAATGTGAAGTGCATTGTGCAAGAAAATTGTGAGTTGTTTAAGTTGTATGCAATAGTAGATTGTTGTTGGTTATTCTAATCTATAGTTTGTTGGAGATTTAATAAAATTGGATAGTTGTTTGTGGGTGTAGCCCAAAGGGTGAACCATGTTAAAAAAAATCTTTGTGAATTTGTTATGTTTTGTCATTTAATTTTTATATATGCATTATTTAATTCATTATATTATTACTCTATTCATGTCTAAAAATCATAATAAAAGTGTATTAAAAAATTGCATTAAAACCAAATATCCTTAAAAAATTGGTTTATCATTCTACTTTTAAATAGTTTATTAAGCCTAGGATTAAAGTTATTGAGTTAGCTTTAGAATATGATTCCTTCTAAGACTTTCCAAACTAAAATTCTTCCAATATTTTCCAAAATTTTAAATTGACTATATTAGAAGTTTTGAATGAATAAGACAATTGAGAGGGGGTGAATTAGTTGTATCTTATCAAAAAATCAAAACCCTCATTAATATTCAGATCCACAAGTATTAATTAAACCCTTAATCTATTATGATAAATTAACATAAAATACAAATAATAGAAACTGAAGGAACTTTAACACCATGCATAAGAGAATACCAAATTTATGTGGAAAACCTAAGAACGGAAAAACCACGGTGAGGATTAGCTCATAATATAGGTAATTGCAAAATCAGTTGCAAAGGCTCACTACTAGAATAAGACACACTATCTAGAAAGGCTCACGGCCAAGGCTCACTACCAAAATGAAAAGAAGATAGAGAAGAAATGTTACATAGATAACATGATTTCAATGCAATAGAAAATCCATCACAATAGCTGCAACACTTTCGCAGTCTATTTGAATGATTGTAGAAACCTTCTGCTTACTGCATCCGATAATCCAACACTTGAAAGTTCACACTTCTCTGCTCATTTCACATTATTTGCATCACATACTTCACATTTTCATCTATCTTAATCCCCTTTACTATTTCAACTCATACTAATACCATGCTCAACCTTGAAACTTTCTCCAAAGTTCGCAATGCACCTCAAACATGCAAGTTCAAATTAGGTTGGCACCAAAACACTTCCATTGTAGGTAGAAGTGAATGCAAACCACATCAAAACTTAATTGGGACCCAAATCAACAACACCACTTAAACGCATGTTACCACAAACAATATTTATCCTTCGCATGTAATGTAAACACTAGGTTAGTCATTACCCATGCAAACACCATTAATATTTTAAGTACATGATTCATCAAACCCAAATATAACTTGTGAACCACACACCACACTTGAACATGATCTATAATATTCCACAAAAATCTTGAAATCCAATAAACTCCTCTATAACAACTTCCACCTAAAGAATGTACAAACCTAATACACTATGACAACTTTGCCATACACTGTCACTTGAAAAACTATCTTCTAAAGCACCAAACCTCAAATCCTCTTAATTGAGGCAAAATACCAACACCATCAACACACCTTTAGAATCACAAGACCTGAAGCATAACTTTAGAGGAACACGGAGCAAAAAAAATTCTCCCAAAAAACTCTGTAATGCACAATCACACACTAGTGAACACAACTTCTACTATACAATGATCCAGCATACCATCTTTTGAATATAACATTTTTGAACAACTCTCACCAAAACATTTGAATTGCATAGGTATATCTTCAACCTAGAAGAAATGCGGAGTAAAACCAAAACACCTCTCTATAACCCAAAACAACATTGCAACACACTGTTTCCTCTTTTTATCAAATTTTCTCAAAAGAACTTGGAAATCAAGCACCAGAGACACATCCGCAACATCTTCAACACTACTACATCCATAAATAGAAGCTTATCAAAGTAAAAATAGAGGTTAATACCAATAGTTTAACTGATTACAACATAATGCAACAAATCAAAGCATATACAACATCAACTATTCATCTTCAACATCAATCTTCCTCAACACATACAGTTGAGACAAATGCCAAAAAAATCTTTTTGACATAAATGAATACACCAATTTGCACATGTTTGCAATAATCTTCCCCTTTGTCATTGATGGCAACACATGATGTGAAAAATGATCAAAGACACAACAGCTCTAAACATACATGTTTCCTTTTCTCTTTACTCACACTCCCCCTTACATGATTCTTTCTTCAACTAAATCTCTCTTTCAAATGACTCTTCTCCCTTTGATAACTTGCTATTTTTCACATACCCCTTCTCCCCCTTTAACATCAATGGCATAGGACAAAATGTTTTGCATTATCCTCCCCCTTCGACATTGCACAACCTAATTACAATTGTTCTAAATAATTTTCCTTTACTACTTTGAATACTCCCCCTTATGAGTACACACCAATTTGCCACAATCTAAAATACCACTACCTACTCCCCCTAAGAGGTAGCCACCAACATTAGTCCATAATAGAGGATAGATCATGAGATCCACTGGACCAATGCATCTCCTTATGTATCTAGTTCAAAGTAGGGGCAATAACCCCCAACTTCTCCCAGAGATACTCAAAAGTATCCTTAGGAAGAGTGTTAGTGAATATGTCAGCAATTTGATCCTTTGTAGGCACATATTCAAGCTTTACTTCATTATCCGCAACCTTCTCTCTTAGAAAGTGATATTTGATTGAAACGTGTTTTGTCCTTGAATGCATCACTAGATTCTTTGAAATGTTTATTACAATTTTATTGTCACAAAAGATAGAAATAGGCTAATCACACACCACTTTGATATCCTTCAATGTTTGCCTCATCCATAACACTTATGTGCAGCAAGATGCTATTGTAAAATACTCAGCCTCTGTAGTAGACAAAGAAACAAAATCTTGTTTCTTACTTAGTCATGACATCAATCTACATCCAAGAAAGAATGCATCACCACTTTTACTTTTAATGCCATCCACACAACTAGTTCAATCTGCATCTATGTAAGCACTCAATGTGAAATTAGTATCTTTTGAATACCACAAGCCATGATCCAGAGTGCCTTTTAGGTATTTGAATATCCTCTTTACTATTGCAACATGTGACTCTCTAGGATCTTCTTGAAATCTGGCCACAAGAAAAACTACATGTATGATATCTGGTCTAGTAGCAGTTTGATATAGCATTCTACCATTCATAGATTTGTACTTTCTCTAAGCAGCCTTAGGGGATTCATCATTCTTGCTCAATTTGCAACCAGTAACCATAGGAGTACATACTGGTTTGGATTCTTCCATTCCAAACTTCTTCAACATCTCTTTGATATATATTGACTGTGAAATGAATATGCCTTTATCTGTTTGATTGATTTGTAGCCCAAGGAAGAAATTCATCTCCCCAAATATAGACATCTTAAACTCTTTCTACATCTCTTCTGCAAACTTCTTACACATAGCTCCATTTCCTCCAAAAATTATGTCATCAAAATACACATCTATAATCAAGATTTGACCTTTTTCAACCTTAAAGTAAAGGTTACTATTTGTAGTGCCTTTATTGAATCCTCATTGTATTAAATACTTATCCAACCATGCATACCAACCTCTACGAGCTTGCTTCAATCCATACAATTCCTTCTTCAATCTGCAAACCATATTAGGTTTATCTGATAGCTAAAATCCTTCTTGTTGTTCCATGTATACTTCTTCCAACTCTCCATTCAAGAAAGTAGACTTCACATCCATCTGATAAACTTTGAAATCCTTATGTGCTACAAATTCCAAAAACATCCTAATTGCTTCCATTCTAGCCACTGAAACAAATGTCTCCTCAAAGTCTATTCCTTCAACTTGTGCATAGCCTTTACACACAAGCCTTTCCTTGTTTCTTACCACTTCTCCATTCTCATTCAGTTTGTTTTTGAATACCCACTTGGTACCAATAATGTTCTTCTTTTTTGGTCTTGGGACAAGTTCCCAAGTTTGATTCTTCTCAATCTACATAAGTTCTTCTTCCATGGCTTTCATCGAATGCTCATCCTTCCATGCCTCAATCAGTATCTTAGGTTCAACTTAAGAAATTAGACATAAATTTACCTCTTCTTCAATAGCTCTTCTTCTTGTCAACACTCCTTTGCTTTTTTCTACAATGATCTGTTCTTCGTAATGATTTCTCTTCACATACTTAGGGGTTTTAGGGGTCTTTTATGGATATTTTTCCTCTTCATATTGCATTTCATGTTCCTTATATTTTCTTCTTCTTATCTATAGGTAGGTTCATCTTATTCAATCCATTTATCACCACTGAATTCAAAAATCTTCATCAACTTTGACATTTCTATTTTCAACAATTTTTCTCAATCTTTTGTTGTAACATTTGTAAGCTTTGCTTTTAGTATAATATCCAAGGAAGATGCAAAATAGGAAACACTATCTAGAAAGAGTTCTGGGAATTTTCTTTACCACTTTTGGTTCTTTGACTTTTTCTCCAAGACCTCTGATTGCATTGACAATTTCATCAACTCTCTACATGTAGCTTGTGATATTTTCTTCTTCAGGAATTCACAGGTTCTCAAATTATGTCTTCAGATTCTACATCTTAGCTTCTTTAACCTTAGCATCTCCTACATAATTACTTTATAGCTTATCCCAAATTTCTTTAGCAATTTTCAAATCCATTATTTTCACTAATTTAAAATTTTCAAGACTACTCAAAAGGGAAAACCTTGCTTTCCCATTTGTTTCATTGGCCTTGACCTCATCACTTGTGCTCGATCCATTTGCAAGTATGGAATATTAAGTCTTCACTGACTGTCAGAAATCATATCCAAGGTAAACCAAATAGCCTTCCATCTTTACTTTCCAGAATGCATAGTCTGCGCCATCAAATATAGGGATCTCCTTCTTGTTCGCCATCCCAAATCTAGCTCAAGCTATTAAGATTTTATCCAAGGAACCCTTCTCTAATACCAATTGTTGAATGAACAAGACAAATAAGGGGGGATGAATTAGTTGTATCTTATCAAAACATCAAAACCCTCATTAACATTTAGATCCACAAGAATTCATTAAACCCTTAATCTATTATGATGAATTAACATAAAATGAAAATAAAAAAAATTGAAGCAACTTTAACACCATGCACAAGAGAACACCAAAGTTACGTGGAAAATCCAAGAAGGGAAAAACCACGATGAGGATTAGCTCACAATATAAGCAATTGCAAAACAAGTTACAAAGGTTGATTGCCAAAATATGAAACACTATCTAGAAAGGATCACAAGCAAGGCTCGCTACCAAAATGAAAAGAAAATAGAGAAGAAATGTTCCATAGAGAACATGATCTCAATGCAACAAAAAATCTGCCACAATAGCTCCAACACTTTTGCAGCCTGTTTGAATGATTGCAGACACCTTTTGCTTACTGCATTCAGTAATACTACACTTGAAAGTTCATACTGCTCTACTCAATTTCACATTGTTTGCGTCACATAATTCACACTTTCATCTATCTTGACCTCCTTCAATAATTCAACTCATACTTATACCATCCTCAACCTTGAAAATTTCTCCAAGGTCGACAATGCACCTCAAATGTGTAAGTTCAAATTAGGCATGCACTAAAACACTTTTATGGCAGGTAGAAGTGAATGTGAACCACATCAAAAATTAATTGGGACCCAAATCAACACCACTTAAACACATGCTACCACAAACAATATTTATCCTTCGCATGTAGTGTAAACACTAGGTCGATCGTTACCCATGCAAACACCATTAATATTTTAAGTACAAAATTCATCAAACCCAGAGATGACTTGTAAACCACACACAATGCTTGAACATGATCTATAATATTCCAAAAATATCCTTAAATCCAACAAAATCCTTTGCAAAAACTTCCACTTGAAGAATGTACAAACCTAGTACACTTAGACAACTTTGCCATACATTGTCACTTGAAAAAATATCTTCTGAAGCACCAAACCTCAAATCCTCTTGATTGAGATAAACTACTAACACCACCAACACACCTTCAGAATTGGAAGAACTGAAGCATAATTTTGAAGAAACACAAAGCAAAAAAATTATCCCAAACACCTCTGCAATGCACAGTCACACACTAGTGAACACAAATTCTACTGTACGACAATCCAACCTACCATATTTTGAATATAACATCTTTGAACACCTCTCACCAATACATTTGAATCGCATAGGCAGATCTTCAACCTAGAAGAAATGTGGAGCAAAACCAGAACACCTCTCTGTAACCAAGAACATCCTCTTTTTATCAAATTTTCTCAAAAGCGCTTGGAAATCAAGCACTAGAGACACATCCACAACATCTTCAACACTACTACATCCTAAGATAGAAGCTTATCAAATTAAAAATAGAGGTTAAAACTAGTAGCTTAATTGATGACAACATAATACAACAAATCAAAGCATAGACAACACTAACTGTTCATCTTCAACATCAATCTTCCTCAACACATACACTTGACACCAATGCCAACATAAGCTTGTTGGAATCAATGAAAACACCAATTTTCACGTACTTGCAATAAGAACCCATGCAAATGTGAATTTTATTCGCTTTGGAGCAATACTAGTCTATGTGGGATCCTATTTTCCTAAGAACATAAAACATGTCTAGTATATGGTATTATGTGACATAAGACATAATTATTATGAGCATGCATGTCAAATATCTACTCTATGTGTTAGAGGTTATGGTTGTAAGGAAGTAAAACATGGCTCTCTTGATTGTTGGGGCTTGTTTTCATAAGCATATGGGTTAGAGATGTTTAGAAAATTTAAACATGTCAATGTACAAATCCAAGTATTATATATTATGACAAACACAAACCATCACAAAATTTGTGCCAAAAAAATGAATGGTGATGTATAATTACAAAAGGGGAAAATGAATACTATAGATATACTTATTGAATGAAAATTAGACTAGTTGAAAAAAATTTCTCCTAGACCTACAAGAAAAATGGAGCCAATCCATAATATAAGGGGAGATATTATTCAAGTTCTTCCTCAAATCTAGTCTAGTAGAATTCCTACTTATCCTTGTCTTAGTTTTGTACCACCAAGATCTTCCTTCAGAAAAGAGGAAAGTTCAAAAATAAAAGCACAGTTATATGTTAAAATAGAAGATGAAGAACAGTCTATCAATTGAGAACTAGATCCTTCTAAGAAAGGGAAAGAAATAAAAAATCTAGATTCATCATTTACAATGATGAGTATGACTCTAGCGAGGGAAAATAATTTACCTTACTATGAAGAAAATGGTGTTTCATTTTATAAGGATAGATGATGGCCTCCTCTCAAAGGTCAATATAAATCACCCAATGGATATATTAGTCATTTTCAATATACTTTTCAACCCAACAATACTGGAGAAGAAGAACCTAGTCAAAAATTTAAGCAAATAAATTATTTATCCATATTTTCTCAAAAATTTCAAGAAAATTTTGATGATTTTTGCAGAGATGTAAAATATATTAGGAAAAATATTGATAATAAAAATTATAAATTTGATAAGCTAAGCCAATTTTCCTTAGAAAACTGCACTTGTACAAGAAGGCAGGCAATACAATATAGCAATTCATACTAAGTTTGTTTAGTGTTTAAATAATTTACATACTATGGGAAAAAATGTAAATATGGTTGTTGATAAGATTGATTTTGTAAACCATAAATTGGCAGAATTAGAAGCTAGTCTACATTGGATTGAAAATGAAGAAAAGACAAAAAAAGGCAATCATACTACCTGAAGGAGGATTTTTTGAATCTAAAATAAAAATTTAAGAAAAAACATATAACTATTGGACCTCCTAATGATGATTCTAGTTACTCCTTGGTATCTAGATATTGACATTTTAGACAATCCAATATAAATTGTAAATACAATAAGATCTTGGACTAATACATTTTTTACAATAGGGCAGATGGCAAAAATGACACAAGTTATATATTTTGTTTTGGGCTCTAGCTCTAGTAGACTAGAATTGACAAGTCTTACTATAGCAAGATATGAATATTTATGCTTAGCTAAGAAACTTTCTTCTTCATTTTTATAATTTTTACTCATTTTTTGTTTTAAGAACTTTTAGTAATATCATCATAAATAGAAGTTATAAATTTGTAATCTTCAAGGATTTTATTTAATCCCTTTTCTTCTTACTTTTATTTTCTTTTTTCCCTTCTTTCATGCTTATTTTTGGGCAAATTATATTGTTTTAATTTAGAACCATTTTTAAAAAGAAGAGGAGGTGGCTGTAATATATCTTCATAATTTGATTCATTTTCTAGATAGAAAATAAGAAACCTTTGAGTTTTATTGTAAACACTTAAAAATGTCCTCAATGGTATTACATACTTAAATTTGATATATTAACATCATTTCATCTTGAAATCCATCTTCTTATCACCTATTTGATTAAATTATTCTAGCTATTTAATTAAATGCCTCATTTTTCATCTATTAATCTAATTGACCTAATTGGGTTTATTCACTCCCTCTTGCACTAACATTTAACCCCGTTAAATCAAATTATTTAGTTTAATCCCTAAATCCTCTTATTTAATTAAATAACCCTAAGTTATTTAATTAAATATCATATTACATCCCCCTTTTCATTAAATCAATTATTTAATGAATATCATATTATTCCTCCTCTTGCACATTTAAATTTAGTTTTAATTAACTAAATTACTAATTATCCTCACCTTCCCACTTGCAATGGAATATTCTTGGAATATTCCCTCTTTTACAAATTCCTTCAAAAGGGAATATTCTTATGAATATCCCTCGCCTTTGCACATTAAAACTTTGTTTTAATTTGATAAATGCTAATTTTCTTCATCCACTTGCATGAGAATATTCTCCCTTTTCAGTCATTCAAAAAAGGGAATATTCTTCTTTGAAACAAACTTTCAACAAACTTCTTGAGAAAGCTTTGAAAGTGTGCTTATCTGCATGATTTTGAGCCCTTGATTAAATATCGACTTGCATTCTCAACCCTTGATGGGAATCCATGATCCATGGCTCTATCTTCTTTCCATCCTGACCATTGATTGATCTTTTCAATCTAAGCCCTTGATTTCTCATTCAAATTTAGTTTTAATTAACTAAATTGTTAATTATCCGCATCCTCCCACTTACAAGGGAATATTCTTGGAATATTTCCTCTTTTGCACATTCCTCCAAAAAGAGAATATTCCTATGGAATATCCCCTTTTATGCACTCATTCCTCCAAAATATCTCTTAACCTCTTCCTAATTCTTAGGAAGTGTGTTTGTTGAAAGCTAATTTGGACCATTGATTAAATTAGTTGATCCTTTTCAACTTTCAACCTTGACCATAGATTGGAATCCTCAATCCATGTTTCATCCTCCTTCCATTGGTGACCATTAATAGATCAAACCAATATGATCCATTGCTTTTTCATTTGCTCTCCTATAAATAGATCACTATTTGGAGACAAATGGATCCATCTTTTTAATAGAAAACTTATGTTGTTGAAAATCACTCTCATCTTCCATCCATATTTAGTTTTTTTTAGTTTAATATCTTAATCATTGTTGGCTTAATCTTTCATTAATGGTTTTCATGGTAACTTAGGTGCATCCATTTAGCATATTTGGTAATTAGGGTTTTAATCTTTTGAGCTTAAACTCTATTTAGAATAGCTTTGCATACCCCCATATCGATCATTTTAGCATATATCGTGTTAGAATAGCTTTCATCATGTTAATTTAGCTTTTAAATAATGTTTTCATGCACATCTCTCATTGGTTTCATCGATTCTCTTCAATTGAATTGATTGAAACAAGCTTATTATCCAAGGGACTGGGAATGGTCATCATTCCACATCAATGCGACACCACTCCCCCAATAGGATAAGTTTTGATAGATTAGAATAGGTGTTTATGAAGAATTCATATTTTAATATGTTAGTTTTAATGGATTCTTAGTTTAGTTTGCATTGAATGATCTTATTGGACTGAGGTTTAGTGTCTTAAATTATACTTTGAATCCTCATGGATCAAGCGTAGTTAGCCCATACTAAGTCATTGGTCACATTTTGGCACTAGAAGGAGGGCATGAACTAATCAATCTAATAAATTTCTTGTTAAATCTCTATTTTTCTTGTGTTTTTTGGTTTAGCGATGCTATTGAAGATTCACCGATGCATTTGATGATGTGTCGCTATACAATGACGCACTTGGGTTTTATTTTAGCAACACAATTAATTTAGCAACACTTAATTGATTTCGTCACTGCACATTTAAATAGCAATGCTAAGCTAATTCTTTAACATAGCATGAATTTTAATATAGCGACGCATTTGATTTATCGATGTGTTTGATGTCATTGTTTATTGTAGAGTGACACCTTTGATTTTCCAGTACAACAACACACTTCCAAAATAGCGATGCAATTGATTTCAACATCACAATTTACTGGTAAACAAAAACCTAAACCTAAATTTTGATGTGTGTCTTAACTTTTTGGCTTCATCTGATTGCTAACATGTCACTAACTTCTCATTTTGGTTTTTAGGCTAACTGGTTTTGCAAGTTTGGACAAATTCAAAGTGAAGGAGCATATTACCATTTGAATATAGTTATAACAAGTGCTTCGACACTTATGGGGCAATTATAACCCATTTATGATGCTTTATTTCACATTTTAGGACTAAACTAGATCTCCTTTGGGTTTAAAATGAATGTTCAAATTGGTTAAAAATAAACCCTTGCATCATTATGCTTGTTGGTTTAAAATTGAACAATACAATCCAAATACTTCAAATTGGTGTTTAAAACGAACTTATTTTGTTATGATGGATTAAAATGAACATGTGTCATAATTGCTTGAGTATGTTTGTTGTGCGTATCCAATCCCCTTGTGTTTCATGTGATCTTAGGTGAAGAGGAACACTCAAGTATAAATTTTCTTCTTGGAAGTGTTTATCCTCTCTCCATGCACCTTTTTGGAAATCTTGGGTGACGAAAAGCATTTTACGCTTCAAACATGTGTTACCTTTAGAAGGGTCTACCTCCCAACTTGAGAGGGAATGACCCAAGTGGTGCTTTCATTTTGTTCCACTATATAGATAATTGGTTGTGACTAAATTCATTAACCAACTGGTTGTGGTTGTCACATACCGACGAATTTCTCCCTTAGTATCCTTGTGATGCGTTAAAACCCTTAGATATTTCTAAGGGTTGGGAGGCCTCTTAATTGAGTGAATCATCACAGGTATGACACCAGTTTATCTCGAATATGGTCATTAAAATACTTGTTTGTAGTGGCTAACCAAGTCCAAATCCAAAACATATTTTAAGGTAGTGCATTGGAGTAGCACTGCTCCAAGAAGTTACTTACCATGTCCAATTTTTAATTGAGGTAATAAAGCAAATAGGGAAGGGACTCTTGTTCTTGGCGTGTCAAGATGTTACATTTCCTTAACATAGCCTATTTGTCCATTTCATCTTCATGGATTAATCATCTCTTCTAATGATGGTAAGCCTACTAAAAAATATGTACCCACTCTATGTAGGGTTGTAAAAGCTTGAGAGTCAATTTAACACTTTCTTGATTCCAAAACAAATTGCAAACAAACATCAACGAGTCTTTTCAAAATTTCAAACCATTTGGTCTAAGTATGGATACCCTTTGAAAAATAATTGATATTGATGCTTTTCCTAAGGATTTTATCCTTAGAGACTTCTAATTATTTGGGTTTACATCTTAATTCATACTTACCAAAGTAAACCTAGGAAACTATGCGCCTAACTTCATCCTTTTCACAAAATGGACTTTGTGAAATGAATTATGTTTTCGACATAGACATTTGGTTTAAAAATTAAGTAAGACAAAGTGTTTGTGGTAAAAAGAAACTCATTTAAGCAAGATAAGTTGACAAATTGAACCCCACATGATCATTTGGCGTCTAATTTCTCTAGTTGAACAACCAAACCTTACGCCCGCTATCATTCAACCAAAATTTGAACTAATTGAAGGAGAATGAGCGAATATAATTAGTAGCTTAAGAAGCTTCACTTTTGAAACAAAGGAAACACCAATCTAGTGGAGAAACACAACATACATATTAGACAAACAAGAGGAAAATTTGATATTGTGTTGGGAAGGCCCATATTACCACCTCCCGCGTGGCAATAAATATCCTCTTTTTCATGATCTTATGCTTCTCTAAATGATCTCTCACAAAATCAAAATCCCCAAGAGAAGGTCAACATTCTGTTATTTCAAACTTAGACATCATAGTTCAAATTATATTAGAAGAAGAATCTTAAGGAATTACCGCAATCGAGATAAATCACTAAGGAGACATTTTCTACTCTATTTCATGGATGAGCCAGATCTACACATTTCACAAGAACTTCTCCTTAATCATTGACTCTTTAAGGTTTGAACACTTTAGAGGTCTAGCATGTTTATCGCCACCTTGGTCTTGGAAAATAAAGGTTCACTCTAGGTCAACATTGGGTCAAACATTTCATCCACCCCTTATCAAATTTCATCCTTCATTTCATCAAACTTTGTAAACTTTTGAGCACACCAACACTTTGGAGTTAGACATCTATCAACCCAAACCTTAACTTAGCTACTTTTTATGTGAAATGAATACTTTTCCATGCACTTGGTTAAGTTAGTTATCATCTTTGAACTATTTTATCTTGAAGGTCACAAGTCTACCCTAAAGATTTGCAAGTTCATTGCCACCTTTATCCATGACATCAAAACATAAAACCTTTAATACAAAAGTGTTGTCCAAAAGTTTATAAAGTTCATCCCCCACATCATTCACCCTTTTTCATCATCCACTCACATCATTGGTCCAAAACACCTTAGAGGTTCACTTTTGCAACAAGGTCAAAACACAAGAAAAATATGGAATATAAACTTGATTCATACATCATGAGTGATCTAAATCAACCAAACTAGCAAAGCATTACAATACCAATTAATTATCAAAAATAATTTATACAATTCACATATGCGATCATTATATCCTACAAACCTCAATGCTACAAAAAATGTGAGTATGCCCAATTTAAATTTTGGAACACCTTTCCCTATGTTAGATTTAAATCAAATTCAAAACATACAAATCAATAAACCAAACTATCAATACACGAGTCTTCAACAAAACAACATTATCCCATCAAATCAATACATGCCAAATGTAAGTATATCAAATATAAACTTACCAAACATGAACATATCAAATCCACACTTGGTGAACTATGGGATAGATATGTTTTCAAATCACACCAATGTTGTTCAAAATCTAAACAATATATTGACAATCCAATGTATTGATCCAAATCAAGGTAACACCATGCAAAATAAAGGTTACCTAAATCAAATAAATATGTTTCCCAAGCACAACAATGTTCAATGCCAAACTATAATGCAAAATCTAAACATTGTCCCAAATTAGAACATTGTCCAAAATCAATTTGTGTATTATCCCATACAAATACCACAAGTGTATATTCCAAATATGATTGACCAACAACCAAATCAACTATATCAAGGATATCAAAATCAAAATCAAGATCAAATTGTGCAAAATCAAATTGCTACACTTACCAAATTCGTTGGTTCATATCTCAAAGAAACATTTCCACCTCCAAATCAATACACTCTTTGTCGAAATCATCAAAGCATTGATTTGTATCCACAACATCAACAACCAAATTTACAACATCAAGATATTGGATATCAAGAACCACAACATCAACAACCACATCTCCAACATCAAGATATTGGATATCAAGAAGGACAACATCAAAAAACAAGATCTATCCCTACAACAACATGATCAATCACAACAAGTTCAAACACAATCGACACAAGCTTCACAAGATAATAACACCATCACCAAATGTGAATACACTCCTTTGGGGGAGCCAATTGAGTTAGTGTTAAACACGTTAGTCCATGCTAAACATATCAATCTTCCAGAATCATTTAATGGGGGTGAACCTAGCATCAAGTACCCATGGGATGATGATAACGATTATTATAAATACCATAGCACAAAAGTTCACGACACATCAAATTGTATCAAACTCAAAGATCTTGAATCCAAGACCTTCTTTCTCAAGGAAAAATAATGGTTGAGTAAAATGATCAAGATTCAACCACTAATGATAGCAGTGACAATATTTCCACTACAATTGTTGAAAACAATGATCAAGTTCTAGCCATCAATGAGCGCCTTGAAGATGTTTCTACCACATCCAACAATCAAATCAACATACATCAAGAGTCAATTTTTAATCATGATCAAAACCCATCGACAATTTCCAACAATGATCCATTTCAAGAAGCGTTAACATCATTTGATCCTATGATTGAAAACATTGACAATATCCCCACCACCATTTTTGAGGACAAGATTCAAGATCCATTCACCAATGATCATGTCGAAAAAATCTCCACATCACCTAATGAGTTAGAGGACATATCTCAAGAATTTATTCCCAATAATGATCAACATCTTCTACCAAAGTCTAGTAATGGTCCTTTCCAAGACATATTGATATCCTTTGACCTCATGGTTGTCGATATTGAAGAAATCCTTAATTCAACACTTGATCCAAATCCACTCAAAGATGAAGAAAATATTGAGCCAATACCTATGAATAATGAAGACATTCAAGAACCCTTTGAAATTGATCCATGTCAAGTTACTTTATTGATTTTTATTTTTATGAATATTGTGTGTATGGAAAGCAACATAGAGTATCATTTAAATCTAGAAATACTAGGGCTAAAAATTTTTTGGAGGTAATTCATAGTGATGATGTCTTTGGTTCTATGGATGTACCATCATTTGAAAATTCTTGCTACTACATTTCCTTTAATGATGATTACTCTAGATATTCATGGGTTTACTTTTTGAAGGAGAAATATATTATTTTTTCTATATTTAAATAGTTTAAACACTTATTAATGACAGATAGAAAAGTAAAGGTTTTAAGAACGAATAATGTAGTGAATTTTTCTCTAGTGTATTTGATGACTATTGTAAGCATATATGAATTGTTAGGAAAAAATGACTCTATAAACCCCATAACAGAATGGAGTGGCAGAGAGGATGAATAGTACTTAAATGGATAGACTTAGAAGCATGTTGATTAATGCAAAGCACTTTTGGGTTGAAGCAATTCACATTACTTGTTATCTAGTTAATAGGTCACCTACTTCTACTCTTGTTGATAAAACTCCCTATGAGGTATGGATAGGTAAACGACCATCAATTTGTCATTTTAGAGTTTTTGGCAGTGAGGCATATGTTCATGTTCCTAAAGAAAAAAAATCTAAGCTTGATTTCAGAGATAACAAATGTGCTTCTGTGGGTTATAGAGAACACATTAAGGGTTAAGCTTTGAGACCCTATAGAAATGAAAATGTTATATTCTAAGGATGTAATTTTTATGGACCTTAAGGAATTTAAAATTGATGAACAACCTCATGTAAAGCCTAACAAAATGTTACATTTTGATATTAAGGTTGAACCACAAAAAGATACACATGTAGAACAACCACAAGAAGATGCATATGTAGAACAACATGAACATGAAGGTGAAGAAGAAGGATTAGAAGATAATTTTGAAGAGGAACAACCGTAGCATCTGGTTACACCTCTAATAAAATCCACTAGAAAATTTAAATCTATTTATAGGTATAGATATAGTCCATATGATTTTTGTTGTGTTTTTGTTTTATCTAGTACTGACAATGAACCTAGATATGTGAAAGAGGCATTATCTTCAAATGATCATGATTCTTGGTTAGAGGCAATGAATGATGAAATAAAGGCCTTGGAAAAATGTGACACATGGGATCTAGTTGAGCTGCCTAAGGGAAAGAAAGCTATTGGATGCAAATGGTTATTTAAAAAGAAATTTAAAGAAAATGATAATTTGGAATGGTACAAGGCCCAATTAGTGGAAAAAGGTTACTCCCAAGTTGAGGGAGTGGATTTTGGTGAGATTTTTTCTCCTGTGGCTAAACTAACCTCCATTAGATTCATTTTAAATCTATTGTTGTTGCTTTTTCTTTCTTACATGGGGATCTTGATGAGGAAATATTTATGAAACAACCTAATAATTTTATTGTGAAGGGACAAGAACACTTGGTGCACAGGTTAAAGAGATCTTTGTACGGATTGAAGCAATCGCCAAAAATGTGGTATCAAAAATTTTATGCCTTTGCATTGAATCGTGACTTTATTAGAAATGAAGAAAATCATTGTGTTTATTTTAAATTAATTGATGGACAATTATTAATTTTATGCCTTTGCATTGGATCATGACTTTATTAGAATTGAAGAAACTCATTGTGTTTATTTTAAATTAATTGATGACGATTATTAATCATTGTCCTATATGTTGATGATATGTTATTTATTCGAAATGATGAGGGAATGATTAGGGAACTTAAGATTCAATTATTTGGGACATTTGATATGAAATATTTAGGGGCTACAAAATATCTCTTGGATATGGAAATCAACAGGGATTGGGTTAACATAAAAGTATGATTAAATAAAAAGAAGTATGTTAACAATATTTTGCAACTTTTTAACATGCATGATTGTAAACTGGTTAGTATTCTCTTTCCAGTTGGCACTAAGCTATCTCTAGAACAATGTCCTAAAATAGATGATGAAGTTGAAGAGATGTATAAAGTTCCATATGTTAGTGTTAGAGGAAGCCTTGTGTATGCTATGATCTGTACAAGACCTGATATTTCCCAAGTAGTGGGAGTTCTTAGTATATTTATGGAAAATCCTAGTAAAGAGCATTGGACTTAAGTGAAAACGGTTTTTAGATATTTATGTGGGACTTCTAGCCATTGTATTTTTTATCATGGATCTTATGATATGAATAGTGTGATTGATTTGCACAGCTTTATTGATTTATATTTTGCAGGTGTTCTAGATTGCAGAAGGCCCACAAGTGGCAATATATATATTTTTTTTGGAGGAGCAATTAGTTGGATGAGAAAAAGACAACCTACAATTGTATTATCCACTACAGAAGCATAGTACATGGTTGCAACACATGCTTGTAAGGATGTAGTGTAGTTAGAGAGATTGTATTCAGGTATTGGCTTTCAGTGTAAACAAGTAATAATTAGATGTGACAATCAAAGTGTCATTTGTTTGGCTAAAAAATCATTCTATCATGCCCACACGAAGCACATAGATGTCTAGTATCACTTTGTTTGGGAAATGGTTGAGAGGTAAATTCATGTTATAGAAAGTACAATGAATCTGAAACACCAAAATGATCATGTCAATAACACAACATATTGCACCAAGTAAACCAAGCATTGAATGTAATGCACTTTTGATAACCAAATGAACCAACACCAAGTGAATCTATGAACCAAATGAACTTTTGTGCTGAATGTAATATGCTCTTCTCCCCCTTTTGACAACAATTCCAAAGTTCAAAGGGGTAGTAAATCAACAAATGGCCACTACATATGATAGAAAAAATTATGTAAGCAAGATATGATCAACACAAACTGTATAGAATAACCAAGCATCAAGAAACCAATTGTCCAAACCTCTTAAACTATTGCCACAGTGAAAACCAAACACTGTCAGATCAAAAATAAAGAAACCATAAAACAAAGCACTGTCAAAATGAGTCATGATGATTGTCATAGTATAGTAAACTGCCGAATCATATGTGTCAACCATGAATATCAACTAGATGAGTTGAGCATGACCACATTGTTATGAGCATCATACCAGACTGTCAGAACAAATGAGGAAATATGCATATCAACCTACATCAAATTATCAACTAAGATCAAATGAGCATATCAAACTACATTATCAAACTGTAAATATGATTAAAGTGTGAAACTATTATCCCCCCCTAAGTCAATAGAAAGACCAACCAATAATACCAAAAACCATTGAGTAAGTCATAATGTGAAACTAGAAACCACCAAATGCAACAATGCACACAAATTGTGAAATATGGATGTAGTCAAAGAATCAACACAATATATACTAGACCACTACCAAGATGTATGTAGTGTGAAGGAACCAAGACAACTGCCAAAAGTGAATGCATGGTGCAAGAAAATATGAGTAATCACAAACTTAGTAGTCTTTCATCACTATAAAAGGATGCATCATAAACTCACAGTGAAGATGTCAATCACTAAATTGCATACTTTCAATCAAAAACAATTACGATGTATTAACACCTTCAAAGAAAATGCCAACTAAAAAATGTATCATAACATAATGCCAAACAATGTATTATCATAAGTACCAATTTCACCATAAGTACCCATTTGTACAATAACTAACAACTATGCCAAGTCAAATGGTGCAATGTTACCACTTGTCAAATGCATTACCAATTGTAAAATACATCAAATGCATTATCAACTGTATCAAATTACCAGGCACTATTCATTTTCCAACACACTATCACAACATATAACCAACTCACACTAGCCATTACCAACTGTAAAATACATCAAATGCATTATCAACTGTATCAAATTACCAAGCACTATTCATTTTCCAACACACTATCACAACATATAACCAACTCACACTAGCCATTACCAACTTATTGTCACAACATATATCACAAAGTGATTATCACTAATGAATAGACTGAACCAAATGTGAATATCAACTGAAGTTTATGAGTAATAGCTGAATGTAAACCAGATCCAATAGCACTACAAATGAAATGCTCACCAAACTATCAAAATATTTCTCAAGCATGTCTCAAATACTACCTTAAAGCATCAAACCCTATCAACCACTATACCAAGCATTGTGAGTAACCACTAAAATACATTGTAAAAGCAGGAAAGCAACAAAGCACATTATCGCCCATATCAAACATGTGAAACACACTGTAGCTAACCAAGGTAACCAAAGGATATCCAAAATCCATGTCAAACGTAACCGTGAGAAGCAGAGATTAATGCATATGTTAAAGCAATGCTCACCAATTGTGCAAAGTCAACTACCACACTTGTTGTCCCAAGTTCTATGGTAGTAAAAACAATGAAATCACCACATGAAATATTGTCAAAATCAAATGTTGTCATAAAACAAAGTCAAATGTTGTCACCTGCCTCTTATTGATGTCATAATGAAATGTCAAATGTTGTCATAAATCAAATATGTTGTTCATAAATCAAATATGTTGTCATGTTGTACACCTTTATGAAAAATATGCTACTGCTTTATGACATCAACACCGTCATAACAAATGTATCTCCCCATAATTGCAAATAAGGAGCTACTACTAACTGTCAACAAAAATATATATTGCCTTTGCACTGTATATGTCAAAGTTTCACACCATTTTACTATATCTCATCAAGGAATGTACAATCAATCTATCAAAGATAAAGATAAAAGAATAAAGCAGTGTTAAAGCAAAAGAAATGTGTTGTATGATGACTGTCATTTTCAAGCAGCGGCTATTCAAATTCATGAGTGTACTAAATGTCAACACATATACCTATGTCAACTACCTTCAAGAGTTTCCTTGCATCAAGAATACTCATATCCATCCAATGGAGCCAAGAGAGTAGAGTCTAAGTTGAATGATTATTCCATGTTGTTCACTTTCCATCTTAACACTCGCTTCATGACTGATATCACTTGACAAGCATCAAAAACCGCCTACAAATAGTAATCCTTACATTTGAAACCAAAGATCAAATTTGTCCCTCAAGCCTTTCGAGATTTGTGATTCCTACTCTCTTTGTTTGATCTGCCTTTTTCTCCTTTGTAACATATCAAAATAAGAAACCATAAAAGACCTTTGTTGCATTTAGGAAAAACATCAATAATCGTTAGAAACAATTCATTTACATTATGAACACAATCACCTTATAACAAAGAACCAGGTACCTTTGCACAACAACTTGACACTATCATGAAGAAGTATGAGCTTTATATTGACTTCAAAGATCGAACAAGGACTATCACCAACTTCTGAACCAAAAAAACACCAATTTACTGCAGATACATAACCTCTTTATTTTTATCTAAGGGGTTTGAATAATACCTCTAAAAGCATCTCTCCCTCAACTCAAGCTAATCTCTATGCATGCACTAATGTTTCTTGTGCAGCATGCTCAATTTTTTCTTTCTATTTGTGTTCATGTTTCCTCCTCCAAACTTTCTTAGGCTCTTTCCTTTTCCAAACCTTCTTAACTGATTTCTTCTTGTCATCAAATGCTTGTGACTTTGAAATTTTCTTATGTAAGAAATCATTTCTTCTCTCCTATTTCATAAACCTAGTTCTACAATACTTTGCAACATGACCATGTTTATGACATTTATACAAATTGCATTCCTATTCCTAGAGAATGCATATTGACTCCTTTTAGATATTCTTCTATAATAACTTTCTTTATGCCCATAACCATTACATAAATAACAATAACTAGGAAATGAATAATTGTACCTCACTGATTGATCTTTCCAAGTAGGTGGAGATCTTGTGAACTGGTTGGCTCTACTTCTTCCTTTGTTGATGTCCTTGAACTATCTACTTGCAGAATTCTTAGGGGCAATAGTATGATAATTTAAATCTATATTCGTTATTGGTGTTTTTCTGACTCCATAATTATGTCCTTCTACAAAGCCCAAACCAGTAGCATCCTTGTGATTTTTCTACTTACTTAACATCTCATTCAACTTTTTGGTGCTCTCATCAAATTTTGTATTCTTTTCTAACTGCTTTCTAACATTCTCAAGATCTTTTCTTAGAGAGAATATTTCTCCTTCAAGCTTTGGGCATTCAACTATTTTGACTTCCAAACTAGACCTTGTCACATTAGTTATCCTTTTGTTTTCTTCAACCTCTAATTTCAAATTGACAATCAACTCATCTTTTACAATGTTTTCTATTAACGAAGATTTTTCCTCTAATTGTGCTTTTAGAGAACACTTTGGCCTCTATCTTTTAACAATATTTTGTTTTGGATTGTAAGTTTATGTTGCTAACTTCTTCAACTCTTCTAGACTCTGCCAGTTGCAACTTTAGACCCCGATTCTCCTTTCTGAGTTTTTCAATATCATTAAGGGCATTAATAAGTTCACCTTCAAAATAAATTTCACACTCATCTTCAACAAATATTTTTTCAAATTCACTCACTAAATTATCTCCTTTTTTTTCAACACTCTTCTCTAGAAAATCATCTTTTGCACTAGATTTAAGTGGTGTTTGTTGTTCGACATTCTGCTGGGTATTTCTTTTTTCTCTATTTCTTTTACTTTTTGCCATAACAAGCACTCCACTACTAAGAACCCCTAAGTTGGTTAGAATTTTTGCAAGGTTATGGCTCTAATACCACTTTTTGGAGTATGGAAAACACTGAGAGGGGGGGTGAATCACTATTTTAATAACCAAACTCAAATCGGTTGTTTTTCAAAACACATAACTTCTTTGTAATCATGGAATGTTCAATTTCAAATATGTTTTCAAATGTTATAGTCAATATTAGATTCTTAAACCACATGAAAAAAACTCAAATGTTGCAAAGTACTTAAAGGAAGATACAAGTCTAAATTGCATGAATCATGAAAACCACATAGATCACAAAAGAGCCATAACATAGTATTTTCATGAGTGGAAAACCCTCATAGGGATAAAAAAACCACTCAAGAAAATGCCTCACTCGCTTAATAAAACTTCCCTGATTATAGAGCCTCACTAGCTACACAATATGCCTCACTGGCTACACAATATGCCTCATTGGCAAAGCCTCACTGGATATACAAATGCCTCATTGGAAAATCCTCACTGGCTATAAAAATGCCTCACTGGCATATACAACTGCCTCATTGGAAAATACAACTGCCTCACTGGAAAACACAACTACCTCACTAGAAAAATGTCGATCTTTATCTCACTGACATGATCTTACAACATTTTATAAAACATGAAAAAAATAAAAGACAGAGGGTTTCTTTGTTTCACTGCAAAGAATTTCTTGATTATCTCATTTTCATTTGAGATTCAAGAATCTGAATGTATAAACAATTACAATTTATACTTAAAGTGCCTTCTTATTGCTCATCACAAACTTCCTCATCAAATTCTTTAGCATGATTATAACATTAAATGCAATTCATATAACATGGCTATGTGATATCAGCATGATAATCAACCAATTACAGTTTAAGGTTTCAAAAGAAACCTCTTTTTATAGAACAAAGTAATCATAACATCTAAAACAAAAAGAGTCTAGCAATCTAAATCTCCAACTCACAATGTATCAACATTTTCAAATGCCCATTTTCATGATACTAGGGTTTCGAGAGAAACCTCTACATTCAAAGCATAATGAGCATAAAACAACTGAAAATTGATTCTTGGTTTCTCAAACTTTTCAATGCACTCTCTAACCATAAGTTGCGCTCAAACACCTCAAATAAATAGAAATCATTAACATGGAAAAGCTTGATACAACCATACCTCAATCCTTGGGAGAAAGCAACTGCAACAACTTACAATCTCAACTACTCGAACCGTCACACTGTAATCATCAATAAAATATTTTGTCCTCCAAGCTTTGAATCATGTCGCCCAACCATCGTTTTCTTCAAGCTTCACCAAGCCATGAGTCAGATGTGAAAAACCAAAGCCTTGTATTCACAAAATCATAAATTTTAGGACTGACAAGGATTCACAGGGTATAGGTTAGATCATAGGATTTTAATTATTATTTTAATATTTGTTAGTTTTTATCCTATGTAAAAAGTGAAATTCAAATATTAGTTTCCTAGTTGTTAGGAAGTTAGCATAAATTAGAAAATTGTTGGGAAGTTAGCATAAGTTAGTAAATTATTTTGTTTCCATTTCCACTTCATGTGAATATTTGGATGATATTCCAAATATTTAATTTTGGCATACATAATCCCTATATAGTAATGTATTTTCCTCCTTCCGGGGATAGGTTGGAAAATACAAGTTTGCAGCTTTTACTTGTAGAGATAATGTCAATGTTTTAATTTATTCTCTAACTGCAGAGATTATTGTCTCATTTTTAGAATTGAATCTTTGTTTGTTGCTTCTTATTTCCTTGTGATTCCATATCAGGGGAAAAATAATGCCAACAATATCTCTTCACTTGAATACCAAACAATTATGTCGGTGTTTGAACTCAATTTCATCAAAAACCTCATAATACCCAAACATTTGTGTCAATCCAAAGTTTATTTGCATGAATTTAATCAAACACAATAATGACCAAAGCTCATAGTCAATGCTTTGTGTCGGTCAAAAAAACTCAAGTATCAAATGTTAAGTGAAGACTAAAACATAGTAATATTTCTTGCCTTTATGACAAACAAACATTGCCATCCATATGACATTCAATACCAATCAAATAGAATTAACATATAAATGTATGCCACCTCAATATATGCCAAGGTAAACACTTGACATCAATGCCAAAACCAATGTCAAAGGGGTCGATAGGGGAGAACCTTTATTCTGCCGCTGAGATTTCTAAAGAGGTTGTGCGGTATTTTTTTGCTTTGTTCTTCGATGATTCCCCTCCTGCCAGTGATGAGAAGGATTCAATTTTATCTTCCATCCCTACGTTGATTTTTGGTGAAATGAATGATTCCTTGCTCAAACCAATCTCCTTGGATGAACAGGAAAATGTAGTGTTTCAAATGAAGAAAAGAAAAGCTCTTGGCCCCAATGGGTTCCCCGTAGAATTCTTTCAGGAGTTTTGGGAGGTTAATAAGATTGATCTCCTAGAAGTTTTTTGTGAGTCCCTTCAGAACAAGAAAATGTTGAGAGCTATGAATGCAACCTTTTTAGCTCTTATTCCAAAGCAGGAGGATGCTAGCTCTTTGGATCTCTTTAGGCCAATCGCCCTTTGAAATGCGGTGTACAAAGTTATTACTAAGTTGATTGTTGAACATCTTAAGTTGTGATTGAGTGGATTGATCTTGGAGAAGTAAGGTGGTTTTATGGTTGGTTGGCAGATTCTTGATGGCATTGTGATTGATGTGAAATTTGTGTATTCCATGGCCTCCTCTAGAGAGAATTCTATGTTTATTAAGCTGGACATGGCCAAATCTTATGATTGAATCAAATGAGGCTTTCTCTCCAAAATTCTCAGAGATTTTGGGTTTGACAATTCATGGATTGAGTGGGTTATGAGTTATGTCACTTCCTCTTCCTTCTATGTGTTTTTCAATGGAGAGCCTACGGATCTCTTTGGGGCTTTTAGGGGTATGCAATAGGAGGATTTTTGTATCCCCCTATTTATTCATTTTGATGGTCACGGGGCTTGGGAGATTCTTATGGTCCCGTGTGGAGCTTGGTCTCATTTGAGGTTGGCATTGGGGCAATAATTTACCCCCACAATCCCACCTTCAATTTTTTGATGACATGGATTTGATGTGCGTGGCTGAAGTGGATGAAGCGGTTAACTAGAGGAAGGCCTTAGACCTTTATCTGGCTACTTCGGGGTAGAGCATTAATGAGGATAAGTCCTCAATTATTTTCTTTAATACTCCTAAGCCTATTCAGCAACGAATTGCCAAGATTCGTAGGTTCCAAATTAGTTTACTCCCTTTTATTTATCTTGGTAAATTCCTATTGTTTTGTGTACGATTCCTAGGGTATTTTGGCAAGATGTTATTGATAAATTTCGTAAGAAGGCTAGTCACTGGACTTGTCGGTGGCTCTCCACTACTGGTAGAGTTACTCTTTTGAAGTCTATGGTCCAAGATCTCTCGTTGTATAGGTGCTTTGTGTTATCTACCCCTGTTAGCTTTGTTAAAGAGTTTGAGAGTCTTTTCTGATAGTTTCTTTATTCTGGTAATCTCCTATCAAGGAAGTGGAGTTTGGTTAGGTGGGATGATGTGTGTCCATCGAAGCAAGATGGAGGTCTTGGTTTGAGGTGGGTTGATTTAAATGGCCAAGCTTTGGTGGCCAAAATTTATTGGCATTGGTGTTCTCAACAACAATAGCCCTTGGCTAAGATCCTCACACTAAAATATATGGGAGGTGTTGAGGGAGTGGATGTGCCTAGGTACAGTCTAGAATGTAAAGGTTCTATGATTTGGAATACCCTTAAGAGTGGATCTAAGCTAATTAAGCAACTCTTATTTTGGATCTACAATAGAGGCTCGAATGCTCTTTTTTGGCATGATGGGCACCCTCCTATTATGTCAATGCATCCACACCTATAGGAGTTATGTATAATCTTTTTAGAGGCTAGGTCAAGTCAAGTGGAGGACTTCAAAACCCCTTATGTTCTAGCAAAGGCTACTATGTTTGGGTGGAAGAGCCCTCAGGAGTGGCCTCCAGGGGGTTTGTTGGAGGATCAGTAGGAGCTTGCTCATATTTTGGCAGGTAGAATGTGCAACTCTCTTTTGGAGAGGTTTTTGGCATGGATTTGTGATCAGAAAGGAAAATTCACTATGGCCTCAGGTTATCAGGTGCTAGATAAACAATTGTTTGGAGGAGTGGGAGTCCCTTGGTGGAAGCAGATATGGAACAAGTTTTCGTGGCCCAAGTGTAATTTCTTCTCTTGCTTGTGATGCATGGAAGATGTTTGTTGTACCCCGAATTAAAAAATTTGCTACAGTTAGGCATTTTGAAGAAATGAGTCAAAGTCTTGTTAAAATTTGTCAAAATTGGGGTGTGCATGTCTTGCATGAGGATCATAAACTCAAAATTTTCAAAATTTTGCAATCTGGGTCTACTCAGAGTGACTAATTCTACAAAACCCAGATTTTAGTTTTTTGGCCCTAAATTTTAGGAAAATTTCTATTTTTAGAAACTTTATAAAAATAGAACTTTTTTTGGGCTTTTCTGGGTTTCTTTTGAAACAGATGCTAGCAAAATTTTCTAAAAATAAAAAATTTCTTAAAATAGAAAGTTTGGCTTCTAGGGTTCAAACTGATTTTGAATTGCTCAAAATATTTCCTCAATAGGCTGGTCCAGTCAAAATCACAAAAAGATTAGTTTTGCCCTAGTGGGTCTATTCTACTTTTCAAGAGCTCCAAGGTTATTAATGGAGGTCAGTTTGCTGCCAGGTGTTATAGTCAAACTTTCAAGCACGAAACAGAAGATGAGAAATGATGAACGTGTGCGAAGAATAGAGAATGGAGAAAGGAAGTTGCAAAGTTGAAAACTGTAAAATTTTGGCTATCTAGAAATCCATGCGCCCTTGTCAAGCAAAGGCGCCCAGAGTTTCATACATTAAATTTTTTTTGTCTCTGGCAGTCAAAACAAAGGAAATAATGTCAAACGAAGGGAGAAGTTGAAAATTTAAAAATAAAAACTGTCTACCAACCATGGGCGCCCTAGAAAGAGATAGGCACCCATCTTTTCAAGAGGTCAGATGATGGAATTAGGGTTTGTGCTCCCAGACAATGTTGTTCAAAATCTTCTCAGCTTCGCAATGAGCTCATTAGCACAACCATCTGATCAACCAGTCATCCGAAATCAAAGATTGAACGGAGGAGTCTCAACCAAGTGGCGAAATGCAAATCATGAAAATAACAGAAAATATTCTAAGTCTAGGAACTCTGGGTGCCCCAGGTAGCCAGGGGCGCCCAGCCTTTTGAAGGACCTAATTCAACAATTAGGGTTTGTAGATGTACTCAATCTCTATAGGATTTTGTCAGCTTCATAGTGGATTTCTTTGTCAAATCATCAGACTTGTTAATCACTAGCAAATCCAGATCAAACTGAAGGTATAACATGAAGGTCCAAATCTGAAGGTTGAAAACCAAGCAAAAATGGTTATCTAGTAATGATGGGCACCCCAGAAGGAGATAGGCGCCCAAAATTTTGAGGGCCTAAATGGATGAATTTGTAGACGAAGCCTCCAGTATGAATTTAGCTTTGAAGCAGCTCTCCAATGCAATCATCAGCGCATTCATTGGAGTTGGCAATCATCAGATATCGAAGGCGGAACAGAGGGAAAAACATGAGCAAAATATCAAAAGTCAAAAGCAAAGGTGAATTTTACTGAATAAATTCTAACTCTAGAGGATTTGGGGGCCCTAGCTACCCAGGGGCGCCCAATATTTTGACCCCAAGGATGCAACTTTCAAAAGACATTACTCCTAGGAGATCCCCTTTAAAATCTTCTCAGTTATCCAACGAATTCAACAGCTAGTTGATCCAATCAGTATAGCTCTCATAATCATGAATTCTTCAGAAGGTCGGAAGACATGAAGAGAATGAAGAGTGTTAAAAAATGGCTAACACTGGTAATGATGGGCGCACCAAAAGGAGATGGGCGCCCATGATTTTGAAGGTTAAAATGAAGTTTTTAGCCAAAGTTTCCTCTAGAACTATCTCGCTATATTCGATCAAGCTCCGTGATGAATCATCCAGCTCATCCGTAGGATCAATCTGGAAGCCGGAAATCAAAATCAAACTAGGGGTCCAAATCATGAAAAAGTTGAAATTGTCAGGAAAATGGTTAAGTCTGGAAGAAAAAATCCTTTAGCCAAGAAGGGCACCCAAGAAGCTATGCCTTAGTCAAAAATTTCAAAATTTCAAGAGTGAAGAAAGAAGGCGCCCAAGTTCAATGCATTTCATTTAGGGTTTCATGGCTCTAAATTTAGGAATGAAAGCAACTTTCAATCTAAAAATTTATTTAAGGTTGCCTTGTGCATTCATTCTTCATAATTTTATTTGCAGGTGATGAAGGCAAGAGAGGAGAAAACCAAAAAATTTCCTATTTCAAAGATTTGAAGGCTAAAGTTTCCTAATTTTTCAGAGTTCTTCATAATTTTTAGATCAACACATAAGGAGGCTTTTTTTTCTTTGCTTTTTTCTTCCAGGGCATCAATTTTTACAAAGAGGAGGCTAATATTTTCCATTTTCAGAGATCTGGGTCATATCAGTTCTTGATTCTAGACAATTTTCAAATTGCAATAGTTGCTTTTTCACATGCATGTCAAAGAAAACTTCAAAATTTTCAATATCTGATCTTTTGGGTCCTCTTGAAAAATAAATTGCAGCAGCTGGTTTTTCCCATGCATGTCAAAGAAAACTTCAAAATTTTCAACATCTGATCTTCTGGGTCCTCTTGAAACATAAATTGCAACAACTGGTTTTTCCCATGCCTGTCAAAGAAAACTTCAAAATTTTCAACATCTGATCTTCTGGGTACTCTTGAAACATACTTCTGAACAAAACCCAGGTCTCAACTTTTTGGAAAATATTTAGATTATAGGGTTTACTACTTTTTTTATCAACCTTTAGTATATTCAATATCTGATCAACTGGGTCGTTGCTAAATTTCATTCTACACAAAACCTAGCTCTTAGTTTTTCTAGTGAATTTTTTTCAAAAATTAGGGTTTGCTGCTTTTTCGACCAGCCATCAATTTTTTTGAAAAAGATCAATCTGGGTCCTCTTGCAATAAAATTTCCTACAAAACCCATATCTCATATTTTTTGATTGTTTGTTTGGAGAAGAAAAAATCAGCAAGGTAAAAATTAGGGTTTGTGCAAAACTTGTCCAAGCATAGTCAAGTTTACAGTCAATCTTCAAGATTTTTAGTATGGAATACACTCCCATTGAATTCAAGACCAAGACAGTGCTATACCATGATTTCACCAAAATAGCTGAGACTGACTTGCACCACATCAAACCAGTGTTCAAATTGTGTGCTTTGGAAGACATAGGCAATGTTGCAGTCAGGCACCTTGGTCATTACGGACTACTTATAGCAGCATTGATTCCCATTTTAGTGCAAAGTCTAGAATTTTCAATTGCTTGTATCAAGCATTACAATATGGCTACATGGGAGATTCAAACAGTGGATGGAAGAGTGATTTGCAATCTCAAACCAAATATGATTGAAAAATGCTTCTCAATACCTCCCTGGTCAGAAAGTGTCACCGTTTCCATGGAAGAATGTCAAAGGCTATGGGAAATGAACAAGGAGAAATACAACAAGAAATTTTCACATAAATGGATGACGGAAAAACATAAGACCTTGCCAAAGAAAATTGGACAAGGATAATTCAAAGATGAAGTTGCCATAATGATCACCCTGCTCAACCGAATCGCAAGTCAAGAGGATGCTACAAAATTCTAGTCATGGATGTTCTACATCATATCCATATCATGAAGAAGACATAATTCTTTGATTGGCCAGGATTGATTAGTGACAGTCTTCATCACCATATAACTGAGTATTTCAAAATTCATGAGCTTCACATGGTTTCATATCTAGTCTATCTAGTGGCCTTCCAAGGTAAATTTAGAGGAATGAACGCAACAGGAACCCTGGATGCACAGCATGTCTACTACTATTACCCTCAGCTGGAACTCTCAAAGTCAACACATCATTACAAAAGCGTAAATGGGGCTTTTCTAATGTACATGGTGAGAGACCTGGACAATGAGTTGCACGCACAAATTTCATCAACTGCCAGGGCAGTAATGGCGGAGTGGGTAGATTGGTTCATTCAATTTCCTACCTTCACCTACAACAGAGTGTATGGCTTCTCACCTACAACAGAGTGTATGGCTTCTCGAGTGCTCAACTCATGTTGGTGAGGTATCCTTTAGATGAAGTGGTTTTCATGGAATACCTAAGGAAATTATATGAAGTTCACACTTTCTTGCGGAATCGAAAGAAGCCCACCTTCAATTTTCCTTTTGAGTTGGGAATCTACAGATGTAGATCATCAGCAGATGTTAAGTCTATGGGTGACGAGTTGTCTAAACCTAGTCTCAATAATTTTAGCAAGAGATCATCATATGATTCTCATGGTGTCTACGCATCAAGGCTTGGTCAAAACTATGCTCATGTGCCCGCACTCAAAGATTTTTGGGCGAATTGTAGAGATGAGTTTGAGGTAAGGAGACGCAGTAACAGCAGGCTTACACTTCATCAAATGAAAGACTTCTTATCTACAGATATTGAGGGATTATATGATGATGATGGAGAAGTACTTCTCCCAACATACACCAAAATCAAATTGAGCAGTAACCTCTCCGACAGGTCAATTGGTCCAATAAAGAGTGCATTTCAATGGAAGAGAGGAGAAACTGGGTCATAAAGAACAACAAGCTTTTAAGTCACAAGAGGAAAACATTTATTCCAGTAGTAGAGCCACCAAGAACACAATCATATCTTCCTTCTTCTTCAAGAGCACAACTAAAGATGAAGGTTGTAAATCAACCCCAAGCGGGTGTAAAAGGTAGTAGAACAACAAAGAAGGTTAAGAAAAGGTTGGATTTTTTAGGTATAATTATACAAGAGCAGCCAACAATAGTAGCGGAAGTCGCTCTAGTAGATACAATGCCATAAGCAGAAGAGGTGCTTGTGACTCTTGATTCTCCACCATCATTGAGGACTTCTTCAATTCATATTGATTTGGAGGAAGGAGAAGCAGGGGAAGTTGCAGCTGAACCTCCTAGGGAAGCTAGTAGAGACACCACATCTTGGCTTGACAGCTCCTTGGAAAGAAAGAGAAGGATGCCTTCATATCAACTAGACTTGGATGGACTTGACAACGTTTACCAGGAAGCTCCTAAAAATAAAGCAAAGAAGAAAATTCATTTTGAAAAGAATCCAGTTGGTGAGATGGTTATGGAGACTGCTACGCCTCTTGAGGATAGAAATGATGATGAAGTGGAGGCGAATGATTTCATAATGGTTAAGACTAATCTTGAAAAAAATACCAGGTATACAGATGTCAGTTTGTTCAAAGTTGTAGTGGAGAATCTGCAAGATAGAGTGCTTAGAGATGCAGAGGATAAGGCAGCCCTCAAGGCTAAAATCCGACAAGTCGAGTTATACATTTCAAATCTTGTTCAAGACACTTCACGATCAACTCAATTGATGCCCCAGGTTCTTGAGACACCACTTGATCAGCAGCATTTGAGGTAGTTGGTGATATGTGGGAAACAAACATGGGAATCAATCAAGGAAATCATCACTAGAGGCATGGAGATTCTAGCAAAGATATATCAGTTGAGGTATAATGCCCATGATTTATGCCAAGGCATCCAGGGATTTGAGCAGTTGAGAGTAGAGGTGAAGCCTATGCATGAAGTCATCATTGTGGATTTAGATACAACATATGGCTCATTGGTTTCAAGAGAACACAAGAGACAAATTCTTTCATGGAAAGAACATCACCTCTTCAAGGTGAAAACTTATGAAAGGATATCTGACGAGTTTCTTGCATACAAACAAAGGGTTGTTGATGCTTTCAAGTTCATAAGAGAGTTTTATAGATATCCCTTGTCGGTATTTTCATGATAATGGTTCCTACATCGTACTTGATGAAGTACAAAGTGAGTTCCAGAATGTTGTTCATGGCAGTGATGGCAGTGTCGAAAGGATGATTCAGATTTCCATGATGTCAGCAAGGTTCGAGAAAGTAGCCAATGAGGTCAAAGATTTTTTGAGATCAATTGTTGAAGGAGAAGAAATCTTAGAAAAGCAGAATTTTTCTATTGATAGTATTGATGCTCCTGATAGAGATATAGTTTCGCGCTTTTTGGCGGATGTGATCAAGATTTAAAGCAACAATCTTCTAGAAGCTTTCTTTCAGCTTTCTTTCTATTTTCATCTCAAGGCTTATCCATTCTTTGAAGGGCAAATATCAAGTTGTAATAGTTGGAACTTTCCTTGTTTTTAGGATTTCTTAGGTTGTAGAAGTTTATCCTATTTTAGATTTAGAAATAAATCTTGCATGTTGGCAAGTCTTAGTTATAAAATCAAGGAGATTTGAGGGTTCCCTACTCCTCTGCTTAGTTATAAATAAGGGAAACCTTTGCCCATTTTTCTTTAACCATGCTTGTGATAATAAATTGTTGAGCCTCTTTGCCTACAATTTGTTGTCATTTAGTTTGAGTTCACTTAGTTTTAGAGCAATATTTCAAGTCTCTTCTAGCTGCAAGTTGTTGTTCAGTTAATGTTACTTGTGTCAATGTATCTTGGTTGATCACAAAATTGTATGCCTATTTTGCTACAAGCCTCCTGTCCCAAGAGTGTAATTTTTTGTTCTTGAAATTTGAGAAAATAAAGGCTTGTGTCTGCTTTGTTGTCCTGATATAATGTCTCATATTTTCATTTTATATGTTACGCTTATATGATCTCTATTTGAGCTTGCATTGAACTTTTAGTAGATGTGTGTTGGGATAAAGTTTGTTTAAGTATTTGTGTCAAAGAATCATTCCCCGTTCATTTCTAACTCTCATGCTCTGCATTTACTTGAGTGGTTAGAAACATCATTAGTGTAGGCTTAGTTGTAGTTGAACTTCCAAAAGAGAAAATATCAGCTACGGCGCTTGAGTTTTATAATTTTATGCTCTTAGCTGAACAAAAAGATAGGAAAATTAGTTTTAATTTACTTTCTTAAGCAACATCAACAAAGAGGGAGCTTCCCCTCCTAATTCAAACAGCACTTTATCTGTGCATAGTTGTCTATTTCTAATTCACATACCAGAGGTGTGAATTGAAACGCCAACAATGTTTGACCTGGGAGAATATTTGGAAACGTGGTTTCCAAGGCCCCTCTTGGTGTGTTTTTTGCTCTAATAGTGAGAACATTTCTCATCTCTTCTTTCAATTCTCTTTTATTAGGGAGATTTGGCATTTTTTGTGGGAGGCCTGGAGGCAACCTTGCAAGCATGCCTCTTCCTTGGATAATTTCTGGGCCAAGTTGGGGTTCTCTCCTGTTAAGACTTCTTTTCTCCACATTGCTTGGACAATTGGTCCCAACTTGATTATTTGGAAAATTTGGTTGGAGCACAACCGCAAAATATTTCTAGATAAGAAGCTTTAGGTGAGGCGGGTTTGGAAGAGATTTTTAGGGGTTCTTCGGGAGACTATTGTGGCTAAGTGTGATCTTGCAGATCCTATGGTTTCTAGTGAAATGGGGATGGCTCGAAGTCTAGGGCTTCTTGTTTGTGGTCAAGGGAGGCCTAGTGTTGGTTTGAGCCTTAATAGTAGAGGGAAGGTCCTAAGGGAGGGACATTGGAGGCCCCCTCCTCTTGGGGTGTTGAAGATTAATAGTGATTTTTAATTCCCAGATTGTGATTGACTTGTTGAATAAGTGCTAATTAAAAGAGGTGAATTGGCAGTTGGTAGTTGTGGTTCAAAAAATTATCTCTTTGGGTGAGGTGATGCAGTCTATCACCTTTTGTCATATCCTGAGGGAATGGAATAAGGTGGCTGATGGTTTAGCTAAATGGGCATCTAGTGGAGATGGAGGCTAGAATGTTGGTGATTGGGACGGCCTCCCTAAGAATTTGTCGCGGGAGTTGGAGGATCTGGTTATGGAAGATATGAGGTGTTTCTTAGGTGATACTCGATAGCCCTGTTGTTGGCTTTGGGCTCTGGTTGGCTAGTTGTACATTTTCTTTGTATTTTTTTCTTGAGTTAATAAAAAATTTACCCTCTTTTTATTAATTTGATAATATTTAGCCGATAGGCTACATATAGTGTGAGATTTGAACTTGAAACAAGTCTCACGCCTTCAAACCACTCTTGAGTGGTCAAAAAACAACCTTAATTTGTCGTTAAATGGTAAATCAACTAGCTTCATCTACCATTAAATAGAAAAAGATAAATAAATATTCATTTTCCAATTGAATGGAAAAATTATATTGTCATTTGCATTGTCATTTGCCAATTTGATGGCAACTTCCTTTTTCCACTTGCATTGCTTTAAGTTTTAAATCTTAATGCAAATATTTTAAAATCAAATAATATTGTTGTAACATCCTTTAGCAATTGGATGGAAAATTCTATTTTCATTTGCACTGTCTTTTGCCAACTTGATGACAACTTTTTTTCCACTTGCATTGTTTTAAACTTAAAATCTTAAAGAAAATATTTCAACATAGATAATATGTTGTAACAACTTTTCTAATAGTTGAATGGAAAACTCTATTTCCATTTGCAGTGAATTTCACCAACTTTCTTTTTCCACATGCATTGCTTTATGTATTAAATCTTTATGCAAATATTTCAAAATCAAATAATTTCCTTTTAATTTAGTTGAATTGAAGAATGAATATATTTGAATTACAAGATTCATCTTGTCCAATCTGGTATTTCTTTTCACAAAGTAGATTTGATCCCATGTTTTCGGAAGTGATTGCATAATATTACTGTTGTTAATAAGAGTTTTGAGAGTTAGAAAATTGTAAGAAAATTTTGCTAATGTTACATTATTTAAAAAAAAAAAAAACAGAATTTCTTGACAGTTAACTTTGCATTGCTAAGAAACAAATGTTGTCAACACTTGTTGGGACAAAGCTCCTACATTCATGGCCAATTCTTTGTTTCAAGAACCCAAATTCTTTCCATTCACCTCACACCATCTCTTACAATGTGGCTAACAGGTTTTGAATGTAAATCAACTTGAACATGATTACATTTCATAGAGTTCTTTAAAATGTTTAATGATGTACTTTACTGTATTTTGTATTTTAAATGTGAATGCCTTTTTTCAACAAAAAAAAAATAGAGGAAGTCACATGTTGTGTATAGAAGGTAAATAGCACACAACCTAGGTTGCCTAGCATTGTGTAACTCATTAGACATTTTTTACACAGTTTGCATTGATTTTAGATTTTAAATTCTTGTAAGGTATAATTAAAATTTTATTAAAATGGAAACTGAAATAATTAGGAAATTATAGGTACATCTTCTAGACTATTCCTAATTTCATGTTTCATTCATTTGATCTCCATTTTGCACAAAAAGCTTTCCAAGTGTAAATTAGGTGATTTTTGTGGTACACTTAATGCAATTAACTTGCAAAATTTGTGGCTAAAAGTTGTTAAAGCAAGAGATTTAGCATATTTTAGTTTATAAGTGTGTAAATAATTTTGATACTTCAAATTTATATGGAAATTAATTTTTCCATTTAAGGTGGAAAATAAACTTGACCCATGGGAATTTTTGAATTCAGTGTAGATATTTTCACATTAAATTTTAGTTTAATTTACAAGAATATTAGGAATAAAATGGTTTATTGATGGATGACCCTTGGAAATTTTATCTATCTCCTAAGATATATGAACTGATTCAGTATTAATTTACAAACGTTAACTTTAAATTTTTGACGTTTGTCACCAACTCTTGGATTAAAGATGTATAAATTTTGCAGTTCTCAGAAGGAAAATTACTTTGCTTTGCTTGTAAGAACTTAAAGATATCAAGCTTCCACAATCCATCATGTTCAAATTTAGTTTTTGGTTTTGATTGTGTAATTTTTTTTATAACGACGTTTTGGATCACACTCTCATCCTAATGATGAGAGCCAAGAGAGAGAAATGATCTGAAACGTCGATATAAAAAATTTACACAATCAAAACCAGAAACTAAATTTGTAAGAACTTACTTAAAGGAAAAATTACATGAGAAGACCCACCTCTAATGGAGACTTAGGACCAAATTTATTAAAATATACAGTTTTGATTATGGAAGAATTTACAAGGGTCATGCGAGAAGGAAGATTTCAATATGGAGTTAATTCTTTTACAACGAGGAGTGTGAAAAATGCACAACAATGGTGATACGTCTCTTTAATCTTTTCCATTTTACATGAAAGCTCTCTAGAAGAATCTAGACCAGGAAAAACTCTAAAGTAAATAGATGGATTATATAAGCTTTGAAAGTAGGTTCACTTTCAGAAATACTCTAAGAGGTTTTGTTTTTTAATTTCATCAGGATTATTGAATGCTTGATCATACCTTACATCTAGCTATTAAAAATGAGGAAAACAAATTAAAAAAAACAAGTTGATGTTTGGCTTACTCAAATTTCTTTAGGCTTTAACCTCGATGATTGATTTTCAAGAGTTCAAAGATCAACTTGAAAAGGTGAGCACATTGAATCTTGATAAAGCCTCAAATTTGCTTGTATTCATTACAATGGATGCTCAAAGTTGATTGTGGAAGAATAGTACCACCAAATCATCAATGGAGATATTTATGAAGCTTATGTTCATTTCAACTTATTATTTGTCATTTCCAAGTGATCAACATTAGGAATGAAGCTTATGTTCCTTTCAACTTATTGCCCTTCATTTCCAAGTGATCAACATTAGGATTGAGAACTAGGAAATCAGAAGGGATGAAATTAGATAAATTATTGTGGGTCGTAATCAATCACCTCAATCTTGAACATTTCCCAATCTTTCGAGGGGTGGCCTTCCAATTGATTGCTTCTTATCGATAGAGTCTCTAATTGTCCTTAGGAGCAAAGTACCAAAGGTATTGTTCCCATGAGTTGATTTTGGTGAGATTGCTCTAAGCACCCAATGTGAGAGGTATTGAGCCAAACAATTGGTTATTAAATGGAGATACATATTTGAGACTCTTGAGATTGGAAATCTTTGGTGGTATGCTTCATGTGAGATAATTGTTGTACAAATACACTTCTTACAAGCTTTTGGCCTTTAAAAAACTATAAAATAATATGGCCTTTAAGTGAATTATTGGCTAGAAACAAAACCTATATATTATGTAAGCTACCAAATACCAAAGGGATCTGAGCCCCTCTAACTTGTTGATATGCAACCTCAAGTACTTCAAGAGGTTATAATTTCCAAGTTATATAGGGATGTCACTATAGAGGAATTTTTTATTCAAATAAAGTTGGGTCAAGTAGTGCAAACATCTAAGAGACGATGGTATGGGCCATGTGAGCTAATTTTTGGTTGAAGATATCATGGTGAGATTGTTGCACTTGCCCAACTCCTTTGATAATTTTCTACTTATATTAATTAGGTTTCGATATTTAGAGAAAAGGATATCTAGGTCTACGATTGTTTGATCTCCCACTGTGCCAATGACCTCATTGATACCATAATGGCTTCTACTATTATCACCATTTCAAATAATCACTTAGCCACCATGATAAGTTTTCCTATTTTCTAAACCACAATTATAATTTTTAGTATGAATACAATGTTATAGTTGGAGTGGATTTAACCATATATATGTCTATTGTAGAATTTCTTTCGACCAAATCATTATGGAGAAGGGGAACTAGTTTGTCATACCTTCAAAAATTTAAAATCCCAATAAATCATATAATTTGTTATATTATTTTTTCTTTTTTCTCTTAAAATAACTACTTTAGGTTTCATAATATTAGTGTGTAATGTTTCTTGGCCACAACAATAGCTACAATATAGACAAGATTCTACAAGTGACAATAGACTTCAACCATTTTAGAGAAGGCCTCATATAGTGCATGCCAAGGTGTTGGTGCAATTAAATGTGTTGTACCTTGTCCTAGGTCATAATTACACCTTAGTTAAGTTTACTTAGGGACCACATAGGAGTTGTTGGAGATTTTCCACCTTTGGTGGTCTTATCATCTTATTACTTTATCACTTCCACCTTTCATGGACATATCATGTGATTACCTCTCCCCCTTTTGTGGGTGATCCACTATTTGTGGTGGTTATCACATTATCACCTTTCCACTTTAGGTGGAGTGATAACTTTTCATTGTTGTCTCATGTCATAATATTACGACACTTGTCATAATCTTATGCACTCTTATGTACTCACCTTGGCTATATAACCAAGGGGTCTCTCATTGTAAATTAAGCAATATCATATCATATCATTTTGACATTGAATACAGTTTATTCTTGTCACATTATTCTCTCTTCTTTGTGTTTTCCATTTCGTCCATAGATCTTGGCATCCATAGCCAATTCTAACATGGTATCAGAGCATGTTTGATTCTAACACAAGGTTTGAAGTTTAAACTAAATGATCTTGTTTTCATTATTTTGCTAATCTTCTTTTCATGCCCTCTCATTCTAAGCTTATCTAAGTAAAAGTAAAAGAAAAGTGTGAACACTCAATACCAACAAATGTGGACAAGGCTACTTCCATGTGGTGAATAATGACTACATTCACTGGGAAATGTACACAATCAATGAAAAATCATTAAGTGTTATACACAAATTGTATAGAACATTGTTTACTTTGGTTTCCTCTATTTCTCACAACCTTTTCTTCTTATTTTTCATTATGCACATAGTAAACTTCCATAAGACACCATCTTGTTGCAAAAGCTCAAAACAACCAAATTTAACATACACTCTTCATAAACCACCTTTTATAGTTTATCTAAAACTACTAAATTTTTAAAATTTAATTCATAGTTTTTTAAAACTACTAAATTCTCTCTTCAACATTCTTTAACTAAAAATGTACCTTTTATAGGAATAATTTACCCCCTCATGAAAATTTATTCTTTAACTCAAAATGCAACAAGATGATCAATGATGAAAAACCTACACTTGAAACAACATCTCCAAGTATAATATAATAAATTAAATTAATGTATATTCTATGTGCATATTAAATTGTATTCCTTAACATATTAGTTTATATATAATTTTCTATCAACTACCCTTGCACCTCCTTTCGGTGCAAGTGCTAATATAATAACTTTTTTATTTGTTAATTGAGTTTATCTTTCAATTAATGTTAACATTGTAATATACTAATTATCTTTTCTAGATACAAATTTTATTAATATTTCAATTCTAATAAATTAAAATTTTGAGTCTTTTTTTAATTTAATCATTTATTAACTTAAAACAATTATTATTCTTTATTATTATTTTTAAATTATTATGTTTATTAATATTTAGATTTTGATATATTTTGACATTGCATTTAGTTTATTCTATTTTAATTTTTTATTTATATTTAAGTTTGAAATTTATTTTTATTATTTATGTCTTTTTATAAAATTACAAATAATAATTAAAAAATATTAGAATTAATTTAATTTATAATTATTTATCTTATTAAAGTTTAGTTATTGTATAATAATTCTATTTTGAGTTTTTATTTAAATTTATAAAATAAAATGAATTTCAAACTTAAAATCTAAATTTAAAGTTATAAAGTGTGCGAGAGAGAGAAGATAACTTCTGATTAGTCATTTCATGCCAAAAATCCAAGGATAACACATGTCCCTAGGGATTTATGCTTTGGGGTAGCCTGTCATTTGATTAAGGATAATTCACCTTTATAACCTCTTTAGTGTACCCATTGCACACTTAAGGAGGAAAATAGATAGAGAGAGAAAGAGAGAAGGGAGGGGGAGATGGAGATAAGATATAGAGGCAAATAGAGAAAAAATAGAAAGAAAAGAAGAGAGAAAGAGAGGGGGAGCAAATGAGACAAAGGAGGAAAGATGCAGATAGACAAAGAGAGAGATAAAGAGAGTTAGATAGAGAGAAACAAAGATAGAAATGGAGGGATAGAGAGAGGGAGATACAAAATGAGAGGAGAGAAAAAAGATAGAGATAGAGAGATAAAGAGATAGAGAGGGAGACAAAGAGATATAAAGAGATAAAAATAGAGATAGAGGTAGATATATAGAGGAATAAAGAGAGAGACAAATAGAAAGAGAGAAGAAGAGAGATAAAGAAAGAGCAAGAGGAAAAGAGAGGAGAGGAGAGACATAGATTGATATAGTAACATAGAGAGGGAGATAGAGAGATAGAGAAATAGAGGGAAATAGGAGACAAAAAAATATATAGAGGTAGAGAGATAAAGAGGGAAAGGGGGAGAGAGGGGGGAGATAAATAGGGATAGCAAAAGAGAGTAAGAGAGAGAGAGATACATAGATAGAGGTAGAGAGAAGGGAAGACAAATACAGATAGAAATAGGGTAGAGAGAGGAAGAGAGAGATCAAGAGATAATGAGAAACATAGAGATAGAGATATAAAGATATCTCTCTATATATATCTCCACATCTCTCTCTCTCTCTCTCTCTCTCTCTCTCTCTCTATATATATATATATATATATATATAAAATCTCCCTCTCTTTGTCTTCCCCTCTTTATATCTCTATTTCTCTATTTCTCTCTCCCTCTCCATATCCATCTCCATCTCTATCTCTATCTTCCTTTCTATCTCTCCCCCTATCTCTATCTCCTTACCTCTCCCTACATCTCTCTCTTTCCCCTATATCGTTCCTAATGTATATATATATCTCTCCCTCTCCATATCCATCTCCATCTCTATCTCTATCTTCCTTTCTATCTCTCCCCCTATCTCTATCTCCTTACCTCTCCCTACATCTCTCTCTTTCCCCTATATCGTTCCTAATGTGTGTGTGTATATATATATATATATATATATCCCTCTCTCTCTCTCCCTATCACTCTCTTTCTATATCTCTCTACTTCTCTATCCTCTCTATTTCTCTCCCTCTCTCTCTCTCTCCCTATATATATCCCTCTCTATCTCTATCTCTCTCTATCTTTCTCTCACTCACACACACACTCCCTATTTCTCTATATATTTTTCACTCTCTCACACACACTCCCTATTTTTCCCTCCCTATATCTGCCTCTCCCCCCCTCTATCTCTCTCTCACTCACACACACACACACTCCCTATTTCTCCCTCCATATATTTATCTCTATATATTTCTCACTCTCACACACAAACTCCCTATATCTCTCTCCCTCTCTATCTCTATTACTTATCTCTATCACCTCCTTTATCTCTCTCTCCCTCTCTATCTCTATTGCTTATCTCTATCACCTCCTTTATCTCTCTCTTCCCCCCTCTATCTCTATCTTCCCATCTCTCCCTCTACCTCACTCTTTATATCTCATTAGCTCTATCTCTCTCCCTCCATCTCTCCTACTCTCTCTATATCCCTCTCTGCCTCTCTCTATATATCACTTCCTATATCTTTATCTTGCTCTCTCCAACTCCCCCTCTTTCATTGTCTCTCCTTCCATCTCTCCTTCTATATATTTATCTCCTTGTCTTTGTCTTTGACTCTCTATATCTCACCTCCTCTATCTTTCCCAAGTTGTATCTATCTCTCCATCTCTCCTTTCTATCCCTATCTCTCCCTCTTTCTATCTCTAACTCGCCCTCTCTCCCCCTCTCCCTGTCACTCCTTTCTATATCTTTATTCTTCTCTCCTATCTCCTCTATTTTTCTCCTTCCTCTCCCTTCCTCTCTATATATTTATCCATAATCTCTCTCTCTCTCTCTCTCTCTCTCTCTCTCTCTCATGCATACAAACACTCCTTGTTTCTCCCTCCCTATCTCTACCTCTCTCTCTTTACCTCTCTATCTCTATCTCTCCATATTTCTTCTTTCATCACTCCCTCTATCTCTATCTTATTATCTCTACCCCTATATCTTTCCATCTCTATCTCTTATATATCACTCTCTATATATCTTTCAATCTCTTCCTCTCATTCTCCCTCTCTCTCTTTGTTTCTCTCCATCTCTATTTATCCCTCTATCCTCTCTCTATTTATCTCCCTCTCCTCTCCATATTCCTCTCCATCTCCATCTCCATTTTCATTCCCATCTCTATCTCTATCTCTTTACCCCTTTGTCTATCTCTTGCTCTTTCCCCTTTATCTCTCCCTCTTTCCATCCCTACCTCTCCCTCTCTCTCTCTCTCGCTCCCTATTTGAAGCATAAAATGAGCCTATTGGTAATGGAGCTTGATTATTTTCTTGATTTAGAGGTTTTGTTTTAGTTGTGTATAGATCCTTGTAAGTGGGTGCGTAATTGATTTGAAGTTGTCACTTTTCCATTGAAATTTGAGACCCTTGTTGCACAAACATCATTTTCTAAATGTACTACCAATTGACCTCATGTATACTGCACAAATGTATGCAAAAAATAGACCAAAAAATTCCCTAATTTACCTTCCACACATCTTCATTGTACCCATTGCACACCAAAGTGTAATTGCTAGTTACTATTATATAACTATATTATTAATATAGTATTTAAAAGCATTTTTTTAGTCTTAAGAATATTTGTCATTTTATCCCAGCGGAGGGGACTATTAATATAGTATTTAAAAACACTTTTTTACTCTTGAAAATATTGTCATTTTATCCCAGTGGAGGGGACAAGACACAATGGGTGCACCAAAAGAAGTTGGTAAAAAGTTATCACAAGAAATGTGCCCAAATATGTATGCCATGTTTTGTAACAGGGTCGACGTATCACATGCAGTAAGCGTGTAAGCCAGTTTTCAAGCAACCCTGGACCACAGCATTGTGCAGCAGTATAAAGAACTTTCAATGTGAAGAACAATAGTTTACGAACACATCTAATAGGAGCTCTGACAAATCACTATGGAATATTGTAGCACAGACTGGGCAGGGAATGTTGATGATCGCAGATCAACATCAAATTACTATTTCATTTGCTGGTGTGGTTTCTTGGATTAGTAAGAAACGACCAACAGTTTGAATATCAAGTGTAAAAGCAGAGTATATGCATCTTTTAAAGCAACAAAAGATTAATTTGATTAAAAAACTACATGAGCTTAAACCCAGTCAACAATGCTGAAATGCAATAGTTTAGAGTTGCATTGCTATGACAGAATATAGAACAAAGCACATTGAAGGAGTATCATTTTCTTCATGAACAAGTTGAAAACATAAATAAAAAAAGAATGCTGTGCTGCAGAGGTGATAGCAACAGATGTGCTGACAAAGGCACCACCAAAAGACAAGTCTGAGTTTTGTAGGAGAGGATTGAATCTACAACAAATCAGGCAAAAGATATTTGCCAGGGTGGGAATGTTGAAAATGGGAAGTAGCTAAAGATCTTTGGCTGATAAGCATGCAGTTCATGCAGTCAGTTGTAAAGTATATACTACATATAGAATGCAATTAGTTTTAGGAAACCAGGTTGTTAGCATTATAGTAATTATTAGCTTTCTGCATGAAGTTACAACTGATCCATTTCAATTTTCATGTATAAATATATGATATATGAAATGAGAATAAGCGAGTGAATTTCCATTGTTTACTTGTTTTCAGTTTTGAATTTTCCTTACTGCATAAATTCCAACTCTGCTCCGTATTTTCAAATACGGACAAGGCTTGTTAGAACATGCTTCAAATTTTTTGACAAAGCAGTAGAGATAACAGCGTACAAACACCCTGTCCCTGCCTTGAAAATCTAGGTCAAAACAATATTCATGATGCCTTATAAATTTTGCAAAAGCCCTAAATCTAGTGCAGTGTACGCAATGAAACATTACTAGATACATTTACAGAAATTAACCATCAAGGATACCCAAATTGAAAACTCAAAAACTTTGAAAATACAACAAAATCCAAGCTATTCTTCTCATGCTATCATAAGTATCAAGGATTTTCAATACTTATTTACATAGAAAACTTAGACATCCATCTGAAGCACTCCAAAATTACACTATAGAATGCAGTAGTCTAATTATTATAGTAGCCAGCCTCTGCAAACTGCAGTATAACAAAATCTGACCCCCAACCTAGGACATGAACTTGTGTTTTGCTTAGGCAAAACTCCTTTATATATTTACCTATCTGGATGCAACCGACGAGACTTTGTTACAACCTGGAGTAGAATTGTTTGCACTAAAATTCTTTTAACTATACATAACATCTCACGAGAAGTGAGATCTCTCAAAAAAGTCGACAACTTATACCAAAAAGAAAATAAGAGGCAAAGTCGGCATAGTTGACATGTGGAATATTGATCTGCTCAGCGGAGGGTATTCTGGGAAACTGCTTGGCACAACTCATCCTCATTAAACAATACCCTGTGAGAAGGTAAATATCTGGAGCCTGGGCGTGGCAAACCAGGTGGCTTTGTGCGGTAGAGTCGTGAGGATGGCCCTTGGAAGAGGGAAGCTGAAATCTGCCTCATTTCCGCAAGTGAAAGGCGCAATGGAGGGCGCTGGTCATGTCTAGGAGCCTTTGGAGTTAATGGACACTTCATAAAACCAACTCCACTGCATACAGTAGAAGAATGTCAGAATTTAAAAAAATTGCACCAAAACATTTTTGCAATTGAATGACTAAACATTAGAAGCAGGCTTCAAGATTCTCACTCTAAGAAAGGCCAATGTTCATCAGGGCGGGGAGTTGTCAACCTAAGCATTTCTTGTCGTGATCTATCCGGTGTTGTGTAATTGAAATAGCACTGTCTAGCTACTAGCGCCTGCAGAAAGTTGAAGAAACCCCAATTTTACTAATGTTGCATACAGCATTCAAGCAAAACAAGCATGAATAGAATCCTTATTTTTATTGTAAGTCAGATGAAAGACTGAAAGAAAAAGGAAACAATCCTAAATGCACTAATCTTGCTAGTACTTAAATAACAAAAATATAGTCGCAAGGAACCTTTTATTCACGCAAAGCCAAAAACAACACTCGAAAAAAAGGAAAGCGGTCGTAAAACTCTAATATTGTTAGTTATCACATACAGTTATTAAACGAGAATGTGGACAAAATTCACAATTGAATTGCATTTTGAGGAATAATGGACCTGAATGATTATAGAGAGACAAATAGCATATTTCAATTGGTTCGGCTAAAAACAGAGCAAGAAAAGATGGCTGCCACCATCAAAATGTACAGAAGTTACATACATGCTTGAAACGAAACCCAAATTCTACCAGTAGTCACAGACCATATTCAAAGGACAAGATTCAAACTACAATTATAGCATGCATGATGTGCTGACTTCATTACTAGTCATATATAGGATATAAACAAAACCAGAACTTAGATTTTGCTTGAAATTACCAGCAGGATCCAAACATAATAGATAGCTATAATAAAACCGTGAATTTCTTTACGAGTAAACAAACAAAAGATAAAGCATAGAATAAATTTACAAGCATTAAGTGTACAACAATGAAAAACATAGAGCTCCATAAAACCCTTATTTTACTGTTAACGCACAATATTCAGACTAAAAACAGGGCAATCCTAAGTTGATAAAGATAAATGTTGTTTGAATTGTCTAAAAATACAGATACAAGTCTAGGCATTTACCGCTTTTCGAAGACGCTGAGAGACGTGAAAAATCGTTTTAAGTTGATCGTGATGCAAAAGGCAAAGAATTCTAAGCTGCAAATTACAAAACATAATGTCCTCAGTGCATGCTTCAAAACAGATACATTATTGCAGTTTCAAAGTAAATAAAAACATTATATGTAAAGCAGAATTAGGAAAACCCTGCATAGGTACTACACAAAAGGAATAAAGAAAAAGAAAGCTTAATCCAGATGATTCACAGTACAAATTTCAATCAATTTGGGGAAAAAATGCAGAAAACTTTAAGCATTCTGAAACAACGTTTTACATCTCGATGCGACAGGAGTTGCCAAAAATCTTCACAGTTGGGCCAGTAAATACAACTACTGCAATAAACCCCCACCCCCATAAAAGGGCAGTTTCTCAGACGATTTTTCTTTGAAAAGGTCAAAAACTTGTCCAATGTAGTCGTCTAAAGATAAATCTTACACTACTAATTGTGGACAGAAACTACATGAATATATAAAACTAAACCAAATAAATTTTCGAACTAATTTTTTTTTAAATAACTAAAGATTTACCAAGAGGTCGACTGGCAGAGACTCCAGACGAGATTCGAGCTGGGAATCTTGAACTTCATCTTGAGGCGTGGGGGTCTTTGGCGTAAGAGGGGTGGAAGGGTTGTTGGGGAAGAAGAACATTTTCTTTTGAGGGGACGCCAAATGGACTTTCCTATCATCAGCCGTTGCTGCCGCATTTGCCGCTCCCTGCTCCCCTGTATTGTTATTATTGCCATTAATCTTAGCATAATCGACGACCAAAACCCTCTTCCTCCCGATGGCCGTGCACGAAGAAGCCCTGGTGTTAATGCGCGCATCCCGTAGCTGTGCAAGAGCGCCGGGCTTCAAATACCTACTGTTGTTGCTGTTGCCGTTACTATTATGCTTCATCCTCGACATTTCTCTTTTTCTGCCACAAGGAAAATAAAAAGAAGAAGAAGAAGAAAAGACTTTCTTAGGTTTTCTGACGGCACGCCACTCTTCCGTGCCAATAAACCCAATCAAGTTTTCAGGCTTTCGGGACTGGCCATTTTGAGAGAGGATTGGCGGCGATGTGATTTGATCCCTGGACCTACTCTCCTGCATCATGAACTTGCTTTTCACAGGGCGGGCAATGGCATTGCTGGGTTTCGAACGCTATATCTCACTGTTCTCAAAAGGGCTTGAAAACGCTGAGAGTCCGCCAGAAAAAAGGCGCCATTTTTTTAACATAACAGACTATATATAACTCAAATTAACTCCCGCTTGAGTGATGGGTATATTTAGAAGTGGGAAAATGGGAAACATGTAAACGTAAGACGCACAGGCGCTGGCACTTTGTGTTATCTTACCACGTCTTTTCCCAATTTATTACAAGCCTAAATTGGGCGTTCGTGCGCTTCAAATACGGTTATTTCTTTGCCGCCAGTCCGAAATCCAAGTGCCTTAATTGACTCGAATTTGCAGATGTACGGAGGCAAGCATTTAACCCAGACAGCTTGGAATAGATCTTAACCGTCCCATATCCCAGATATCTGAACCACTTTGGGTCCCATCTTTTTTCGAAATGAATCGCTTGTCATTGGCCGTGTGAGCCATTTTAATACTAATTTTGATATAATTGTAAAGAAAAATAGCCTTTCTTAATTATAATGTTTTGTTAAGGTTTAAGTGGGTAGTTTTTTTTTTCATATTAATGTCAAGGGTGTTTCTTTCTACCAGAATTGATAGTCTATTCAAATGATACAAGACTATTTAAATAACTTGTTTCTATTTATTCTACCATGTAACTTCATTTGTACATGTGGAAAGCCAAAACATTTATGGAATCGACAATTGGATAGCCATCACAACTCCTCTACAAAACTAGTTTTTACTTCATAAGGTGTCTGTATTGGGCTTTTATTTCAAAAAAAAATGACATTCCTTTTCATATTTATTGCATGTCATCACAACCCTAACATGCCTTAAGAGCATCCCTTTAGTACAACCCCAATGTCGCCTATAGAAGCCTTATATTTTGTTTTGTGTTCGCTATACTTTTGCATTTTATTGCATGCCATCAAAACCCTGAGGTGTCCTACAAAACATCCCTTCAATTGATAAATATCAACAAATATCAACTTCCCACCCATGCAAAATGGTCAATGTTTTTAGATGGTGAGAAGGTTTGCGTAAAAATTTGCTACAAAAATACAAGGTTCATGCTATGTTGTCAACTCTAAACTATAACATTCTGATGGTTTTACATTGTCGGTATGTTGTGCATAACTATTTTTTGCATAGTTTTTTGTTGATCAATTGGCCTCTTTGCTTGTTGTAAACAAAAAAACAAAATTAAAATAGCTTGAAATATTTTTTCTACAATTGGATAATTTGTGTAGCAATACACCTAATTCATAATATTGTTGGGCTTTTACCATTCATTGGATAAACCAATTCCTAACAATTTGGTGTAATCCTTGAGTCATTAGAACCCTTAATCTTAGAGCTAAAGCAATTTGTATAAGTTGTGTTTTAAACATAAATACATAATGAGTCTGAATATAATAGAGTGTTACTGATTTATTAGGTATTGAAACTATATGTTAAAGGATAATATCATACTTGACTAAATACTTATATTCAAAGCGTAAGTTAGAAGGAATGCAATAGCGACTCAATGGCCTAGTTTTATAAATAATAAAAGCCCAATACAACTACCTCTATAAATCTTACAAACAACTTATGGAGTAAAAACTAGCTTTGTAGGCCATGTCGGAGTTGTGATGGTGTGTAATAAAGATGAAAAATCCTGCAAACAAAAATTTTGTCCTATCCAAACTGAAATGTATGAGTTAATATCTTTATTGCATACATCACAACCTTAGTGTGGCTCGTAAAACATTTCAATTGTCAATCCCACAAATCTCCTCACTTTCCACATGTACAAATGAAGTTACAGGGGTAGAATGAACGAACACAATTATTTCTATCATTTCACATCATTGTAATAGAATCTCATTTGTTCATCCATCAAAATAGCTCTCTTCCTCTCATTTGTTTGTTGTGTTGATTCAAATGAGATTGGTAAAAATACCGTTATCAAATATACTAGTTTTAGAAAACTGAAATAGATTGAATAACCCAAGGAAAATTTTAAGAGAAAATCAAAGTTACATCAACTGGGAAAACATAACAATGCAAACGAGGACTCTGAGAGATTATGCAATGTCGATGTGATAATATTGCATTAAGAGCTTCCAAGCTAAATCAATACATGAATGAATGCATGCAAAATATGCAAGAGTAGATGCAAATACAAGCTAGGTAGTCAGTTTATATAGAACTTAGGAGAGGAGTTAGGTGGAAAATCCAACCAATAGGAATCAATCACAAAAAGTGGAGATGGACCACCAAAAGTGGAGGATGCCACCAAAAGTGGAAAGTGTTCCACCCTTTAAGGAAGGGGACAACACATTACTTATCTCTTAGTAATAAACTCACTTTATTATCCTAAGCAAGCTTAATAAAGTGTAGGAAAAACCTAGGACTAAGGGAAAGTAAAGTAAATTAACCCACTAGGAAAATAAAAACCTACACCAACACCCCCCTTGAGCACAATTTAGGAGGATGTAAAAAATGATGGGTCCTAACAAATGAGGCCATGTTAGGTACCCATGTACATATCAAATTCCCCCCAAAGAAGAAGAATCCCCCTACAAATAGAGAGAGAACACACCCATAATAGAGAGAGAATATGATGAGAAGGACTAGGTAGCCCCCCCAAAGAGATCCGATGGTTGATGCTTGAAACTAGATAGAGAAGATAGTCCATGATTGTCAAACAATGTTCCTCCCCTTAGGAAGAAACACAACCAAAGGTGTATGCAAGCTATCTCCCAAGTCTCGAAAGGAACATGTAGGAAGAAAGTGCAAGATGTATGAAGTCTTTGAATCGGATCAAGTATCCCCATGTCGATGATAAGCGTTGTTATAATCAAATCAGGTGTTCTAGGCCACAATATTGAAGATGACAAATCAAAATCTCCTAGAGACTGATGTAGAGCAAGATCCAAAAACAATAATGGCTTGGCAATGCTTGTGCAATGACTGCCATCAAAGAGGAGAGATAATCCCTCAAATGTGTCCTCCAAATTTGAAATATGTGTCTCCATAAATAAGTCTGAAATACCTGTCAAGAGATCATCCCACAAAACTAAATCAGGAATACTATAGATGTCTTCTTGCAAAAAGTCATTGGAAGCTTTCAAAGAAGCGATACTGAACTCTAAAGTAGCAATAGTAGATGTAAGAACCAAAAAGTGGTCCCTAAAGAGAAGATGTATGTCCTCAATAGTGTCATCTAGATCCGAGATGAGGGACTCTATAAACAAACAAGAGATGTCTGGTAGAAATTGGTCCCAATGAACTGAATCTAGAAGACATAACTGATCATGTTGCAATGGATCACAGGAGGCCCTTGAAGAAGCATCTCTAGAATCTAAAGCTACAATAGGTGATGTTGATGTGATCTCAACATGGAGATGAGAAGCAAGAGAAGTCATTGTGTCATCTAATCATTCAAGATGTGCATAATACTCAAACAACTCTAAAGTATCATCATCAAAGGGTATATTATTTGCATCATCAAGGGAATGAGGCAATTTGTAACATGATCATTTGGGAATGGAGAAACATGAGGGTCTCCAAACATCTCTCAAATCCTGGTCTAAAGTGTGTGGGGACATTCAATGTGTGTTATAGCCCACATAGTGTATCAGCATGAGAACTAATGAATCCTAATACATGATCAGTTTTATTACCTAGTATTGATTTCCTTCTAGGTGTGTCTTGTTCAGGCATGATCCCATAAAGGTAAGTCGAAAGTTTTAACCATTTGAGATGGTTTTGAATGCCTTTTTTCCAAGACTTGTAATTGGCCTTATCTAGGATTATCACCGAGGGATGATCAGATAAATCCATGATACAATCCTCAAATGATTACAAAGGATCACCAAGAGAGAACACCAATACACTCCCACCCTTTACAATAGTATCAAAATATCACCCCCAAATATTATAAGGTTGGCACTTTATAATTCAATTTGATTACAAAGCCTTTTCCAAGATATAATGCTCAATAGGCTCAAAATATCCAGAATTAAAAAATTTGATATAAAATGAACTTGAAACAAAATTTGGAAAAATTATCCTTATATATGTGTAGTTCTCTTCAATACCTTTCCTACGCCTATTCATTTCCTAAAATTGGAACACCGGGGCAAAAGTTATGGTTTTTTAAAGAAATTTGCAACAAAAAGCTTCAACCTGCAATATCTCGCAAAAAATGAAAAAAAGAAAACCTTTCAATACCTCTGTAGATGGAAATTGCTCGTCTTTAGCTTTCCAACGATATCTCATTTTCCAAAAACAGACAGCGTGGCGAAAAGTTATGATTTTTTTAAAAAGTGATTGAATTTTATATGATAATAGGAGTTTTTGGGCCTTTTGAGCACAAAGGCAAGGTCCGTTTGGGCCAAAAATGCTCCAATAAAAAGTTGTTCACCAAATATGACCTTCAGACCCTTGTTTGCAACTGTGTCAAATGATCTCTAATTTGGATGAAATAAAAGTCAATCTTGACTTTCTCAAGCCTTCTGGATGCGTTGGAACCAGTCAAAATACTATTAGTATAACTAGAAATGATGCAATCATCTGGATCTCACAAAACATATATGAAATATGAGGAGGTTATTAGATCTTTACAAACCCTTTTTTATTATCTAGATCGTTCTAAACATGAGAGAAGAGCATACGAGAATTTACAAGATCTTTACAAGAAAACTCAATATCTCAATCGGGAATCTATGAACGTAGATTTCTCAAAACAAAAGCTCTGATACCATGTTAGAAATCTAAAATAGATTGAATAACCCAAGGAACGTTTTAAGAGAAAATCAAAGTTACGTAAACTGGAAAAATATAAGAATGCAAACTAGGACTCTGAGAGATTATGCAATAATGATGTGAAAATATTACATTAAGAGCTTTCAAGCTAAATGAATACATAAATGAATGCATGCAAAAGATGCAAGAATATATGCAAATACAAGCTAGGTAGTGATTTTATATAGAACTCGTGAGAGGAGGTAGGTGGCAAATCCAACCAATAAGAATCAACTACAAAAAGTGGGGATGGACCACCAAAAGTGGAAAGTGTTCCACCCTTTAAGGAAGGGGACAACACATCACTTATCTCCTAGTAATAAACTCACTTTATTATCCTAAGAAAGCTTAATAAAGTGTAGGAAAAACCTAGGACTAAGGAAAAATAAATTAACTCACTAAGAAAATAAAAACCTACACCAACAACTAGACCATCAATTATCCTTTTAATGCTCTCGAGAATGAAATGTGGAGTATGCTCTAAATAAACTTGGAGCATGTTGGTGAGTGAAACATGGATTGCATGCACTTAATAACTTTATATTTTTATTTCTACTCATCCACACGTGCTTCACTTCAACACTCTTAAGTTGAGCCTCTTTAACGGTTTTTTATTTTAGTGGGTTGACTTTGACCAATGATAATTTTTTTATGTCTATTTACTATAAGACTTCACATGAGTAATCCAATATAAGTTGAGTAAGAGAATTTTTCCTACAAATAATTGAAAATAGGATAGTTAATTGTTTAAGAAATTTGATATCAACTTTTCAAAATAGGATAGTTATATTGTTTGTGACTACCATCTTTGATCACTTAATTATAAGCATGTGTAAAATGTGTGTAAGTAATATTGTTATACCTACATGTAGAATACATGAATGTTACTTTGAAAATGGTTTGTCCTAGATATATATAGGTCAATTATATTTATTCATATTGTTAAATATTAGGCATTATATTTATTTACAACTAGATATCAAATTTCTAAAATAATTAACTAGTTTATTTTCAATTATCTACAAGAAAAAACATCTTGTACTCATTTTTTTCTCGATGACAATTGTATAGACTACAATTGTAATGTCCCTTTTTCAATCAAATTGTGTTTCTGGAACAAAGGGCCAATCCCTATCTTTAACGAGCTAAGCCAAGGCCTAAATATGGTTTGTCACCATCCCCTAAATGTCTGCCAATGTGTTAGAAGTAGCAAAGGTCTCAAAAATTCTAAGTTTGGGGTGTTTCTGGTCAAATCTTTGTGTTTGCAATTTGTTGATATTTCATAGTTAATCATCTTGGCATGTCTTTTTATCTAGGTCTAAATTATTCTTAGTTCCCACTAAACTTTTATACATTACAATTCCTACATTCCTTTCCACCCAACTCTACTTTGCCTCTATTCTTGTTGAAGTATCAAAATTATTCATCTTGAAATCCCTTTCCCTTGACTCCTATTATTTCCCTTGTCTTCTATTATTTCCCTTGTCTTGTCGGAGAATCAAACTTCCTCATACTAGTATACCTCATCCTCATTCCTAAAAAAATTGTAAGAGTTACGTGGTATCTCTGACCCCCAAACTCCAACATTTCTATCATTTTACATATTTCACCTTATCTACCCCCTACACAATCAAGAGAGCCATTAAATGAAAAATTTGACCATGTAACTTCTCCATAAGGCATTATATTGCCTAGAAAACATTATTCAAATTTAAGGGCACATATTCACATGTACTTACAACTTGGAGGATGATAACAACCATGTGTTCATTAATGTGTTGGTTGAGGTTTGGTCATCAATTCAAAAGTTTTCACGAGGTCTTCTTTTCCGTACACATACAAATCAATGGATGTCATTAATGTTAATGACATTAAGGGATAGTGGTGAAGTATCTCTTCCCTGGGCCATTTTAATACACCGAAGGATGTATATTTTGAGGTTTTTCATTATTCTTGTATTATGCATCATTCTCAAAATTGAGACCCTAGCTGACATTATTCTAAGCACTAGTTTTTGAACAATCATACCTAAGGATGAAAACTCTCAAATTTGTAGAAAACTAGAGGATTAAAACCCTTTGGTTTCATCAATCAAGGGATTAAAATCCCTATGACTCAGAGGTTGATCTCATACAAAGGTTGCAACAAGGCTTTCATGTCATGTATTATAGCCATAACCAATTCACATCATCTCCAGTTAGTTATAGATTCCAGTAGTTCCATATTGGGTTGTTGCTTTTATTGTAAGTTTTGTCCCACTTTCATTACAATATATATCATGTTTGAAAGATATATAGTTTGTGGTTGTGGGTTAAGCACAATAGTGTCCATTTTTATCATTATTGTAACAATGTTTTGCATTGTATTTATGACTCGTTCAATATAAATTTAAAATTTATGCAGTCTATCCTCCATTTGTGGCCCCAATTGTAATCTAGGTTTTGTAATATTTGTTGTCATGGAATTTTTTGTAAAGCAATTCAAATTTATTTGATATTAATAAAAGCTCTACAATTTACCTTCTATTTTGTGAACCTGGTTTATAATGGGTTATAAATATCAATGTACAAAGTGAAGAAATCTACGTTTATTAGATTTAGGGAAAAATATTTAGATCTACAACATATGTATCTTTCATTTGTTGGTCTAACCTATAATATTAGGATTTTAATTTTATTGTGTAAAGGCAAAAAGAAAAATTCTAGGTTTTTGCAAGGGTTTTGGTAAAATATTTAAATCGAGGTTTTATTTTCCTTGGACATTATAATGGTATCAAAGTATATTAATTAAAATATATATACAATGGATTTAAAAATATTAGGATTAATATCTATTGGGATATTAGAATGAGTACATAAACAAAATGCTTGCAGGTTTCACTAACTTTGTGCCTTCCCTACAAGTTACATCGATAGAGCCCATCAAACAAGCTCACTCTATAAACTTGAAATATTGCTTGTACATTTCTCTGGTAGAATGCACACACACAATGCTCTCCTTCTTGAACAATAAAACAACCTTATTTTAGAAGGTGATATAATTAAAGGTTCTATTATGCAATTAACATACTACACTTGCAAGATGTTCCACAAATTCACACACCTCAATGTTTACTTAACATAAATTTGTTTCCCATGTTTCCATTTGATCATATTTATTTTAAATAAAATGATTTTTTATTGAAAGATAATCATAATTAATTTCTTGAAGGATATTTTTTTAAAACAACCATTATTGGAGATCCTCTTCTTCTTGTCGTTAACAATATAGGGTTCCTTCCACTAGTCAACTCCCAAGCCTTGTTCAAATTGTTCTCATCTCAACCATCCTCATTTGGAGAATATTTAGAATCTAATATTCATAAATTCACCTTGATAAGTGAAATCATCCCAATTAGATCATTGATCATCCATCATAAATATTGGTCTATTGAAGGTCAAACCCTATCAAAAAAATTACTTCATGAATTCCAAAATGTTGGAGGCAAGGGTAAAGTTTTTTGTTTTGATTTGATAGATAAAGAAGGTTGTGAAACATATATAACTTGTTTCAATGAAATTTCAAATGAGTTTTATGATGTTGTGGTCCAATAATCTCCTTGTCATATCAAATGGTCACATAAAAATAACCATCACAAAGTACACCGACTCTAAAAATCATCTCAAAATAGTCCTCCACATCTCATCAACAATAACTCCTATATTCATTAAACTCTACCATACATGTCCACAACTTCCATTTTAAAAATATAAATAAGCTACAACCAATGCTTATTAATTCCCTTGTTGATTTTATTGGTATACTTTGTTCATTTTCATTACCTTGACCATTCACAAAAGAGGTGGAACTCAAACAGTAAAATGTATTGCTACAATCATTGACATGTCAAGTTGTAGTAGTGTTCTATTTATTAATCTTTACTTACCATAAGCTCACACATTGACCATATGGTATGCCACTAAGGTACCTATATCACATTTTCAATCATTATCAAAGAAACAAACCACCTCATATAATTTTCAAAAACCTATGAATATATTGTAATTACAAATCAACCCTTCCTTGAAACAAAATAAAATATCTACATGAAAGTCACTATGTCAAGAATACACGTGGATAACTTTTATTATATCTCGTGTTTGGTGTTACTTAAAAATAAGAAATGCATAAAAAGAGTTGTCCAAAATTCAAGCAATAGTTAGTCATGCCCGAAGTGTCCTGCTAATATTTTTGAATCCAACTTTAGCTATATGCTAAAATTTGATCTAAAAGATGACATGGGTGAATTGTTCATTGTTCTTGTATTTGAAGAACTATCCAACGCAATATTGGGTGGTGGAGCCAAAATTTTCTAGAATTTAGTTGCAAAACCTAATATTTTCAAAGAGATTTTAAACAATGTTCTATCCTACTAGTTCATGTTTAATTTGGCTATTAAAAATAAACTATTGGTTGGTGAAGCGAGACTTAGCATTGTTATTAGAAATTTTAAATACATTAGATTTGTGTATTGAAATATCTTCAAGTGAATGTATACATTAAGATAACTCGTGGAATATATTTTGATACAATGAAAGGTTGAATGAACATAATGTACTTAGTTTTGACAATAAATAACATTTACATATTTTAATGTTCTCCAATGTATACCATGATGATTTTTTTCTGTCATATTGTGTTATTTTTTAAATCCTGGGTTATGCTAATCATTATTGACATGTAAAAGAAAATAAAGAATTTAAATTCTAACCTTTTTCTCACATATAATTTAAAATAAGAAATTTATAGGCACAATTCAGATCATAATCTATATGTTTTCTTACTACTATTACATAGATAATTCATTCTCATTTTTAATGACACATGCTCGTATAATTGCCTTAGAACATGAAAGAATAAAACAAAAAAATCTTGTAGAAATGAATTGCAACATACTCGATATCATGCAATAAATAAGTAGTCAACAAAAGGAGGGATACCTAGCATTAATTGATTAAAAGTTCTTCCACATTTGTATTTTCCCCTTTCAATCATCCTCAACTTGTATAAACATCCCTGTCTCTATTACAATTTAGTGGTAGAGCAACACCATCTACTTTTGTTCATTGTTCTAAAACCTTTCCAAATAGTTTATACGTGCCTCAAAGATCATTTTTTTCAAAGACATACTATCCATCAAATATGCCAACATGTTTAGTTTACAAGGAAATGTACCAAGGAATCAAATGGAATCCATACTTTCTATAAATGGTCTTTAGAAAAAAATGGAAATCATTTATTACAATGGAATCACATGGACCCTAGCAAATAACTTGAATATTTATGCAAATTGACTCAAATTGAACAAATGTTAATATAAAGGGTTAATCCAATCCTGCATGTAACCTATTGAAATGGAGGCCAATTAAAATATAGTGCTCACATTCTTTTTCTTTCACAAGATATTTTTTATATTCCAAAATACTTGCCTAGGCATATAGATCAATTAGGCATTATAATTGTGAAAAAGAAGGATAATAAACAAAAGCTAAAATTCTATGTCAGTATTACATATGTTCTTAAAGCATTAGAATACAACATCATTAATGATTCACACTAGAAAGATGCGTTAGAATTATGAATGGACACAAAACACAATATCAAACAATGAACAAGAGAACCTTCCAGGCAAAGAGAGTTGCAAATAATAACTTGCTATATCCTCAAAAAGAAAATACTTACAGAATGAACCTCGACAATCTTCAAGGAGATTGAGGGTAAATAATACAACATGAGGGTGATTGCTTTATAGGAGCAACCCTAAATGATAAAGGGATTATATCATGATAAGCGTTATCATCCTATGTGATGAGACAAAATAATCTAATAAAAACTCACTCTAGTTAACAGAAAAAATCACTCCTAAGTTTAGCTTAAGTGCATGAAATGAATAAGACTAATAATCAATTAAATATTAATCATTTATTAGCTAATACATGATTACTCTAACACCCCCCCTTAAGATGAACTTAGGGAGTAGCTAAAAACCCTAAAAATCTAATACATAAAAAGGTAACGAATGCTCGATGGGTCCCAAAAAAAAGGCCTAATGAGGTACCCATGTACAAACAACTAATCTCTCTCAACTGGAGAAAAAAAGGGAAAACCTCATGGGAAAAACTCCACTTTGAAAAAAGATAAAGGCAAATAAAGGACTAAAAAGCCTCCAAAATGGTGTCCCAAAAAGAATAGGAACATGAACATCGCACAAGCACAAAGAAGTTGTAGGCAATTGTCGAATGATGACTGCTATAGTATTGAAATGAAGAACCTCCTTTGAAATAGTTGGTGATCAAGATCAAGAAGACAAGAATTTTCATGAGTACCCCCAATGATAATACTCGAATCAAATGGAAAATAAAGGCAAACATATAAAACTCAAAGATACAAATGCAACAAGTACCAATAGTCTGAAGAACATTGGTCAAGTCAAAACGGAAGATTGCCTCCAAGAAATAGGAATACAGGAGTGTTTGTATGGTAAATGTTCCATCTCACCAAAATGCATAGTTAACCAAATGTTGCATTCGCCTAGTATATAGTAATAAGAACTAGATACATAGATCACTCTAATAACAAACCAAGGAAGCACTATAACCAACAGTAGAAACCCCCCCATATTGCAGAAAGGGAGAGCTAAGATAGGTTCACTAAAATTGTGTGGCCAAGAAGTGCATGTAGGAGAACAAAGAACATCTGAACGTGCATATGAAAGTACTTGCAAATAAAAGGGTGTGTAAACCAGGGTACACACGTATGAGGCAAGAATTACTAGGATTTGACACTGTCATGGAAGGAACACTCACTTGACAAAGATATGATGACAAAACAAAGGCTCTCGCAACCCGCCCGTGATGCTTTATAATAGAGTGCGAGTACAATAGGAACAACAGGATGTGCAAAAGATCTCCAAAAAAATACATCAAAATGACACTTAA